>JADLZK010007397.1:0-405686 GCA_015847255.1 Hyparrhenia diplandra
TGGATACATATATTAGATGAAGCATCGGTACGTTTTTGAAGGCATTTGTAGAATTGCTGGTGAGGCAATAAACTGCATGCTCGAGTGCTAATAATTGATCTCATCTGAGAGAAACAGAAATGACGAAAAATACATGTTCAAATGGGCTAATTTTATCCACTATTGCAAAATGCGCCTCGAAATGAGTCATTTTTGTTTATGTGGATTTTGCACTTTGTCCTTTTGTTTAGATGTAGCTGCATAGTATTACTAATAGCCGTGTGAAAGCTCTGAAATTCGTCGACTTAATCGAGCGCGGCTCGAACACACGCACAATTATATCCACTACTGAGCTTCAATTCTAAATTATAAGTCATTTCAACATGTGCAGAGCCGTCTCTCTCAAATTTGACCAAATTTAACTAATGGAAAATAATAACATTAATAATACTCGAATTAGTTTCGTTTGAATTCCTCATTAACTGTATTTTGTACCTATTTGATGTCATATTTGTAATCATTGTGGTTGAACTGAAGATGATTTGCTCTCTACAATAATTAACATAACTATAATTTGGAGCACGTGCACTCTGCTTAGTCTACCAGAATTGAAATGATTCGGGTAGGGGGAAATGATTGTATTCACAGCCAGCCCTGGGTCAAACAAACAATGCTCTCAGCCAAAATTCAAACAAGTTCGCAAGACATCATAATGCGCATACTACGCAAATCATATCTTCGAAGGCAAGAATATCGTACTCCTGCTTAACTCAGGGAGCAGAGTTGGATCATGAATGTGGAAAGGTACGGTGGGCACACTGACTACACTTAGTGCCATCATTAGTTAAAGCAGCTTCAATATCTGAGTCCTATTCACGTATATAGCTGGCACTGTAGCACGCCGGAGCTAACACTTTTAATTCAGGCCTTGTTTAGTTACGCCCCAAAGTTACAGGTTTTTTTCACTCTCTCCATCACACTAATTTTTGGGCGTATTTATGTAAAGATTAAATATTTCCAGAAAATAAATAACTAATTGCACGATTAGTTGTTATAAATCCAAAGCCGAATGACTTTTGAACCTGGTTAGCCCGTAATTGGACAATATTTACCAAATACAAACGAAGTCTTACACACAGCGTTCGAGTTGAAAAAAATTTGCAATCTCAACAAGGCCCCAATAAGAAACTGCGCATGTACTACAACTAAGTTAGACAGTCTGAGTTAGTTTCTAACTCATGACTACGAACTAACTCAATCCCCAACAAGAGGTGTTAGGATGGAAGGGTTAGATTGACGTTAAATGTATTTTTTCCAAGCACTGGAATGTGGTATGAGAGAGAAAAATGCACTTTTCTCAGGCGCCTAACCTAAATTAGCTCTAATTAACACCTTTTGGGAGATAAAATTTTTATGCGGTTAGATAACTAACCCTAATCCCACCCAAGAATCCTCATGTTCGATTTTTTTTAGGGCTACATGAGCCCCAAATAGCCCAAACTAATCCCCACATAGCCAGGTCCCGCGCACCGCAAGAATCCGGCCGCAAATCCTCCCTCCCCTCACTCTCGCAGAGGAGCCCGCCCACCTGGGCATGGAAAGGAGGTGAGCCGTGGCGGCCGCGACCCCCCCGTCCCAGAAACACCCCCGAAGGAGAAGGACTCTTGGGGCGGAGCTCGTGAGGCGGCGATTCGCAGCCGCGCTGGAGGTCGGGCATGGTGGCGAGGGCGTGGTGCGAACTTGTAGGGGGCAGTGCGCGGGAGGGTGTGCCTGGCCACGGCGCTTAGCGTACATGGGAGAGAAGGGAGGAAGGTCCTACATGGCAGTGTGGGTCAGGAAAGAAATTTTAAGGTCTTTGTTTGAGTGCTATGGCTGGAGTTGGGAAACAACAGGCCAACAAAGATGAAGCGTGGGCATCTAAATAAAAAATAGAGGCTCTAATATAGGGTCCATTATGGCTAGAGTTGCTCAATAAAATCGCTGTAGGGCTTCGGTCCCTCGGATCCTTTTAAAAATGGTCGCCGTCACGCCGATGCCGTGGTGGAAATATGACACAAAAAATACTATGGCTGCCATTCAACTACTCGGCCACTTAGTCACTCAAACAAACAAACTTACAAACATGCCCTGAGGGCTCGTTTTGGGAACGTAGGATCTATATGTTTCTTGAGTTTTTCCATTCATCTGTTTTTGTCACAACACCAACTGACCTACACTCTATTTCTGCGGGTTTTTTCTTCTTTCCTCTGGTTTGCTTATCTTTTCGAAACGTGCCTAAATGTTCTCACCACGCTCGATTGGCTGAATGCCCAATTTTGTTTCCTGTTGGTGATCGAGTGAACGGGCCAGAATTTTCACTAGGCTCCATTTAGACGATGATGGTCCAGCGCCGTGGTGGCCTGGAGGCTGGTGGGATGATTTCGATCCAGCACAGTTGGATTTTTCGATGGCTATTTCACATGGACCACAGGGCGGGCTATACACAGCCAGCCTGCAGCACAGAGAACCGTGGATCACGCGACCGCACGCTATCAGGAGATCACCTTTCGCCTCGTCGTGTCCTCTTCATATCCAGTGGCTGACGCCTCACGCCCGCGCGTGTGGTCACCGCCTCGCTGATCTCCACATCGCCCGGCGTTGTGAGCGGTAGAGAAAAAAAACTTTCAACTGTGCTATAGCGGCACAAGCCCACCGCTGTGCCGTGTGCATTAGCCCACAAGCCCACCGCTGTGCCGTGTGGCAGGGTAGGACTACTAGAGCTTAGCGGGAGGCCGGGAGCTAGGCTGAAGCTTCAACTGGGCTAGTTATCATCTGTCATATTTAAGCCCATCACGCGAAATGCCACTTATACGTTCAGTATGTGTCATTCTTTGGCACATCTTATTTCTTTTCCACCAAGACATTGGATTAGAGCCTCTAATTATACCCATTTTAGGGATTGTTTGAATGCAAGACTTTTTTTATGCTGTTGCGTTCTTCCTGTAAAATTGAATTGATTCCTATCAAATTCACGCTTTTAAAATAGGGTTCGAAAAGTACCATTAGCATCGATAAGTGCATCAATCCTATTAATGGGTTTATCTACATAGATGGCGATGCATATAAAGAGCTCATGATAGATATTTTAAGTTGTATATTAATATGAAAAGTGCAAAAGAAAATATCAAACCCATCAGTTCTTACTTCAAAGAAAGGTGCCGCATTGCGTTTGAAAGTCAAAGAAGTTTGGATGTTGAACTCCACTTGAGTATAGGATGTTGTATTACTAAGAGGATCGAGGTCTCATTACTTGTAGGTATCCTACGTGCCCAAAGGAATGAAGGATTACAAACTAAAACTTCAAACACCCCCAAAATTAGCACTCCTTGGACCACCTTATGGTATAGGACTGTTTTTCACTGAGTGCTCGGACCCCGACCTAGCCCAGAATTTATGGCCCCTGGAAATTTCCTAGCTTAGGGCCTGACAATTTCCAGATGAGCCTTCCCTGGACCCGGGTGGCTTGACGAGTATTTATTGAATATTCTGGGCAGCACCCTATGGAATATCTAGGCTAGACCTAGACTTGGAAGTAAGATCCATCTTTGCAAGTGAAATCAGAGTGAGTTCTTCAAGCTTGCGACTCCGAGAGTAAGATCCATCGCATGAGCACTTGTGACACCCACAAGTACTTTTATATTTGGTCTATTACTCTTGGCCTTTTAGAGCCCTAGCTATCTAGCTAGGTGCTCCTGGTGACGCCTTCAGTATGAAGGGGTTTGAAATTTTGTAATACCCACTTTCTTCTAGTGAAATGCCCTGCTTGACCTTGTGGATGCTTGGTAAAGAGGAGAGTTGAAAGAGACTCTAAATGCCTTTGTTGTCTCCTCAACCACTAGGATGTAGGCTGAAAAGATATAGATAGCTAGAGAAGGGTGAATAGACTATAATTTTTTTTTTACAAAACAACACAGTGTAAAAGTTGATTCATACAATATGAGACTAAAAGAAACTACTTTGCACTAGCTCTAATTTCACTCAAAAGCAAGCCCCTAGTCAATTCTATTAGATTTCAATTTTACTCTAGGGAGCACAGATGGTACAAAGAACACTAGCTGCACTAGAGAGCTACTAAAAGACCAACTAAAACTAGTTACCACTACAACTACAACTAGTTTATGCCTAGTGGCATGATTGTTAAGATTAAGTGAGAGTTTATGCTTATTACTCTTGGTGATCGACACCACCAAGACGACTTCAGGTTGATCCAACACTTCTTTAGATGTGTGTCTTAGGATTTAAGTGATGAGATTAAAAAAGATTTTAATGATGAGTGGACTTAGAATCGTGCTAACAATGGCCCACACAACTTAACGAGGTCCATGTTCCTTACATTGTAGTGTCGTTCACCCATGCCATGGCCGTTCGTTGTTAGAGCATCTCCAAGAGTTTGACATATCTCTTTTTCATCTTTTTTATTTTTGGAAAAAATGACTAAAAACTCATCTCGAATAATTTTCCTTTTTTTTTTTTTTAAACATCTCGAATAATTTTCCATATCACTTTTCCATATTTTGCCAACTTCCAAATCACGGTCATCTACGCCGCAAATATACATGCGGCCTGTGAGCGTGCATCCGAAGGTGGAAGGTCTTAAACGCGTATGTAAAAACAAATTCAGGGTCGGATGAGAAAAGCGCAAGAGAAAGATTTGTTGGAAGGGCTTAAACGTGTATAGAAACAAATTTAGGGTTCCCGATGCTAAACATGAAACCAGATCGTAAAAAGTGTGGAGAAAACCTTTGGGATGAAAATATAGAAAACTCTAGGAAATGATCTCTTTTTTTTATGCTCCATACTAATTTGGGAGATGGGAACCACCATATTTTGGGGAATAAAATATGAAAAACTCTTGAGATGCATTTAGACGCGCTTCCAATCGTGGCATGAGGTGAGAATGTAGCACTTCTGTTACCTTAGAGGTCGGGGCATACATTAACCTACCCTCATTGCGCCTGAGATCATTTCTCAAACGTTGGTGGCAGCTAAGATTACTCCTAAAAGTGACAGAAGAAGTTTTGAGTCCATCAACTATGGATTGTGTGATAATCGTGGGGCTAAATTGAGCGGAGGGGACTGATTGGTTGCAATCACTAGCATTGCAGCCACTCCCTCAGTACATATGGCTTCCAATAGCTGTAACATCAGCTCCAACGTTCTCGCAACAAAGTTATGTGTGGATCATCAAGGTTAACAACACACGCACGGTTCCTATCCTCGCGAGCTCACGGCAGGGCCACATGTGGGGGGCGTGTTATGCGCCGCCGCCCAGCCACGGGGCTGGTAGGCCCACCTAAAGGCCCGCCCCCCCGCCGCTATCGTCTTCCTTCTTCCTCCGCCTCTCTTCCTCGTGAGCACGCCTCCACCCCGCCGCCTCCGCCCCCGCGGCGCGCCCGCCCCTCCCCCTCCCCTCTCTTCTTGTCCCCCCGCAAGCAAACCCTAACCCTAGCCGCGCGTGCCGGCCCGCCGCCTCCGAGCTCCGAGCATACCCGCCATGGCCGACCTCAACGCCCGCCGCCTACCCATACCCAACCGGATGAGTCCGGCCCTGGCCCGCTCGGCGGCGCCCATCTGGTCCCTAGAAAACGTGGTGCTCGTGTCATGTGTGCCACGGCCCGCCGATGGGAGGACACAAGCTTTCTACTCAAACAAGTATTTTTCAGGGGCAAAACGAATCGATAGTTTCTTGTGCACGTGATATTACACAGACGGAAATGATTTACATGTGAAAAAGAATACAATATATTGCCAAAACATGGCCAAGTGGACAACCATCCACCAATGGTCCCTGCCTGCCTCTCCCTGCTTGGCTCCGCAGGACCATACGAGTGTGGGCGCTAACCGGTCCTGCACGGCGGCACCACAGTTGTCGACCAACTGCGCTGCGTGTGCCACACGAGTAACGAACACGACCAACGCGCGCATGCATTCGCCAATTCGGGGATGTACTACATCAGCGACCATTTACCTAATATTTCCATATACCATTATGGCAAGAACATCTAAATCGATCATAAAATCCAGCTGAAGAAGCACCGGAGCTGCTAGATATAGCTAGCACCACATTCACGTTTACACTGCGGTTGTGGTCACGATCCGGTACACAGCTTCACCGACGTCGTCCACTGCTACGAATTACACAGGTAGGGCCTGTTTCGGTATTTTTAGTAGGGTTCATAGCATTTAAGAAGAAACCATTTTTGCAGCTCCGTTTTTTAACCAAAACGGCTCGGCTCCTACTCTACTATAGTAAACAATGACTCCACCTAAGGTGTTCATTACGGCTCTTCTGTCCCTTCAGGAGAAGCTGCTATCAAGGGCGGAGCCAGATCTATGCCAAACATATCCGTAGTTATTTGCAACCGACTATGTACAAGGGCATGATTCTAAGGATTTTTAGGAGTAGATATACAGTACAATTTCTCTTTTTTTTTTTTTTTTTGAGTATTATAAATTGATATTTTGAGGTAGGCCACATTTGATAACCTTAACCACGTTTGGATAAAAGACGGTCTCCAAAAATAGTTTAAGAGAATCACAACTAAAAAAAAGTGAATTTTAGAGATCGTTGGTGTGTCCATTGCCATGCATGGTAGGCGCGTTCCGTATCTGAGGCACTTGCAGCTATAGATTTCCAAACGTGCCGGCGCGACATAACACGACACGGCACGAACACGGTTAGACAAGACAAGGCACGGCTGGGCACGACACGGTGGGCACGGCGGTATTTTGTCGTGCCCGTGTCGCGGTCGCGGTCGCCTTACCGTCGTGGCGTGCACGGGACGGCGACCGTTGAACCGTCTTGCCGTGCCGTCTGCTGCCGCACGGTGGTCCGACGCGTCTTTCAAATTTGTGCCAAGTCGCGCTTCGAGGTCGTCCGCCACCGCCGCCGTTGAGGTCGCCGTTGCCGCATCCGCAGCCATTAATCGTGGTCGCCGCCGCCGAGGATGCCGCCGTTGCATCCAAAGCAGCCATGGCAGCCACCGCCGAGGACGCCATCGCCGCAGCCCGACGCCACATCCCACATCGAGCGCGGGCCGCCGCCACCAAGGACGCCGCCGCCGCATCCAGCAGCCGGGGAGAAGATGAGTGAGCTCGGCCGCTTGAGAGGAGAACGCACGGGAGGAGGAGGAAAATTGACGGCGACCGCCTCGGGAGAGGGAAATGGGAGAAAAAGGGAAGGGTTGTGCTTTATATCTAGGTTAGAAATCAATCCAATGGCTGTTAATAGCTAGAACACTGATCCAACGGCCAGGGTGCCGTGCCCACCCCGTGGCGACCATTGAGCGGGCCGTGCCCGTCTCTGCCGACCTGCGGGCACGGGCGAGGCACGGGCACGGCCGCTGCCGGGCCGGACCGTTCCCGAGCCGTGCTTTTTCGGATGGGGCCCGTCCAGCCCGTTTCGCTGGGACCATTTGGAAATCTATACTTGCAGCAACACCTTTCCTTTTGGAAAATCATAGCAAATTTATGTGTTGCTCTTGCCATCGCACCGTGTATTATTTTCAAAGATTTTAAGAATTCTTTAGTTAAATTAGGTGTAAAGCTGATTCGACACTACTAGAAAAGAATTTTAAGACGCGAGCAAAATTGATTTTTAAAGGTGTTTTTTTGTCGGTATCTATTCAAAGGCCTTTGAAAAATGAATCGTGAACCTCGATTTATCAGGAATGCTACACCTACTACGGCCCACGAGTCCACTGAAGAGGAAGAAGCCCAAAGGCCCAGGCGCGAGGCCCGGCCAAATCCCAGATTCACCGGCCCGGAGTGGATGGCTTAGATATATATAGTGAAGAGAGAGAGATTATTCATTCATGATGTATTAACACAACTCTTAAAACTCGCTTAACCTTTCTTCCTCCTCTCGCCCCCGTTCTCTGCGGTGGAGCAATGCTACCGAATTTCCTGTGAATCCTTCTCTACGTGGGCGAGACAAGCCCTCCTTTGTAGCTTCATCTTAGGAGACAAGCTCTTCTTTGTAGCTTCTACTCCAAAACTAGCCAAAGAAGAAGAAGAAGAAGAAGAAGAAGAAGAAGTGTGGAGTGGAGAGTGAGGTAGTGAGTGAGGTAGAGCTCCAAGTGTGGTGTGTGTTGAGAGAGGGAGAGAGGAGGCCTACTTATACATGGAGGGAGGGGCTAAGTGCTAGACTACCACCAAACCGACCATGTTCTCGGCGCCTAGGTGCACTAAACCGGGCGACCGACCGACCGCACCACCCTCCTCGAAGCATTGATGGAACCGCCACGCCGAAGATGGGCCCGAACCACCTCGGGGTTGGCTACAAGACGCCAGGGCCGGGCTTGGTTCGGGCTGGGCCTTGGTCCTCGCGCGTCTCTGGGCTAGAGAAGTGGTTGGGCGTTCGGTTGCTTGGGCCGATTGCATCGTGATGAGCCTTTCTCCCTTGCGTTGGATGTGTTCTCAAATACGCTTTCCGGGAGGCGCCTTTTGGTACAATTTCCACTTATTTTTGTATAAATCCATGCGAGAACATTTATTTGTGCACTACAAATGAAAATATGTCAATAATAAATGTATGTGAGTATAAAAAGGTTTAGTTTCACCCATGAATGGTAGAATGTTGACGGTAAAAATATGTCATTAACGACCATCAATAGGAGTTTTCACGGAGAATCGTTTGTCTCGCTCCCATTCAACTTTGTCGGGAGACATCGGTAGTGCTCCCCTAACAACGGCCGAAGCGCCCTACTTGGCATTTCTACCAAATTGGCAAATTTGCATGGACGCCGTGAGTCGCGCAAACGACGTTTTGACCATTTTACGCCACATGACCCTTTTTTTTTGAGTAGTTTTTCACGGACAATCGCTTGCCTGCTCCCATTCAACTTTGTCGGAGACATCGATAGTGCTCCTCTAACCACGACGGAAGTGCCCGCCACGGTTAACATTTGGCCGCATCACACAAAAATCATTTCGTACTAGTGAGGGAAAAGAGATCCAATCCCTCCTCAAACAACCGAGAAGTGAAACTTACAATTACATTATTGGTGGCACTCCGGCGGACATCGACACAACGATGCATGCACGAGAGCCGCCGGAGATGCGACGCCACATATCTTCCCCGGTGCATGGGCACCGGGCTAAAAAACAAAATTATCATTAGAAAACTTTAATTCACCATATATTGCTATCAAATTATGACTCTTTTTCTTAGGAGTGCACCACCATAAATTTAGAGTTGGCTTGGCTTACATCGCTGCTGGTGGCGACCACCGAGAGAAGCTTGTAGGGTTTGGGCTCCTTGGGTAGGGTTCGGCTCTCTTTGGGGCACGCCCGCATGCAACTCGTCGGTGCATTAGCCTATCCCGTTCTCTCTCTTAAGCCCTGAGTTCATTTTGCAACAGCGTGGCATCCACCCCCTGTTATCCTATAGGGTAAGGTTGTGGGGTCTCAATGGAGAGTTTCACCTCCCGGTTTCCAAGATATGAAACTTTGGTATGAAATAGACATCTCCTCAATGCACGTTTCATAGGCTAAAGGGTCCCATAAACTCTCTCTCATTGCATGATTTAATTGCATAGTTCTTATGATGAAACACTATATTATTTTGTGTTCAATGGGGGTTTCACACCGCTTCCAACGCATGTGAAATCAGGCTCAAAGGTTTCACCATGGTGAAACTCTTTCCCTTCTCTCCTAGGAGTTTCATGCAAAAAGTAAAATTTTGCTGATGTGGCGCTGCATTTAATGTGCATGAAACACTTATGAAACTCCCATTGAGACCTGACCTAATGATGGTGTGGTGGCAACTAGATTACTCTGAAAGTGACCGAGGTGACGGACGAAGTTTTGAGTCCATCAACTGTGGACTGTGTGATCATGGGGCAAACTAGCGGAGGACCGATTGATCGCAATCACTATCGTTGCGGCCACTCCCCAGCTGCCCAAGCTAATATCTCTAGTACGTGTCGCATTTTCCGATCCATTGAAGTGACATCAATCAGTGCCACGAAACGATAGTTCTGTGTGGATCATCAAGTCAACAGAGCACGCACGCACGGTCCCTCCCCCTATCCTCGCGGGTACCGCTGGGCGCTGGCTGCCGGGTTGTTTTCCTCGACTGCGTCCTTGTTCATAGCTAGCGACCTTCGATTCCTAGAAGCTCCATAGTCATATATAGGCAACGGTATAGAGGGGTGGACGTGCGGCTTGCCCCCTGAAAAGGTGGTGCTCGTGTGCCGCCGATGGGATGGATGGTTGGTGAAATATTTTCCATCATGAAGACTTTTTCGTTTGGATGTAATTGAGGCCAAAACCAAGGCCATAAAACACGTATACGCGTTTTTTATTTACCTACATTTAATCTTTCCAAGGATTTAGTGGAAAGCGAAGAACCATGAGCGTGTTCATGAGGCCAAACCAAGGCCATTTAGCGAGGACTGTTGAGCGGGCTGATTTTAGCTCTGTTTGGGCTGATTTTGGCTTGGGCCGCGGTGATTCGAAACATTATTCTCTCATATAATATTATTAAATCGGGCCGAAATCAGTCGTTAGTCGAAATCAGCAGAACAGGCCACATGGTCCCTGCCTTTCCCAGCTTGGTTCCGCAAAGGCTCTGCCCGCGTCCGCACGCGCAGCCAGGCTCAGTGTTCATCGTTCATCGTGTTCGTGTGTTGTTGGGTTCCCAGTTCCCACGCACGGCCACGCCACCGGCTGGCGCTCCCGACGATCATCCCTTCCGTCGCCATGGGCGATCGACACGTTGATATTTTCAGTTTGGCAGCCGTGATACGGCGCGGGCTGCGCACGCGCGCCGTGCCGCCCGTTCATCAACAAAAGTCATCGTGTTGAAGTTCAACCTGACTTGCACACAACTGCACACGTGTTCCTTTATATATGAGTACTATTTCCGTACCGGGCCCAAGCCGCCCGTTCATCAACAAAAGTTATCGTGTTGAATTAACCTGCCTGGGTGTGTTTAGTTGATGAAATATTTAAAGTTAGGCTACTATAACATTTTTTTTTGTATTTGGTAATTATTATCCCATCATGGATTAACTAGGTTTAAAAGATTCGCTCTCATTTTTCGCCAAATTATACAATTACTTATTTTGTTTATCTACGTATACTTAATACTTTATATATGCGTTAAAAGATTCGATGGGATATGTAACTCAGAAGCACTTTTGGGTTCCCTCAGGAACTAAACAAGGCTGCACGTGTTCCTTTATACTATTTCCTTCATTATTCACGAAGCTAGTTCTTTTTCATTTGTTCGATTCCTTCCGAGAGATAGATTAGCTTTTTTTCACACACACACACGCCATCGTGTTTGTGATATTCAATCAATTCAAATCACGGCATGCTTCACCCGGTCTATTTGTTTTTTACAAAAAAAAAAAAGTAAAAAGTCGCAGCGCTACGGCCCCTCTAACTCATAAGCTTTGTGTACATGCCGGTCCCCTCGAACTCGCAAAACGGGCACTTAAGTGGCTAAACTCTGTTTTTGTGCCACCGTGGTCCAACAGCAGGCTGATGCGCGTGGGGATTAAGCAAATTACCCCTGGGCGTCATTAACGTTAGCTGCCGTTTCAGGGCCGTCATCCAGAGCGTTCCATCGTCTCTCCTTCCCCAGAATCTCCCGACTGTTCGTTTCTTGGGCGGCGGCGGCGGAAAATCGGAGGAGGGGATGAGTGCGGCGGAGATCGGCGATTTGGCGAGCGGATCTCACAGAAACATCGCGCGGGTGGAAGGAAGACATGCAGTTATATGTGTTGGTTACGGCATGTTCAGTATATGCATTTGTTAAGGCTGGCAGGGCAGTACACCTTGTTCACAGCATGTTCAGTACATGCAGTTATATGCATTTGTTCAGTACATGTTCAAACTGTTTGGTGTTGGCCATATCCATCGATCGGTTGCATGAGGCCAGGAGCCTAGTTTTTTCAAGTCACTGCTAACGGCGCTGTTTGGAGTTGGTCATGTTCAAACTCTGCGGCGGCAGCGCTGTAGACCTGGACAGGCGGCAAAAATGAGTGCTAATGGCGCTACAGACCTGGAGCGGCGGCTAACGGCGCTAAACAGAGCATCTAAACGGGGGAATGACGCTAGGGGGTGATTTGCTTAATCCCCACGCGCGTCAGCCTGCTGTTGGACCACGGTGGCACAAAAACAGAGTTTAGCCACTTAAGTGCCCACTTTGCGATTTCGGGGACCGGCATGACGCAGCTGCGCAAGTTAGAGGACCGCCACTGCACTTTACTCAAAAAAAATCATGAGTAATATACGTATCATACATGTAGGATACCATGTCTAACTGCCCCATTAGAATACATGTGTAGTACGTATGCTATACATGAGATGACGGGATAATATACGTATATATTATACATGTGGGATATTGTCACAACCCGTTTTCCAGTCAACGCCAGAGGAAGACCGAGAGACGTGACGTGGTTGAAATCGACGTGAGAACGCTGGGCGAAGATGGTGGCGTGTGCGTTGGCGGGGGGGGGGTAAGAACGGCGGCAAACGGGGGCGGCGGCGCAGAAGAAAGGCGCGGGCTTGGCGGGCGGGCGCGGCGTGGGCGTGTGGCTGGCTCTCGGCGAGAGCTAGGTAAACCCTAAATTATTTCTTTCTTGATTGTCTCACAATTTTTTTTGAGAATGACACAAGCATAACGCTCGCCACAACACGCACGCACACTCACCCCTTCCGGAACACACGTCACGCAAACCCTACCCCCTACGAGCACCTGAGGGATTGAGCACCCGGCAGATCCGTAGATTCTCAAAGTCACCATTAACGCGTCGTCGGGGAACGTCCCTACCATTAATGCATAACGCCGAAAATCCTAGGAAAATCCGGGGAAAAGGTGCGAGCACCCCATATTTATATGAGGGGTTTACAATTGCTAACGGGCCGGGCCCATTAGTCTTTTCTAACTCTCTTTAATTTAATCTAATAATTATAATAATAAAGCTAAATAATAATTAAATATTCAGCCACTCCGCTTATCTCGGGCGACTCGACCGAGTCCGACATCTCTCCCCGCTCGAGATTCAATTTCGTCCTCGATTTGGAAGTCGGATAGATTTTGTTGAATAATTCCGCATCTTCCCATGAAGCATCCGCAGCGAGGTTTGTTCTTCCATTTGATGAGCACTTGAAGCTGACCTTGGCGGACTCTCATTTTGAGCATTAATTCAGTTCGTGAACGGTGTGCCATCATGAATCTGAGGTAATTCCGAATATATGTAGGTATCTCCCAACGGTGTGGTTTGAGCATGCCGACATGAAAGGCGTTGTGTATACGGGTTCCAGCGGTAAATTCAATGCATATGTTACTGGTGTAATGATCTTACCGATTTGAAGGGTCCAAAATATTTAGGAGAGAGCTTGCCTTTGTGTAAATCGATATTATTGCCACGTAGCGGGATAAAAGTTTGAGCCAAACATAATCACCCACCTTAAATTCTCTCATCGTATGTTTAGCATCAAAATATTTGCGGTAATAATCCCGGAGATAACCGCAAAAACCTTTGTCCGATTGAGAAAAATATCCGAGTTAGTAAATCATCCACATGACCGTAATGTTGTCTCACCCGGATGATAACCACGAATAGTAGGGGATCACGCCCATACACAAGTTTGAACGGCGTTGTTTTGGTCGATGCATGATATGAAGTATTATAGCAATATTCACCCAAGGTAACCATCTTACCCAATCCTTTGGTTTGTCACCGTCAAGCAAAATTGAGATACATCGTAATAATTTTATTGACGACCTCACTGGCCATCCGCTTGAGGATGATAAGCCAATGTTGGGGACAAAATAATGTTGGATAGACGGAAAATTTCTTGCGAATTGACTCATGAAGATGACATCCCTCGTCACTAACCATCGATCTTGGCAAGCCATGTAGTCTAACAATCTCGAGAAAAATTTCGAAGCTCTTTTGAAGTTGCCGTATACGGATGAGAGAGGGGTATAAAGTGAGCATACTTGGATAGACGATCAACCCTTTGTTAAGATTACCGATTTAGATCCAACTTTCGAAAGTGCTTCAATGAAATCCATTGAGATATCCTCCCAGATCTGCGCCTCGAATTGGTAAAAAATTTGAAGAAGCCCGGTTGGATGAAGGTGTTAGTTTTGTTGCGTTGGCAAACCAAACAATCATTCACAAAATCTGTGACAATGCGTTTATCATGTTTGACAAAGAAGGTCCGAGGAATCGATGCAAAGTTTTACGTATACCCTCATGTCTTTGAATCATGAATTGCATGGAGAATAGTCCGAAGATGTTTGGACGATTTGGAAAGCCATACCTTTTGTTGAACAAGATCAATCCATTCTTAACTTCCCATGCAAAGTCCTTACCGTTGATTATAGAATCAATAAGGGCTATAGCTTCATCATCGAATGCAATTTCCTCCCGTAGTCGGGTCAAATAACCCCAATTGAATTTTAAAATAGCCATGAGGGAAGATTCATCCGTGTTTTGACGAGATAATGCGTCGGCCACCACATTCGATTTTCCCGGCTTGTACTCCCAAGATAAAATCATAGCCAAGTAATTTGCTAACCCATTGATGTTTGCGGGGCGTGGACAAGCGTTGATCTAAAATGTACTTAAGACCGTAATGATCCGACCTTATAATAAATGGGCGGCCCCAAAGATATGGTCGCCAATGCTTGATTCTTTGTTACCAGTCCTATGAGTTCTCTTTCATAAGCGGCTAACTTTTTATACTTATCGGGGCATACGTTTGCTAAAGTAAGCAATTGGACCATTACCCCGATGTAAAATAGCACCCATACCGTACCCGCACGCATCACATTCCACCACAAATGATTTATTAAAGTCCGGAAGTTGGAGAACCCGTGCGATGATAAAGTCCTCTTAAGGTGCTCAAAAAGTCATTTGTTGTCAAGGGTGTCCAACGAAGGAGTCCTTCTTAAGAAGATCGGTCAAAGGGCGTGCAATTGTACCATAATCCATTATAAACTTTACGTAGTAAACCCGAAGTCCCTTAAAAGCCCCGCAATTCACGGAGAGTTGTGGGGAGCGGCCAGCGATTTGACCTCAATTTTCTCGGGTCAATGACCACTCCAAAGATCCGATATAATGTGTCCCAAATAACCCAATTGTGATTGACCAAAGAGGCATTTAGATTTCTTTAAGAAAATATTATGAGATGCTAGTACCTTGAAAACCTCTTCCACATGGTGGAGATGCTCGCACCGAGATTTGCTAAATATAAGGATGTCATCAAAGTAAACCAAAGACAAACTTACTTGAAACGGTCCCAATATATCATTCATCAAAGCTTGAAAAGTTGAAGGTGCATTGCATAATCCAAATGGCATGACCAAAAACTCAAAGTGCCCATGATGTATCCCGAAAGTCGTCTTTTCGATGTCAGGAGGATGCATGCGCACTGGTGATAGCCTCGGCGAAGATCTAATTTGGTGAAGAATTTAGCACCTTCTAGTTCATCCAAGAATTCAAAGAATAACCCGTATTAGAAATTTGTCTTTCAAGGTATTACTATTGAGCTCGATAATCAACACAAAAACGTCAAGTGCGATCATGTTTTTTTGACAAGAAGGGCAGGTGATGAGAATGGCGAAGTGCTATACCGGATGATACCTTGATGAAGCATGTCCGCACATTGTCGTTTCAGTTCATTTTTCGTATCGAGGGTAGCGATAAGGGCGGACGACGATCGGCTAAGTGGGATCCTTAAGATGAATTCTATGATCATAACGCCGTTGAGGTGGGAGCCCCGAAGGTTCTCACGAAAAGTCGTTGGAATTTGCATAACAGAGGATCCGGTGGCACGTCAGGGAGAAAGTATATGAATACACGGTTGAGAATCTGTCTCTTTAGAGAGGCGTGCCATGTGATCGGTATTTGTCTTTCCGCCGAACTTCATAATAAGTTTATTAAAATTTGGATAATATTTCCCAAAGAACTTAGCCAGTCCCACACCCAAAAACAACATCATAGCCTCCTAATTTGATGCTGAAGAAATCGCTTTGAAGCGTTAGAGTAGCAATAGAAAATTCAATATCATTAAACCTTCCCACATTTGTTATGTGTTGTCCATTGGCGGCGGCAACTTTGAGCCGACGGTGTAAAGAAGAACTTTGGAGGCCAGTTTCATAGCCAAATCGGAATCCGTAAAAATGTGTGTTGAACGAATCCAATAGAGCCAATAAATTGGTGCCATTTATATTGATAATTAATTGCATGGTAGGACAAGTGGATATGCCGGTTAACCCATGAACCGATATTTGAATATCCGAATATCCTCTTGTGCGTACCTTTGAGTTTTGTCGACGGGAAGCTGTATAGAGGCGTCTAGCAAGTGCTATGGCTGTCTCAATATTAGGTGGTTGATGTAGTTGGACGTCGACCAATCGGAGGTGCTAACCCAACAATATAAAGCATAACCCTTTGTTTGGGGAGAGGTGTTGTACCTTGTTCGGCGTTGCGTGGAGCGTATTAGTGTACTGTCCAAATCTCCGTCCGGCGTGATCTTGTCGGATCACCAAGATGATTGTGTAGTGGAGTTCCAAAGCGTCCGGTAATAGCCGCAGAGAAAATTCCGCCAAGTTGGTTGACCCACCGTTTTCCCAACGAATAAACCAAGATAATCGTTCCCTTGGAGATGGAAGCGAAGCGAGCGCATCCGATCGTAGCAATAATTCCTTGAGCGAAAAAAAATTTATCGCGACTTGTACGTACCTAATGAGAAGGATCACCCTTGCCATCATACTCCGAAAAAAAATAATTTATTATTATTGCCGGTATGCGTCTGGGATTGTCGGCAAGAATTTAGGTGAAAATTCGGAATAATTTCTTGGGAAATTTCGTATCAAATTCGAGATGAAAAATTTGGTTGTCCGGTTGGCTGTAGGATTGAGGAATCGGAGGTGCGGCGGATGGAGGGCTCATCATGTGTCTGAGATCAAGAGAGCGCTTGAGGGCGGAATGTACTTAGCCGATGATGGGGCTGAATTAGCCTCCATGGCTTTGGCCTCCATGGTCGCGATGTACTGCCGATGATCCTGTTGACGTCGCCGTGATGGTTTGTCCCAAGGTGCGAGCCATTGGATCGTAGTGGTCTCCGGATACCAATCTGTCACAACCCGTTTTCAGCCAACGAGAGGAAGAACGAGAGACGTGACGTGGGTGAAATCGTCGTGAGAACGCGGGCGAAGATGGTGGCGCAGGCGTTGGCAAAGGGGGCGGCGCAAGAACGGCGGCGGGCGGCCAAATAAGACGGTATGCCGCGCGCGCAAGGTGGTGGCGTGGCCTTTGGCAGCGGGCGTGGCGGAGGGCGGCGGTACGGCAGAGAGCTAGGGTAAACCCTAAATTATTTCTTTCTTGATTGTCTCACGATAGTTGCCCCTATATTTATATGAGGGGGTTTACAATTGCTAACGGACTGAGGCTCATTAGTCTTTTTCTAACTCTCTTTAATTTAATCTAATAATTATAATAATAAAGCTAAATAATAATTAAATATTCAGCCACCACTCCGCTTATCTCGGGCGACGTGACCGAAGTCCGACAGATATCCTGTCAACTGCCTCATCGAATACATGTATAATACGCATATTATACATGAGATGGCGGATAATATCATATATATATACATGTGGGATATCCTGTCAACTGCCTCATCGGAATACATGTATAATACGCATGTTATACATGAGATGAAGGGAAAATATACCTCTATTCCAACTGTCGCGGCAAGCTGGTCCACAAGTAGGCAAGTTGTTCGTATAATGACGTGCTCCCCATCAGTAGGCAGAACGACGCAAAGCTAGGCCAGGCCGGCCTCGATTCAGATGAAGGCATATAGGTGCTCTACCTGTCATTTGGGGTCGATTTTTTTTTTAAAAAAAACAACGAAAGCTTTACCACGATTTCTGTTAGATGAAGAAAGAAAGAAAAGACAAGTGTCCGTCTAATTTTTTAAATTAAATTAGACCAAAAACATATAAGCGAGGAGAGTGCACCACTCATCCCACTCGGTTTAATACAACATCTAGACAACTAATAACACGACTCACGCCTACTCCGCTACTTACTCTAACTTGGTCAAAACAACCCAACTAAACAACTGACAAGGACATAAGAAAACACGACGAAGAGCTACATGACACCAAACAACCAAGAAGGAAAAAGGAGCACTATTCGGAAACCGAAAAGCCTAGCCAAACCTCCAAGGAGCAAAACGGCGCTAAAAGTGCCGACAAGTTAGCCCGCCATGAGAAGGTTTTCACAAGCAATATCCAGGGCAGTAGAAGAGATAGAAAAGGTCGCCTCCAAGAAGGGAACAACATCCCACGAGACGGCGTCGTCAAGATTTTGCCCCTATCTCGAAGAACATCAACATTGTCGCCACGAGGAGATCAAACCCTACGGGGTAGGATGCAAAGATGGATCAGCGGCAGCCCCGCACGGCCATCACCCCTAGAGACTTCATCCAAGAAAAGCGTTGGGAGAAGCCGACTGAAGAGATCGCTCCCCGCCAAAACAGGCAAAGCCAACCAACGACAAGAAATCCAGCCAACTCCGCCACATAAGCCACAACCCAAGGAAGGGGTAAAGCGGATGACCGGGAGAACAGAGATGGAACCTGAAGAAACCCCAAATCACCCAACCCACCAACATCCTAAAGCGAGGTTGAGTCGACCCCACATCAACCACGCCGCACACGACATCTAGCAACCTCCATGACCTTAATTCGCTTAGGACTACCATGTCGCACGCGGCCCGCCACCGTTGCCGCTGAAGGAGAGCTCGATGTGGCCCGCTCGATAGACGCCGGCCTCACCATCATCCGCTTACCGCCATGGCGCGACAGCAAGAAACACCGAGCATGACACCGCTGCCGTCCACGCCACCACGGCGTCGCAGATGTCGCACAACCAACCTGATTGTGCACATCACCACGACATCGACGATGCACGGGCTGCACCACCACGCCACGCCTTGCCATGCCGGGTCATAGCTAGGGCGGCGTGGCGGTCCCGAGGTGGCGCAAGGCCCCGGGCGCCCGTCATCCTAGGTCGCCACACTACTCTATATCTCCCTCTCGCAGCAGTGAGGCAAGTGAGGGGAGGGAGTGGACTTGGCGGCGCTCTATGGTTTGGGTCCATCTGAGTCACCCCTAGGGGTGACGTGGACCGAGGTTGACCTTTAGGCACGAAAATGAATCAACATCTCGATGTGATGCGGCCCCTACCTAGGACATGGGGGCTCTCTTGAGCCCCGTGCTCCCGATTGACGGTAGACACGACTAGATCCTCAACCCCTTCTTCCTATTTGATCCGGGGATCATGCTTGACAAAATCCCTCCCAGGACCGGGGCTCGGGGTCTTCATAGTGCCACCCTAAGCTAATGGGTTCGTGAAGATGTCTAGATTGGTTTTGGGTAATTAATGACAACCTAGGACTAACCTATTTGCTTATGTTTGATCTAGTATGAGATGAATCCTACTCAAGTCATGGTGCAGATGTCGATCATGGTGGATGAGATGGTGTTGATCCAAAAGATGATCAAGTGCACGGACTTGCGAAAACAAGAAGGGGAAATGAAATGGGCTCAAGGCAAAGGTATATTTGATATGGCCATTTTATTTTGCACTCAAGACACCACAAAGGGTGTGAGTGATTTAGGATTGATAGCCGAACTATAAAGAGGGGAAAACGCACGGAACATCGATCCTCATGTGCCTCTAGGTTCAACAATCATATGCATGCATTCCTAACCTAGAGAGCTAACCAAACCTTCGAAATTGATTGTGAAAATGCTAACACACGAGCTCGAGCACATTGCGATGTACACGTGGTGGTGTTGGCACATTTGCGAAGACGGTGGTGTGTGCAGGGGTTGAGATGGTTATGGGTACCACTCACCATCCCGCCGAAGCTTGCGACCACGGGATTGGCGCTTTTGAGAAAATTAAACATCTATTTTCTATTGCGCCGGATGCAACTTGGTGGGTGAAAACATGCTAACCCTCGTGCTCAAGTTGGTATACTTGTTGGGTAGCATGTTGAAGAAGAAGTGCGATGAAACGACGACGGTCGGTGGCGAAGACAACAACCCGGATGCCGGAGGCACATCCGTTGGTGTTGCGCCGGACGCCGGGGTTTCGGACCGGCCGTCCGGCGCCCGTTCTGTCGGTGCTTCGGCGTGTGCCTGCGTGGCGCCGGACGCGCGGCGGCCGGCGGCGCCAAACGTAGTCCAAGAGGGGCGCACGGGCATCGTGTCGGATGGCGTGCTTGCCGTCTTGGGACGCCAACGGCCACTAAAGATTTGAGCGTGGACTTGGCGCAGCAGCGTCCGTGTGGTCGCGTTTGGCACGTCCGGCGGCACAAAAAATCGTGTTCCCCCCACAACGACTCTATTTCGATGGGGGCCTATATATATGGGTTTGGCCGAACATTGGACATTTTGAGCTAACCCTCTCTCCCACTCTCTCCCACTTGCTTGTGAGCACATTCTTGAGAGATTGGTGGTGATTCAAGTGCATTGCTTTGAGAGTTGCATTTAGAGGCACTTGAGATTCGTCATTCTTTGGTGATTTCTTGTTGCTCTTGGAGGGCACCACTCCTAGACCGGCTTGGTGATTTGGTGGAGGTGTTGTCAAGAGTTGGAGATTGTTCTTGGCCACCTCCGGTTGATTTGTGAGGGTTCTTGGGCTTTGCCCCCGAGAGCGCCAAAAGCTACTCTAGTAAATTGCTCGTGTCATTGAGCTACCGCATTTTGTGCGTGGTGCCTTGGAGAAACCTCGAGGGTCGTCATAATGGCAAGGGCATTGCCAATCCCAAGGACCATCGAGGTGTTGGTCGACGCTTAACGAGGGCGTAGCCACCGGTCGCGTGTGTGAACCTCGGGATAAATCGATTGTCTCTTTGTCTTGGAGATTGGCTCCTTCATCATATTGTTGTTGATCTTATTCTTCATCGCTGATTGGATCATTGCCCTTACATGTTGGTATAACAAGCTTTCCCCTCTTTCATTTACTTTCCTAGTTTGTCTTGAGTAGAGAGCTAGTTTGTGTTTGTGTAGGTGTTCTTGCTAGCATAAGGCTTATCTAGGATTGCTCATTAGATAGAGTAGTGACATAGCACTTGTGTGACATAAAGATCATAGCATATATCTAGAATTGTCACTAGAAGGCTTGCAAGACATTAGAGCTAGCGCAAACCGCTTTTACGCCTTTTGTTTTACTAATCGGTTTGCTAAGTGATTTTGAAGATAAAAGGCTATTCACCCCTCCCTCTAGCCATCTAGGACCTTACATTCAGCACTGTTGAACACTCCAATAAGGACACATCGCGGCGTGACACTAATCCATTCACGAGCTTTAAGGGCTCGAGAGCTCCTGGCTTGCACGTCAGCTCCTTCAGTTGGGCGCCTTCATAGCCAAGAAAACCTAGAGAATGCTCACCCGGTGGAGGCCGGTCCAAGCCGATAAGCCCTGACCATCCGAGTATCAGGGCACAACAACCAGACTCCATGACAACACCGAGGTCCATGGACTCTGATGCGCGTAGACAATAGGCTCAATTCCCAAATCGACTTGTACTCGAACTACCGCATGATATAAGGGGAAGGTTGGATCCTATAGAGGGAAGAGGTCGATCATTCACACAGTAACACAGATCATTCAATCTCTCATCCAACTATACACCAAGGTCGAGCTACCCAAAGAGGAGGAACCCAAGAGTTGCTCCCCGCCCGTCTTCCTCCTCTCCATCAAGGAGGAAGCTTCATAGTGATCCCATGCCAAATCTCTTACACCCAATGTAACCCCCTAGATTGGGTTCTCTTGAATACAAGGAAACCACCATTCTTTGGTCGACGTAGGGCTCGATAGCGTGAACTAGGATAGATCATGTCTTCTCTTTGTTCATGAATCCACCTAAGCCATCGAGACGAACAACAATGTTTGTGGCGGTCTCGAACCAACAACAATATGCTATGTCTAAAAACTTCTACATGTATATTTTGATGCTCGGATGCAAAATGCTGCAAACTTTAGAGTCTGTTGCATACCTAGAACTGTTTTGGCACCTTATTGCGAAAAACTACATCTTTCTCTTCTAGTATAAACGTATTCGTCTATCCATTTCACATTGTAAGTCATTCTAACTTTTTAGGTAAATAGTTTTTTACTCTACACTCAAATATACTTTATGTCTAGATACATAGTAAAATCTATGTATCTATAAAGTCGAGAATGAGATTTATAATTTAGAATGAGGAAATACTAGTAGATTTCTCACAAAAATTCATTATTATTATTATTATAGCTTTCGTTGGGCTATTTAATTCTTGCATAACCTAGGGAAGGGTCAAGGCTATGAGAGGGATAGCAAGTGGTCCAAAATATTAAATTTTATATATTTGTAAATTTCATATAAAATGTATGATAATTAATAGAGACTTGTAAAGTTAGAGTTGGACTATTAAATTTTATATATTTGTAAATTCCATCTAAAATGTATGATAACTAATAGACTAAATCTAGTAGAGCTCGAGCTCTAATAAATCCATAGATTTCTAAGATTCAGATACTAGCTTGTATCAAAAGCATTTTGATATAGTTTCAACTACCTACAAACACTCAACCAATCTAAGGTAATCCTAAAACCGTATGGATCCAATCAAAATCAGAGAGCTAGAGTTGTGTGAAATGGTCTTAGTATTTTCTTTATTTATACGTATCCATCTCCTCGTATTATTTTTAGTGCATCAAACAAAATGTTTGTCATGATTGACAGAATCATTTACAGAGAAGACAGGCAGAAGCTGTAATTGAGCAACAGAGTAAAACCAGTGAAATGAGATCTGCTTAATTTACGCGTTCAAAGATCCTTTCACAGCAACGTTTAACTTTCATGGCGTGCGAATAGGGCTGTCACAGCCGAAAGCGTTTTGTAATTATATACTACGTACATGAGGCCGAAGAGTGAGAACGATATTTTTCATTTTGTATGTACGAGGTTGACAAGGACTTATTGGTGCCTCAGGGCTTTGGTGCTGTGCATAACCATCATCTATGATTGAAGTTACTGTTCCGGAGCTTTCCTCCTCGTCCTTCCTGGTTGATTGTTGGCACTTGGCAGTCAGTTTACTGGCGTTTATTTGCAGTGAATGAACATTGGTGGTATCACAGTCACGGCGTTAGCTGTTGTGTGCTTCCGGCTCACTTCAAGGAAACGGCCTAGCGGAATTGCCAAATGCCAAGCAGCAGCAATGGAGTCCAGCTCCAGCACCGCCACTCCATCCGGCCTTCTTCCTCCCCGTGGGTAGTCCGTGATCCGGCCCCCGCACCTTTGTGTAGATCCCCCGCCGGACATGAAGACGACAAACGTACCGGCCGCGCGTCCCCGTTCGTCAACAATGCAATTTACTCGTCAACGTAGATGGCACGCGCGGGTGCATTACAGTTCGGTGCCGGCCGGCCTCTGGATCTTCTTCCGGCATTCACTGCCACGACGGATTCCCATTTGTCACGTTTGAGGCAGGTGCATTCGGGTTGGGATAGCTCGGTGTCATGGCTGTAAACACGTACCTAACGGCCATAATTTTTTTCTTTCTTGAAAAAGGCTCCAAAATATCGAGGAGCACTAACGCGGACTATTAAATTTTATATATTTGTAAGTTCCATCTAAAATGTATGATAACTAATAGACTAAATCTAGTAGAGCTCGAGCTCTAATAAATCCATAGATTTCTAAGATATGTCAAAAGCATTTTGATATAGTTTCAACTACCTACAAACACTCAACCAATCTAAGGTAATCCTAAAACCGTATGGATCGTTCCTTTTAAAACCGTATGGATCCAATCAAAATCCGAGAGCTAGAGTTGTGTGAAATGGTCTTAGTATTTTCTTTATTTATATTATGGCAGCTTAGGATTTGGACTTAAAAGTCAAGTCAATGCACAAAACCATGTATATTCAACCAAAAAGTAAGACAATCACCGTCGGTTTTGTCCTTCATTGGTGAAAATCCACGGCGATAATCCACTATCGTCGTTGGCTCATATTACCAACCCCGACAATAATGGTTTTAGGGAGTGTCTATTGATCTGTTGATAGATTTTGTATGATTAAATCTGTCAGATTTTTAATAAATACTACTCTTCATTTCAAATTAAAAATTGATTTGACTTTTTGGTTAATCTATTTTACTATGTATCGGACATATTATTATATCTAGATATATAGAAAAATAGATGTACTAAAAAAGTCAAAACAACTTATAATTTAGAATGAATGGAGTATTAGTTTAAAACTCTATGAACTAACAATTAGTTGACTAGCAACTAGCTCACGAGGATCGAAAATAGACAAACTAGTGAGTGGACTAACTATTAGTTTAAAACTCAAGTAGTTGTTTGTTTACCAATCCACGAAACCCAATTATCAAGATTATGATTTTACTAGTTGGCTAATCACTAGTCCTAACTTATTCAAACAAGCTCTTAATTTATCCATGGTATATTATGAGAAATACTTTTAGTAAAGCATTGATGATAATGCGGTTGCGAAATTTGTTGGACAAATTGAGATCCTAGGATCCGAGCAGGTGTGTGAACGCGTCTCTCTTGCTGAGTTAGCGACCACGGCAGCCGCTATCCATGGACGCCCGGCCACGGGGAGTCGATGGAGCTATAAAATGCGCGCACCCATCAAACCCCCACCGTCATGCAGAAAAGGCAGCACGAAGAAGAGTCCAACGGGCAACCGTGCCCCGTCGCTCCTAGGTGCTACCAGCCTACCACACTCTCCTGAGTCCCTGACCCTCTCAAACTTGCGTGCACCATCGATCCATGGCGACGGCTCCGAGGAAAGGGAGCAGCAGCAGTGCCGGCCAGCTACCGGCGGCGGCCGTGCTGCTGTTCCTTACAGTAGTATCGGCCGCCGGTGCGGCGGCAGCTGCTCCACGGCGGCTCCTGGTGGACACGGACATGGACACCGACGACGTGCTCGCGCTGCTCTACATCCTCAAGCAGAACCGGTCCGAGTTCGATGTCAAGGTTGGTGCCATGTCACCCTCTGTCTCCCTGTGGCCCGTGTGCTACGTGCCACCGCCGCTCTGCTCGTCAATCCATCTCCTAATGGATCCGATAGCTAGTAATCGAGTATATACTGTGATTATTCTACCGATCGATCCAAAATTCTCCCTCTCGTCAACGTAACCATGGCGTGGTGGATTATATGGAGGTAATGGCTCACTGCTCTCTGGAGATAGAGACATCATCATCAGGCATGGACCGCTGTGACCCGTAAACGCAACTGGGAACTATGTGATGTGATGGTATCCTATATAGTTTTCGAGTCTGACGGAATGGTCTAGCTCCGATGAATTTCAACCCCATGCGCACGCGTCTGAATTGTTTATTGCATCGCCATTGCTAGATCACTAGGTAAAAGAGGAAAAAAAGAAGAAGTAGTGTAGAGATAGAGTATGGACAGCGATGGCGCATCTTGGCTTTTGACTATCTTCTTGCACGCACGGAGCAACCATGTTTAATTTCAACGCCTCGTGGCCGTCAATTTGAGAGCCATCTTCCAACCAAGGTCGGGCTAGTGCGTACGTCACTATTGTCGTGAACAATGCAGGGCATTACCATCAGCGCCAACGCGTGGACTGACGCCGGGCACGCCGTCAACCATGTCTACGACATCCTCCACATGATGGGCCGCGACGACATCCCCGTCGGCGTCGGCGGCGACGGCGGCATATCCTACGCCGGCGACATACAACGCGACGTCGGTGGCTACCTACCTCTCATCGACCAGGTACTCTACGTACGTAATCGTATATTGACACGCACACAGATACCATTAATTATCTGATCGACCAGGTACGACGACGTGCAGGGCATGTCGACGGCCGGCGGCTGCCGCTACCGGCAGGCCATCCCGCAGTCGGAGCGGCTGGACGTCGACACGAACTTCGGGGTCCGGAAGGCCTTCCTCCCGCAGGGTTCCGGGGGTACCGGCCGCTCCGGCGGCAGCCGACGGCGCAGCGAGTGATGGCGGAGGCGCTGTCCGCCGGCCCGGCCTCGGTGCTCCTGCTGGGCACGAACACCAACCTGGCGCTCCTCCTGATGTCACGCCCGCACCTGAGGCGGAACGTGGAGCGCGTCTACGTCTCCGGCGGCGCCGTGAGGGTGGCGGGCAACCTGTTCACGGCCACCGCCGCCAACCCGGTCGCCGAGTTCAACTTCTTCGGCGACCCCTTCGCCGCGTACCAGGTGCTCCACTCGGGCGTCCCGGTCACCATGATCCCTCTCGACGCCACCAACACGATCCCCGTCACGGAGGCGTTCTACTCCGAGTTCCGGCGGCGCCAGAGCACACACGAGGCACGCTACAGTTTCCTGTCGCTGGACGGGGCACTGGCGCGGCAGAGGAGGCGATCCGACAGCCATGACAACACGGCAAGTCCACCTCTGATGCTTGCGTTGCAACCTTGCAAGACGCTGCACGCTGCTGTTTCCGTCCATGAATGGATTTCTTACGCTAGCAGCTAGCTTTTTTTTTCCTGCAATCGGGACATTCACCCCGTGTTTCATTAAGAGGACGCCTAGCAGCTAGCTGATTCTTCGTTCTTTTCTCCTGGTCGGTGCAGGGCTTCTACTTGTGGGACGAATTTGCCGCCGGCGTGGCGCTCTCCAGCATGCGCCATGGCGAAACCGGCAGCGGCGATAACGAGTTTGCCGAGCTCGAGTACATGAACATCACCGTGGTAACATCCAACAAACCGTACGGTGTGCGTGACGGCTCTAACCCATTTTTCGATGGACGAACATCTCCCAAGTTTGGATTGCAAGAGGGTGGAGTTCACAGTGGCCATGTTGAGACTGGGATCAGAGATCCCTTCTGTCTGGTGCCGGGAAGCAACAGAGGCAGATGCCAGGTAATATAATATAAATAACCAATGTACGAACATGACAAACTCTGATGCCTGAAAACCTGCATTTCTCCTTAGGATGGGTACACTAAGGAAGCGTCCGGTCCAGAAGCAGTTCAGGTGCTTGTGGCAACAAGCGCCAAGCCGAACACCAATAAGAATAGCCCACTGGATAAGGAATTTTCGGAGAGATTCCTAGAGGTAACTAAGAAGCATACTTCGCTCGGTTTTTTGGATGAAAATAACCGGTCAAAGTTCAACCTCACAAATGCTGACAAGATGTTTTTTCTCCAGGTTCTAAATCTCCCCAAAAACACTGCCCGTTTCAACATAAGTACACAGTTTCCATATTACAGAGAGGTTCTCTACAAGCCGGATTTCATGAATGTAACTAGGGGCAAGCCAGTCATTTTTGACATGGACATGAGCCCTGGAGATATTGTGTCACTCATATACCTCCTGAAAGAACCTAGACATGAAATTGATCTCAAGGTGAGAGAAATATATGTCCCAATTAACTACAAAATAAAGCATCTATAATGCACTTCGCTTTCTTTTGTACGCCGAATGACTGACAAACCTCACTCTACTAATCATTTTTAGGCTGTTTTGATCAATGGAAACGGCTGGGCTAATAGCGCTAGCATTGACATTGTTTATGACGTTCTGCATATGATGGGCCGTGACGACATTCCAGTCGGTCTTGGCAATACTACTGCACTGGGCAGTCCAACCCTTGGTTGCAACAATTCTTATGCTATACCTCTTGGAAGTGGTGGATTTATAGATTCAGACACATTGTATGGACTGGCTCGGTCGTTGCCAAGAAGTCCTCGAGGGTAAACACTCCGCTTTATATTATATGAATGATAATGCTTGTCATAAAACATTTCACATCTGTTCATTTCTTGATTAGGTTCACCTCTGAAAATTTAGATCATCCCGAACGCCGGCAGCCAAATGCTTTTGATGTTTGGCAATCAGTTAGGAAGCAACTTGGTCCAGGTCAGAAGATCACGGTTCTTACCAGCGGACCTCTCACCAATCTAGCTACCATTTCACTATCTGACATGGACGCAAGCTCTATCATAGAGGTCTGTTCTTTTCGCCACCTAGCAGTACAAGACATGGAAGGAAATTCTGATCTGTGATGAAGTTCAGATGCAAAACTGTTTTTACTATAAAATCTTATAATTCTGTGTGCAGCGAGTTTATGTTGTCGGTGGACTCATTAGAGATGGTGGTGATGAGAACGGAAATGTGTTTACTGTTACCTCCAACAGATATGCTGAGTTCAACATGTTCCTCGATCCACTGGCTGCAAAAACAGTACTAGAATCTAATCTGAATATCACACTCATTCCTCTTGATGTGCAACGAAAGGTTGTTTCATTTGAGGGTGTCCTTGGAGCTTTGAAGCAACACACCCGGCATACTCCCGAGTCAAAGCTTGTCCATCGTTTGCTATTGCTGCTTCAGCAACTTCAGAGGAAACATAAATTCTATCACCACATGGTAAATGACCTCTATTGTAAAAGTGCATTAGCAACTTTCATTTGTTCCACTAGCCTAATACTTCTTCTGTTCCAAATATACTCCCTCCGTTTTAAGTTATAAGTCGCTCGCGGCTCTTTTGGTATCTCCATTTTTATGCATCTAGATATAATAAGATACATAATAAAATGGATGAAAAAAAAAAAGAGTCAAAGCAACTTATAATTTAGAACGGAGAGAGTATTATTTTAGTTCTGCTCTACATCAAACTTCTCTTAACTTTAACTTTTTTTCTAGAAAAATACATCATCTCTGATATCAAATTAGTTTTATTAAATTCTAGATTAAATATATCTTGATAATCCATTTATTTGGTATTGCAGATGTTAATATATTTTTCTATAAACTTGGTCAAACTTAGAGAAGTTTAATTTAGGACAAAAGATACAAAAAACATA
Organism: Hyparrhenia diplandra; assembly: GCA_015847255.1. NCBI lineage: Eukaryota > Viridiplantae > Streptophyta > Magnoliopsida > Poales > Poaceae > Hyparrhenia > Hyparrhenia diplandra. The sequence goes on from JADLZK010007397.1 coordinate 28,901, forward strand.
CTTTTCATATTTAATTGGCCTATGTTGAATAGTTGACAGCTGACAAAGTTTTTTTATCATTTTTATGATCTGTCTGTGTAAACTCTCTCATTTCTAGGACATATTTCTTGGAGAAGTTCTTGGCGCAGTTTACATGGTCCAAGGATCTGACTTGGAACCCTCTGTGACAGTGAAGCCTATATACATTCTTGCCAACACAACCGAAAGCTCAAATGGGCAAATTTTGGTCAAGAAGAGCGCAAAGCCAGTGAACGTATTATATAGTTTGAATACTGGAGCATATCACAACCATTTGGCAAATTCTTTGGCTAACGATAAGCAATCGGCTGTTGTTGGGAGCTTTGAAGAGCAAAAGGCAATTTGGAGCAGGCCACAAAAAAAAAAACTTAGGGGCGGACATAGCAAAGGATAGAAAATAAGTAATCTATTTGTTCAATATTGCTGGGGACTAAATATTAGATGAAAAAAAAATAGTTTACATCATATTTCATCATCTTATAGCATAGCACAGAAAACTAGAGATACTTAACACAACAATTGTATGAAATGGCTTTAACAAACAATAGAATTTATCTTAAGATGGATTTCATGTACTCTGCTGGTTATAAACTTTTGTTCCCCATGTGTTTCTGCAGTTATTATCTAAAAAAATGTGGTTCGCAGTCGTAGTCTGTTAATTATGTTCAAGAAATATCAGCCAAATAACAAATTTCCTTTATTCCAATATTTCCACGATTTATATTAGAATATAAATTGTAGCTTCCAGACAAACCCAGGACTATACATGGACATAAGCTACTATAGAACTATATACCAAGAATCCACAACAGACTACAGACTTCAAATAAAAAAAGTGATGAATATCAGAATCACAGTATACCAGTAAAACTTGAATCGCTAGTAATAATGGGGGTAATGTTTCAACCCTTGAGGATACTAGCGAACGTTGCGCAGTTATTAGGCTCTCAAAAAAATGGTGTACAAGTCCTTGTTTTCAGGGCCAAAGATCTCATCAGCCTTTCTTAAGGTATCCTGTAAGAGACATTCAACGGAATACCAGAAGGAGGATCAGAAAATTAGGTCACAAATCCCCAAACAGATTTTCATTCAGTGTTGATCCATTTATACCTCTCTCGTCTGCTTATGTGCGTTCAGCTCCTTCACATTAGCCAGGAATGCACCAAACTGCTCATACGACAATCGATTTCTGCATATACAACAATCAAAGACGGAACTTAGTCACCCACTTGGAAAAATGAACAAAATTTTCTTTTGTGTCAATTAAGCATCAATGGAGTTGAAAGATTTCTTTCTAGATTTCTGGAAAACAAGATCCTTGGAATAAATTGAGCCTACTGTGCGGTTATGTGCAGTTCTTGAAGGCACTACAAGATCATAATTTCAGAAAGAAAAAATAAGTACACCAAACTCCTTCTATTAATTCTTTATCAAATAATGCACTCACAAGGTTTGAGTATACTTCCAAGAAAAAAAAAAATCTACCACTAAACTGAATACTTGAGAAGAACACTTTTGCACATACCTGACCTGACGAAAGAACTCCTTTCCATCAACTCTTGTTCGTCCTAAAACAAAAACTCTCAATGAGAAACAGTATATGGATAGCTTATTTACGATTTCGAGTTAACACAGAAAGCAAACATCCGAACCTAGTAAGCAAACAAACAGTTCACTTTTGGGTCCAGTGGAACTGCAATATATCTTGATATTTACTACTAGATGGCCGTGAAATTGAAACATATCTTGACCAATTAAATGTAATATATGTTGATTGCTGAACAAAGCAGCATTAACATTCAAGTGTTTGACATACAGTATAACTAACTCCCGGGGGTTATCAGCCAACCTGTTTGACTTGGAGGGTCAAATGGAGAGGTATGCTGACCAGAGAAGCCTGAGGACCTGTCATTAAACATATTCATCGATGTAACGGAGATTGAATGTCGCCTTGGCGGTGATACCGATGAAAAACGCCTTGGAGGTGAGCCTGGGGGAGTCATCCTTGGTGTGCCGTTGTATGACGGCAAAAATACATGGGGACGTCCAGGACGGGGGTGGCCTAGGTGCTGCAACTACAAAAAGGTTTTTGTGTAAAACATCATTCACCAGATTTTTGTATAGACAAGATTAACTATATGAAACGGGAATGTACCATCAGGGTCAACTTGGCTATTTTCCTCCGAAACTGAACTTGCAGTTTCTGAAATCTGTGATGATTTGGTAGCTGGAAATGCAGAATCTTCATCTGACAATAATCCAACAATCAACATTACCCTAGCGAACTAGAATAATGTGGACCTAGCACAAGGACCACGAGAATACAGAGTAATGTAGTACCTGATGGTGCAGAGGAGAAATTTGAAGTTGCTGCAACTCCTGTCCCGGGAGCAGTATTCTATTGAAAAGTAATTTACAAATAAAAATCACTCTCAATTCAGCTACAAATACAAACAAGGGAAGAATTGAAATGCTAGTCATTTTCTGGATTCTTGAATTATTAATAACTAGACATAGCCTGAATGCCAGACTTACATCACTGCTGTCATCTTCCTGGAGTGATTGCACAAGTGTCTTTCTGAAAACTTCCAACTGCACAATAAAGTAGAATACACGATAACACAACTATGAAGTTTAAAATGGTATGGCAATCAAGGCTTTTACAGCACCAGTCAATGGTAACATTTTTAGAGTAATTTGACAGATTAACATTTTCCCTACCCGTTGCCATTCCTTTTTTTTTTTTTTTTTTTTTTTTTTGCATTATAATGTTAAGGACTACAAAGTTCAGTTTGAAATTATGGTGAGATTGCTACGTAATTGTTCCAAACTAGTAGTGCAACACACATAAATATGTCAAATTCTTCCAAAAGTGCAAGGCGATAGGCGTTTTGGTACCTTGGCGACATCTCTATTCAACTTGGTAACGGTGTTGGACAGAGCAGAGTTGTCCCGCTGAAGTGCCTCCTGTACGTCCATCGTCCACGATCACAAGTTCACAACACCAAGAAGAATTCGACTGTTAAGTAATTTTCGGTTGCCTAAATTGCGCAGCATACATATCAATCACGCAGCAACATTGCTGGAATAGAGACGACGTAGCATCGCGGGACCATTCCCCGGAAGGAAAAGCACAGCTCAGCCAGGCCTGGCGGCGCAGCGCCCCAGACAGAGGCGGGACTCGCGATTACCTTTTCCTCCTCGGCGAGGCGGAGGCGGCCGGTGGCGACGGCGAGCGCGGCGTCGAGCTGCTCGACGCGCTCCCCTGAGGTCCTCGGCCTCCGCGTCACGCTGCTCGACGCGCTCCCGGAGTTCCTCGGCCTCGGCGTCGCGCTGCTCGACGCGGTCCCGGAGGTCCTCGGCCTCGGCGTCGCGCTCGGCGAGCTGCGACCGCAGGCGCGCCGCCTCGTCGTCGCGCTCGGCGAGCTGCGAGCGTAGGCGCGCCGCCTCAGCCTCGAGGCGGCCGAGGCGGTGCGCGAGAGCGCCATGGAGGTGACCCTGCGCGCCACGTCCAGCAGGGCGAACGGGTCCGACGGCAGCACGGACATGAGCTCAGCGGGCAGCCCGAAGTCCACGGGCGGTGGAGGTGGCGGCGGCGCCGCCCTCGGCTGCCGCCGCCGCGTCCTCCTCCTCCCCACCATCATCGCGGCCGGCGGCGGCACCGCCTCCTCCCCTTCCTCTGCCATGTGTGTCCGCGCCTCTTGGAGTAGTGCTCTAGCGCTCTCCGCTCCTCCCTCTCTTTTTGCCCCTTCCGTGCCGCGACCGTTATCTGCCCGCTCGCGGGGGATTAGGCTGGTGGGGTGGGGTGCGAGGTCTCTTTGTGCTTGTGGTGGCGCGCGAGGGCGCCTACCAGCTGCCCCGCGCCACGGGTTTGGATGGTGGCGGGTTTTGGTGTTGGAGGCTTTTGCGTCGCTCTCGCGGTGGGCTCTGTGCAGGTACGGGGAGGAGCCGGTGCGCGTCGGGTCATCGGGGAGGCGAAGGCGTTGGCGCGGCGCGGCGCGGGCTCGGCCTCGGTCTCGGCTATGGGCTGCGAGCTGCGGCGCGTGTGGATCGGGGTGCCATTCGCCGGGCCCTCCGGGTGGGAAGCAGCGTCGGCGTGGTGCATTGTTTGTGGCCAGCTTATTCTGGGCGGTGATTGGACACGTTGGAGAGGTTCCTGGTACACTGCGTCCAGGACTCCTCGCGAGATGCGAGAGCAAGCTAGGGAGAGCGGGTTTGGGACTTCCGGACTTCCGGCTGAAGGTTTGCAGTAAAAAAATTAGGGATGGTACTGTCTCTTGCAATTTTCAGCATGGTGCTGAGTATTTTAAGGCTTAATTAGATCTAATGTAAAATTGCACAATAGTTCATATTTTACTGTATGGGCTATTTTAAAGCTTAGATCTAAGGCGCGAGGTCGGAGGTGGCGCTATATATGGGCATGCAGCCCGAGGTCCGGTGGCCCGGCCCGTGGTTTGCTTTTGGCCCGGCCCGAGCACGGCAAGACGGCCCGGAGCACGGGCCGTGCCTCGGCCGCGACCTGGCCGTGGCAAGACGACGGCCGGCCTGCTATGGCATTGCCTAACTCCCATCAATAATTCGCCCCAACCCAACAACCAACACAAGTCTCCAAATCTCCAAACCCTGTCCCCGACGCGCAGCCCCTCCACTCCGGGCCCATCGCAGCCCTCCTCTCCGGCCGCCCGGCCGCCCGCGGCCGCACGGATCGCTCCCTCGGGCGCCCCGCCGCGCCTCCCACACACGCCGCCTCCGCGCCCGACGGCCCCCTCCAAGGCTGCGACACTCGGCGGCGGCGGCCATCCGACTTCCTCCATGCCGGCTGCCGGTGCCGGCGGCCTCCTCGCCTCCCTCCGGCTGCACGGCGCGGCGGCGGGCGTCTTGTAACGAGCGCCGCGGAAGGAGATCCACGGCGTGGGAAGGAGCTCCGCTACGCGCGCGACCTCCGTCGTCCGCCGGCGCGGACTGCGACGCCTCGCCGCTCCCATTCCTCTCTTAGCGGCATGGCGGCACGGCATGCCGGGCGGCAGACGGCCCGACGGCCCACGGGCCGTGCCATGGGCTTGACGGCGAGCACGAGCACGCCGGTGGCACGCGGCACGACGGGCACGGGCACGAGCACAGCCGGGCGGCACGGGCGCGAGGCACGGGCGAGGCACGTCGGGCCGCCGGCCGGGCCGGGCACGGCCCGATGAACATATATAGGTGGCGCTGAGAATAGGAGGCTTGCTGCGGTTGTTCTAGCTCTAATGGTCATCAAGCCTCCTATTACACAATTCTAGTTGCTATGATCTCTGTGTCACATAATAGCTAGATTGCTAGATTACCAACTAGACGAGCAATACCACAATATATATCTCCACTCAACTAGAAAGGCTACATAAGCTCCAACTGCACAAGCACAATATATATCAAGTTAACTTGCAAGAGGAGATTGCAATTATTATACCGACTTGTAGAGGCAAAGATCCAATCACCGATGAAGATATGCAATCACAAACAAATGGACCAAGCCAATCACCAAGGAGACAATGAACAAGTTGATTTGTTCACCTACAGTTCACCTGTGCACCGACAAGCTAGTGTCTGGTTGTGTTGACTAATATCTTGATGGTCCTTCGGTGAGGCTCGCAGGCCAAGCTCCCCACAAGGCACCACAAACCACTCGCAAGTATGGTAATCAACGACACGAGCAATCCATTAAAGCAACAATTTGTTGCTCCGACGGAACCCTTAAAATCAACCGGAGGTGGCCAAGAACAATCACCTTCTCTTGCCAATGACTCCACCAAACACCAAGTCGACTAGAGTGGTATTCTCAAAGAGTAACAAGAAATCCACCGACCACAACGATCTCTCCAAAGATGCAACAAGTAAGCAATGCACTACGATCTCTCCACAATCTCACCAAAGATGCAAATTCTAGCAAGTAAGTGAGAAGGAGAGTGTTTGCCAAGCTCAAGGGATGTCAGATGATTCAAATGTACAAGAGAGAGCATCCACTACCCGGACAAACACCTTATATAGAGAGCTCATGGCTCAACTAGTCGTTTGCCCCGAAATGTGGCCTCCAAACGCACCCCGCGAGGGCTCCGCCGGACAACCGACGCTCATCGTCTGGTGCGTGGATTGCCACCATGCGTCCCTCCATTCAAACCGGGCCATGACCCTCAATGGTCATAAGTCAGTGTGCAACGGTTAAAGTGGCATTGGCCATGACAGGTGTCTCGCACCTGACGCGTCTGCTGCGCCACAACAGTCAAAACCACTCTGGGCCGGTGACTCGACGCTAGCGACCGGCGTCGGCCGTGCACTCGCCGGCGTTCATCATTGGCGATCGAAGAGCTCCGTAAGCTCATTTTCGTAATCGGACGTGTTAGGTGGCCACGCACCTGACGCACCCATGCGTCCGCGGCTTTAGCGCCGATCGGGCCATCGGGCGGGTGATGTCGATGGTTGCACCCGACGCGGCGTCAGGTGCGCGCCGACGCCGGCGTCGAAGGCAAAGATTGAAAACGACCGGTTAGATGCAATCGGATGCACCAACCTATGTGTTTGATGCAGCGACTGATGCATGGAAAGTGGTTGTTCCAAGCCATCTCACTTAGCCCTTGCTTCCTATTTGCCAACCACAACAAGTGTACTCCATGTGCACGTGTGTTAAATTTTCCAAGGGTTAGAAGTTAGCACACTAGATCATAAATGCATTGACATGAATGTTAGACCTAGTAGCAGTTGATCAAAGTTTCCGAAGTATTTCTCCTCTTGATAGTTTGGCTATCGATCCTGAATCACTCACACCCCCTATGGTGTCTTGAGTGCAAACCAAAATGGCCCTATGGTTATACCTTTGCCTTGAGCCTATTTTTGTTTTTCTCTTTCTTGTTTTCTCCAAGTCCAAGCATTTGATCATCTTTTGGATCATCTCCATGCATCCACCATGACCATCATGCTTCGCCACTTGGCTAGGATAATCTCAATCTAATTTCACACTTAAGCAAACAGATTAGCCCTAGGGTTTCATCAATTAGCTAAAACCGGACTAGAGATTTACACCTATAGGCTTGAGTTGACGCCGATAAGCGGTGGTGAGGTGTTGCGGTGGTGATACGATTCGGCGGAGACAAAAGGCAGTGTCTGAGGTGGTCAGAGTGCGGAGATCAATGCGGCGGCGTGCTAGCGGCAATGGCGGTCAGTGGTGGTGATTGGTGCTGTTAGAGAGGGAGTAGGGTTTGGAGGTGGACGCGATGGTGGTGGCTCGGCGCTATGGATCTGGCTGTGTGAAAGGTCCTAGATGGCTAGAGGGGGGGTGAATAGCCTATAAAAATTTTCTACAAGCTCAAATTAACAAACCGATTAGTATAACAAAAGGCGTAAACACGGTTTGCACTAGCTCTAGTGTCTTGCAAACCTTCTAGGAAGGTAAATGTTCTATGATCTCACTAACAAAAGATATGTTCTATGATCTCTATGTCACACACAATCTATGTCACTACTCTATCTAATAAACAATCCTAGATAAGCCTTATGCTAGCAAGAACACCTACACAAGCAAAGCTAGCTCTCTACACAATATAAGCTAGGAAGGTAAATGCAAGAGATAGAGCTCGATATACCAACGTGTAGGGGTAATGAACCAATCACCGATGTCGAGGATGAACAATCTAACACAATAAGATGATGAGTCAATCACCAAGATAAGAGACACGTCGATGTGTTGACCCGGAGTTCACTTGTATACCGACAAGCTAGTCTCCGGTTGTGCCGACCAACACAAGGATGGTGCTTGAGCTAGGCGGTGCACCTGCTAGCCCCAAGCCACCACTCACAAGTGAGGTACCCAAGACACGAGCAATGTATTACTTGCAACTTTGTCTTCCCGATGAGGAATGTGTGATCCTCTTTACAAATCACTGGAGGTGGGCAAGAACAATCACCTTCTCTTGCCAACGCCTCCACCAAATCACCAAGCCGGCTAGGAGCGGTGTCTCCAAGAGCAAAAGGAAACCAACCGGCTCACAACGATCCACAAGTGCCTCTAGATGCAAGAACTCGATGCAAATGCACTTGGATCACCTCTTCTCTCAAGAATGAAGCTCACAAGCAAGAATGAGAGAAGGGAGGGCTTGTTGCTCGCCTATAGGATGTTAGGAGTGATTCAAATGACCAAGAAAGAGAGCACAAGCCGCCAAGGGGTATAAATAGGCCCCAACACAAAATGGAGCCGTTGGGAGGAAGTATGCACTTCCGTGCGGCGCCGGACCGTCGGCCGAAGTCCGGTCGATGAGTCCCGGCCAGAACGGACAAACCCAACACGCCCATCGGGCTGAACCCCTGCGCATGCATCCGGACAATGAGTCCGTGGTGACCGGACTCACCAAATCCAAAGATCCGGTCAAGCCCGAATTTGACCCGAAAAACATGCTCTCGAACCCGACCGAACCTCGTCGGCCGGACCGATCAGCGGACCCCCGCGTCCGGATCAAGCGTCCTGGCCGCAGGGGTCCGATCGGGCGTTTCACTGTGAAATGTCGTCGTTTCTCCGTCGCCTTTGCTTTGACATGCTACCCAACAAGTATACCAACTTGAGCACGAGGACTAGCATGTTTTCACCACCACGATGCATCCGGCCGCAATAGAAAATATGCCAACACCACCACGTGTACATCACCATGTGCTCGTGTGTTAGCATTTTCACAAGCAATTTCGAAGGTTGGGTTAGCTCTCTAGGTTAGAATGCATGCAAATGATTTTGAACCTAGAGGCACATGAGGACCGATATGTACGATAAGTTTCCCCTCCTTATAGTACGGCTTCTCGATCCTATAATCACTCACACCCTCTGTGGTGTCTTGAGTGTGAAATCAAAAGGCCCTATGGTTATACCTTTGCCTTGAGCTCATTTGATCTCCGAACTTCTCCAAGTTGGACACTTGATCATCTTTTGGATCACCTCGATCCATCCTCCATGATCACCATGCTCCAAGCTTGGGATGACCAATCTCCAATCTAGTCAAACACTTAGCATCGAGAGATTAGTCCTTAGGTGTCACTAATTATCCAAAACCAAACTAGAGATCTTCACTGTGCCCTTAAATAGGGTGGATAGGAGGAAAAGGGGCTTGGTCACGGAGCTCCGGGACATCCGACCATGGGGGCCGCGGTCTTCGCACACGGAAGGGGCCTGAGCAGCGATGCGGGGCACACATGTGTGGAAGAGCAGAGGCTTGTCCCCTTGCTTTCTCGGAGGACGCGGCAGGGTGCCCGATCTGTTACACACCTGGCCATTGGCGATCGCCGTCGATGTGAACACAGATCAGAGACGAGGAAGTCAGCAGGGCAAGCCATTTGCCTTGGTGTTTTTCAGTTTACTGAATTCGAATAAGTTGTTCTCCTCTCAATATAGGACTCGGGTACTTAGGTACAGCTACAGGACGCCGGAAGGAGGTGCCGACATCATAGGCCCACCTATCGGCGAGTTATCCGAGGGAGAGGAAGCAACGACCACTGGTGGGCTACTATCTGCCACTCGATGGGCTCGGCCTAGGTGCGGGTGAGGGTGGAAGGAGGAACATGGGGGTTTTCCTTTTTTTTTCTTAGCTTTGCAAAAAAGCATTTCAAAATCAATTCCAAATTTTTTTTACAAACCAGACTAAATTTTAAATTCTTGTAAAGAATTTCGATTTTGTTTTGTAAATAAAAACTTGGGTTTTCACAATACTTTTAATATATTTATTTATTTTATAAAAGAGAAAAAAATTGATTCGCTTCCACTCAAAATTTAATAAATTCTTTTTCACTCAATAAAATTAATGCAAAGGCATGAATGCAACACCCCATTTAAATAAACTCTAATAATTAGATAATCACATTTTTCACTATTTAAATTGCTAAAATTATAATTAAATTTTTGGATTTTTTTTACAAAATTCATAAATCATTATTTTATTCAGTGTTTTCCATTCACAACCCAAAATAGAAATTTTAGGGTGCGACAAGCACATAAAAACATAAACTAAGCCGAAGAAGAAGAATCAAGATTGGGGAAAACAAGAGGCGGCCATTGTAAAGCAAGCGAAGTTGAAATATCCAGTTCGCTATTGACAAGTTAGAAAAAAAAAATGTATAGGAAGAAGTGTTAGTAAATTTCATCTTTTTTTTTTTTGTAGACTACGAAGTCAGGGGCCTCTATAAATACCCCCCTAGACATGTACAGTAAGAATACAGTATTGACGATTGACGTACCTTCAATGTTATCTTCCGATTGTTCTGTGACTTGACACCCAACAGAGGCCAATAGCAATGGTGGTTTAGGATTTATTAATCTAAGCTTGCAGAACGTTGCTTTGTTGTTATAGGAGCTGGACAAATTCTACAGAGAGGAAAATATCCAATGGGTCAACCTTCTCAGATTGTGCATGTTTAGTTCAAAGCTGTAGCTTGTTGTGTTCCTAACAAGGGTGACACTATCAGTTTCTAGGAAGACCTCTTTGACGGAAAAATCATTCTCATGTGCTCCCTAGCCTTCTTAATGCATTTACTCCGAAGACCTCTTTGAAGGAAAGGCTGGGCATCCTTCACAAAACACCGGAACTAGAACATCTACTCCGACTTTATTGGCGGAAGCCCGAGGCACACACCATGCAACGGAGACAAGCACCTGCCTTTTCAATGGCCCCCACATAATGCATTTGGTCTGTGAGCCGTGATATTCTTCTAGGCTGCTTCAATTCTTTTTCCCAATAATTCATGGACCATACGATTAGTAGTGTTTATCATCAAGGTATTTCAAGGTCTATTAAAAGAATGATACTTTGACATTCATTTTTCATCAATATTTACTCTCCCATTCATGCATTCCAAACACCTCTCCTCTGAAATTTATGTGTTTTTTCGATCCTCTGATTTACTCCTACCTTATCTTTCTATTCCCCGTGTTTCCTTCTTTTCCTACGTTTTTCAATCCTTTGTTCCAAACGGGTTTTTTCGATCCTCTGATTTACTCCTACCTTATCTTTCTATTCCTGTGTTTCCTTCCTTTCTTACGTTTTTCAATCCTTTGTTCCAAAACGAGTGTAGTGGTAAAACAGAGAAAAAGAAAAACATAAAAAATGAGTAGACAAGGTTGTTTGGAACACAGGAATTCAAAACACTAGAATTATAGAACACCACCATGGTCAATGATAAATGATCATTATTAGTGCTTAATGAAAATGATAATAGCCTGAGCGCATGCGGCGTCAGCGTGCGAACGTGGGGAGGCCAAGCGGATGCGGTGGCGTGGCGCCTGATTCTTCCATTCATACGGTAATTAGCTGGAAAAACGAAAACCAGAGATCAGAGTAGATTCTTTTTTTTCCTCCACCACGCGTTTCAAAAGGTCGTGACTGTTTTCCAAAAAAGAAAAAAATGACTGGGACCGATACTGGTAAGCACCGAAGCATGAATCATTCAGTGTCTACCAGATTTGGGAACTTTGCTGGCTCCATGGCACAGGAGCCCAACACATGCAAATAAGCATAACATCGTGAATGCAAATCTCTTTACTGAATGTTTATGAAGTTATATCACATTAATCGTCGCTAGATTTTTTTCCTTTTTCCCAATAAAACAGAAAGTATATGTACAAATAAACATGGAACATTCACAGGCCCTGGCAGAGGCGGTCAACAAATATGGCTGCCAAGGTACGGGATTCAGAACCACCCAAATGTCCCAGAAGTATGGCACAAAACAAATGGGTCTTACAAGTATATGTACAAACCAACACTACGGAAGTGGTGTTGCGGCAGGCAATAGCAACTTCTCGACAACACCAACTCCTTCCAAATTCAACGTGGATCCGCAGATTAGTAAATTGCCTGGAGGAATCTTGGCCTCACATTTTGAGAACTAGGCACAAGGTTTACCTTGAAAAATATGTACCATGGCAGATGATCAATTCCGCACAGCTTTATTCCATGAAAGCCTACTAGAATTTCACCATCGTCTACATACTATTGCACACTGAATGTTTGAACGCTTTCTTTCCATTGTATCTCAATCTCAAGTAAGAAAGTATAGTAAGTTCACCCTGCAACATGAAGGAGCAGAAATTAGAAGATTAATATCAATAGACACATGGATACCTATAACTTAAAAGAATAGACGTCTAGAACCTTCTTCACTGAAGGCAAAAACTCCTCCAAGCAAATCATCGTTATCCCCATCTTCCTCGGGCTTCTCTCTCTCGCAGTGGCTGCTGCTGCTGTCAGCATCAGTAACAGCTTCAGTTAACTCACGGCAGTCATCGAGTTCTGATATTTTACAATAGCCCTCTTGGAAATACTGGGTAAACTCCACTGAGCTGTGAGAATCAGACGCCTCCTGCTGTCCAGAATCGACAGTGGTGAGACACCCATTTGGTATGTCGGTGCTTGCAACATTGCTGAGCACAGAATTATTGGTTGTTTCCGGTTTGCATGATGCGCTATTTGCAGGAGACAGCATTCCGTCAACAGGTCCATCCAAGAGAGAATAGCTGCTCAATGATCTGATAGATGCATTTGTTTCAGGTGGCGTGGACATATAGCCATTGCTCTCATTCTCTGCTTTGCCAGCCAAAGTTGCAGCATTAGGAGATTCAATAGCACTGCACTTCCCCACTTGCTGAAGATTAACAGCTGAGCCAGGTCCAGAGAATGTTTGCCTAGCTAGACCATTTGTGTTAGCCGTTTTCCTCGTTTCTGCACACAAAAAAGAAGATTTTCCAATCAACAATGATGTAATACAAAAATGATGAATACACTGACATTATATGCTCACCAGCGTAAAATCCAGACAAAGGAGCCACCGGCTTGGTTTCATATTCACCATTATCCTTTACAGAGCTATACGGTGCATCACCGATGTGGGACGAGGCATTCTGAAAGCCTCCATTTGCAATATTCCTACATCATTGCATAATTCCACATGATACATTCAATATAATATAATAACACCAGGAATAAACTTCATTCTTTAATAATCCAAGGTTTATTAGCTAAACTACTAAAGATACCACATTCGAACTCCATTTGCAATATTCCTACAAGATGATAACTGTTTGCATGTCACTGAAACTGAAACAAAGAATCCTGCAAGATGTAGAATTGCAGATGGGTAGCAAAGGTACGTAGGGTGAGGAAGTGAAGAGGCAATGATAACAATGCTATAATACTCCCTCCGTTCCAAATCACTAGACTTAGCTTTTCTAGGTACATTGTTTTTACTATGTAACATCTATGCATATCAAAAGCTATGTATCTAGAAAAGCCAAAACGCCTAAATTTGAAATGGAAGGAGTACTTTTATTTTTAAGACTGGGTTTTTCCTTTTTTACATTCCTGAGCTTTAGAAAAGATTTCACTGCCTCCTGTGAGTTTTATAATATAAGTATTTCATAATATAGTATTTAATAATATTTAATATCTGTTTCATTGCACAAATTAATTCACAACTTGATTTCATTTCATTCAAAACTGCATAAACATACAGAAAACATCTATTTCATTATTGAGACTATTTTTTGACTTCTTGCATTCATTGCCACCAAAGAGCTCATTTCTGGCAAAAAATATCTGTACTCCCTCTGTTCCAAATATAAGTCGTTTTGGCTTTTCTAGAAACATAGATTTTGCTATGAATCTGCATAGCATGTATCTAGGTGCATAACTAAAGCTACACCTACTTATAATCTGGAAGGAGGGAGTAGTCTAGAAATGAAATTTAGTCACTGATTGCTAAAGAATATATACTTGTTCAGAAACACATGAATTTTCAAGGACAGTTATTACCAACAATGCTTGGAACTTGAAAGAACTACCGATCAAGACTTAAGTCTAATCATTTTTCATGAAACATGAGAGAAACAAAAAAATTTGCACCAGATACCATCTAATTAATATACTGACATACGCAACAGAAAATCAGGACCTCTCAGTTTTAACAAGGTTAAATCTCTACAATACTATAGCAGTTATGCCAAGTGTAAAACAATATGTTAAAATGGAACTAGCAAAACTAAGGTATAATCATTTATAACAAGCTACAGTTTAAGGTGTTGTAGATCACCATGTGCATTTGATATTATTGATGTTGACATTACGCACTGTTGTCCATAGGTATTGAGCAACACATCACCTAATGGTATCTTTATTGAACAAGATATCACCTAATGATATCTTTTAATGTTGTAATGTTATCTTTGAATGTTGTAAACACAATGGAAATAAATAAAAGATATCCTATACTTAACAATGCATTGTAGAATAATAGTGGTAATTAAGTGCACCATACTCCTCACAAAAAAAAAGGTGCACCATACCAACTTTTGAGCCTTGGCATACAACAAAACGGAAAACAAATACAGATGAATTACAAACAAAAGGTAATTTTGCATGTTCTAAACCCATATCACAATTCAACATAAAATGACAAATTTAAAGAAAACTTGGATATGAAACTTTAATATTGACAAAAATAGAAAAATATTTTAAAGAACAAAAAACAACCAAATATCAGATGCTTGTTGCTAAAATCATCTATACAACATTAAGAATCCAACAGTAGTAGCTTCATTGACATTACCTATCACTAGAATGTCGCTCAGAATATTGGAACTGCTTGAATACAGGGAGCAATTCCCTTCTCTTGATCTCAACCTCGTGAAGAGGTAACTTCTCAATCTCAATTTCTCCACCACCACTGCTAACTGAATCGACCGACTCTGCAGCAGGATGGTCCATCACATAGAAGCAAATCTGCAAAAAGCATTATTGATTGTCACTATCAATCTTTCATGATTTATCACATCATTTAAAGACATTGCAGCAAACCTTAGATTTCTGCCAGATGGGAATTCGCCATGAGTTTATTTGTACTTCTGCATTAGATAGATACCAGCTTGACCTTCCTCGGACTTTCATAATCTCCTTCCCAGAGATACCATCATTTGATGCAGTGGAATCCGAATGCTCGCTATCTTCACAGTCGGAAGCATCCATAGCCATCATATTGCTTCTTTGATTATACAATGCAATGTTTGCAATGTTTTCATCTCTTCCTGGCCAGTTTGTCCCACGGCACACATCCCACCATTGAATTGGTTCAGCAGTAACATGCATCTCATCATCTTGGAGTTGCGAGTTAGACCTGAACCAACTCTTGGGCTGATAACAGAGGACTCAGAACCTGAAGAAGGTAAAAGTTCATGTTGAATAACATGACCAGATGGAGAATACACCAGTAGATGTTCTAAAGCATTAGCCTTAGACGGAACTGGCAAAGAACCCTGGTAGATGGAATTGTGGAAAACAGCTGTTACAGCGCCTGATGGTACAGATAGTTTTCCACTTGCAGAAGCAGCCACATTGCTGACAGTATTTAACCAACCAGAAGTGTTATTCTTTATCCTACTAACTACCGAATTTGTCACAGTTGAAGGAACTTGATGAAGTTGTTGGTCCATAAGAAAGGACGGCTTTGACCACCATGGCCTTGACTGAAATGGGGCAAGAGGTGGCCCATCACTGTGAGAATTCTGCGGCTGCAGACTGGCATCACCACCAAATGGGGACAATGTAAATATATGGCAGGTACCTCGAGATGAAACAATAGATATCCATTGGCTAAAATGACTAAACGAGATGTCTTGTATGACCTGCACGCAAATGCTGGGTAATTAACAAAATGCATAAAATCATAAAACATTCTGAGAAAGAATTTTCAATTGCTTAGTAAACATACAGCTGATGTCATGCCGCGATACAGTTTATAAAGATGAACATGAGATGCTGTCCAATCATAGCGCGTTGCGCCTGAGCCATTAGAAATGCAGGTCGGCATGATCCTGAAAACATTTATGTTGTGTCCATTAACAGAGGTTGTCACCAAAAGAGTTCCACTAGGGTCAAAACAAAGAGCAGATATTGGACTTGTGTGAGCCCTAAACTGCGAGACAACAGCTTTGGAAGTGAAATCCTTGATGACTACCTGCAAGTGTCCAACAAATTTTCATTACTTCACACAGAAGATTTTACTTTTCCATGCACTTAATTTGACAATGAAAGGGAAAAAAAAAAGGCTTAGTGAGGCTTTAACTAACCATTCCTGCATTGTCTGCTTCCAGTGGATGCACACTGGAAGGAATTTTACCAGATCTCCTGCCTGGGCTTGATGACAAAGGAGAGTTAGAACCATCTGGCAGAAGTTCCGGGCAGTACTTTGAAAATGTCTTATATCCCATGTCAATAATACCAGAAGCTAGTTGCTTGCTAGACTCCATTGCATATCTAGCAACTAAACTTCCACTGCTAGGAGAAGTAGATGGGCTCACTCCTGGCGAAGGTGTGAGGTTCTGTGGACTTAGACGGCCTGTGTTTGACATTAAAGGAGAATTTGTGGCATAGGCTAACCATCTGGGGCCAACAGCCATCGGCCCATACCCAATATTCACCCCAGGGGCACCTTGCAAAGGATATGACAAGACACTGAGCTTGTTCTCAAGCTGCACAGCCAAAGCAGTAGATCTGAAATGTAGTAAAACAAGTACTTAAAATGCTATCTAAGAACATCATTTTTGTCAACTCCAATTTGCAGTACAAAATCTATAAATAAATGTGCAAAGATAAACTTACTTGTGCTGCTAGTGCTACAGCAACAATCCTTGACTGCAGCGAACTAAATATACAGCAGACCGGAATCGAAGAATGTGTACATAGGTGTGAGACTTCAAAGAGTAGCAATGTACAGCCGTAGGGGTAGAGATGCAATTTCCAGCTTGAGGCTCACTGATAAGAGCACTTAAGCGACCACCTTGAACAGCACCCAGGCCGTTTGTCTCATCACCAGCAACAACTAGAAGCATGGGATGTGATGCTCTGAATCCTTCAATGCCTTCAGAGCCGACTGGAGTTGGCTGCATTTGTAAAAAGGTAACTGGACCACCACGTTTTGAGACCAATTCACAAACATTTGCAGCATCCTCAACATCAAGCACTTGAAACCCATTTGAATAACCGACAAGCAGGACATGCTTGAATGATGACGGATGAAGCTCTAGTTTATCGAATCCAGCCCACAAAACCTGTTTATAGATGGATCATCATCAAGATTGAATTTGTGTATAAAATATAAATTAGCAGAAACATACAGTGGCAAACATTTTTCCAATCAAAATTGAGCCAAGCATTAACTAAACTTGGAGAAACAGACATTTTGTTATCCAGGCAATATTTAAGAAACTGAAGAAAAATCCAAAGCAAAAAATTATTGCCAACAATAACAAGGAACCTATTAGCCATGTGCAATATGAGCACAGAAGAATTATACTGAACTACTACAAAAATGATTCTGATGTTCACCTACACAGACATTTAGCCTGTTTAAATACTATTTAGGTGCCACACACTGGCTAGTCATGTCCATTTAATCAGACACTTATCCTGTTTAAATAGACATTTAGACCATTTCATCTGTCACTCTCAGATAAACGGATAAAACAAAGGTAACCAACTCCTTATTGTTTAGAGTTTGGGTGCACACTGAGCTAATCTGTGCTCTCCAACCTTTTCACTTCAGAGAAACTTTCCATTCCAGTATTTTACTATTTCCTCCTTTTCCAAATTATAAGTCACTTTGACTTTTTTGGGTACATCCATTTTGCTACGTGTCTAGATATAATAATATGTCTAGATATATAGCAAAATGGATGAACCAAAAAATTTAAAAGTGACTTATAGTTTGGAGTGGAGGGAGTACCTTCTAATAACTACTAATTAAACTGAGTTCATGGTCAACTCACTTAAAGCTCCATTAATTGCCACTGAATTGCGAAAAGTACAAGAACATAAGCTATACCTTGCCAGATTACTCACAACCTCCTACTGCAAAATGACATTATTGAGTACACGGTTGCAAGGGTAAACAATCCACATATTCTAGTAGTTCCTAACTTTTCCTATCCAGCTGAACATGACTAGTGGTCAACTCACTTGAAGGGCGTGTAATTGCTACTAGCACGGTGAATCTACTGGAACAAAGGATGTGCGTCCAGGCACTACTCAAACCTACTACTGCAGAAAGAATGCTACTATAATTGAGTATACAATTGCAAGCACAGCACTAAACTTAGCAAAACCCCAGCGCCCACAGTCATCTGCACTAGCAGCATAAATAAATAAAAAAAGGTAAAAATAAATATTTGAAGAAGTGGAGGCGGGGGCGGGGCAGTGGACCTGGTCCTTCTCGTCCTCGGCCTGGGAGGAGATGGAGGCGGCGACGGAGGCGCCCGCCGAGCGCACGGTGGACGCGACGGAGCCGGCGTTGGAGGTGACCGTCTTGAGGCAGGACGATATGATCCGCAGCGAGCTCGGCAGCAGCCCATTCCTTCCCCCCTTCCCCGCTTCATCCCTCCTCCCCGCCGCTCCCTCCCCTCCTCCCCCGTCTGCCCCAGCCCGGAGACCAGCAAGAGCACCCGCTCCTCCGACTCCAACTTCCCCGCCGCCGCCCCTCCTACAACTCCCGCCCCGCGACCCCGCCGCTGCCCATCCACGATCGCCGCCTCCGGCGCCGGCGAAACCCAATACCATCCGAGTCCCGCCGCCCCCGCTCCCGCCGATCCCCGCCGCCGCCGCCGCCGCGATCCGCGGACTCAGCTAGGCACCATATCCCTCCTCCCCTCACGCGCGCACCCCACCGTCGCCGCTCGTCGTCGTCCCCTTCCTTCCTTCCCTCCGACGCCGACCAGAACCGAAACCAACAACTCCCTGGCTTCACCCTTTTCCCCCCTCTCTCTCTCCTCGCTGTTGCTTTCGTGTGCCTATCTCCCTCCCTCCCCTTAAATAATCCCAAGAAATCCCATCCGGTTTGCGTCTCCCCACCGGCTCCGCGTCCCCGGAGCCAAGTCCCTGCCACGCCGGCCCCACTGCCTATCCGCGACTGCGCGAGGCTTTTCCTCGGGTGCCCGTGGCGAGGGCCACGGGGAGGGGAGCTTGCACGCAAGGGGAATATGTGGGGATAGATCCCTTGCCAAGCGGCCAAGCGGGCTTCCTCCGCCGCTGCGACCTACGCTACGCTGTTGCCGAGCCGTGCGCGTGGGAGCCGGTCTGTTTATCCGCTCGTTTTCCTTGCGAAAAAAACACGAAAAACGAGCTTCGGGAATGCGGGGTTTTGCTTGATTTGCACACACCCGGCGGCCCCGGTGAAGTTCGGGTTCGGCGCCCTCTCGGCCCGGGCCACTGCCGAAGAAACGGCGCAGCGCACGGGGGAGGTTGATTTGGCACGTTTGATCGTGGTTTGGTACCAGGATAGTGGGAGGCACCAGGATTCTGGGCTTGGGACGACGGGATGCCGTGCCGGGCGCGGACTTGCTTGGGGTTGGGGAGCTTTGTACACCTTTTTGCATTCAGATTCGTTGCGTTGGTGAGGTTCGGGTGCAACGACCGGGAATGGATAACTTGTGCAAAGTGAACCCACAAAATGATTGGCCCCGACTTTACGTTTTAAAGTACGATTTGTTGTGAAAAAATCGCTTTGTTAATTACGACCCAGTTTGATGATGAGACAAAAGATCAAACGGTGGCTAACAAGTAAGCCGAAACAAGGCCATTAGGGCGACTACGTACTAAATTATTTAGATCCAATTGACCCAGCTTGTATATAAATTCAAAGCTTATTAAAGAAACATTTGTACTGTGGTACATACACACAGTACCTTGAGCATAAAGTACATGAGCAAGATATTACAATACCTATGAGTTTGTACGAGTTAACGCTCAAGCGCACTAGAAAGTACAACTCGAAATAACAATGAGTTTGTATAAGTTAAACCATTATCACAACATTTATCGAATCAGATATCAACTTCGGATTGAGACTACACCTAATCTTCAAACATGTCTTCATAACACAAAGTCCAGCAACATGTCATCCGTCGATGGAAGGTTCTCTTGAACATTAAGAGCATTGTTGTTCATTGGTTCTTTCAGAGCTTGATTAGAACAATCTATTTCCGGAATAGCCTTAGAAGCGAGATTGAAGGTATCTTGTTTCTCCTGTTGATTTGGCATCTTTTATGGACTTTTGGTAAGAGCAACAAGATGCTTCAAGAGTATGGCAATTCTTGGCAAAATGCTAAAAACGACACATACATGGCACTTGTTGTCATTTTTGGGCTTTGCATTTTTCTTCTTCCTCTTGTGCGAATTAGGCCTTTTGCCTCTTATTGTGTTTGTATTTACCAGATTTTTTTTTTTTTTGGGTAAGGATCCATTGAATTTATTCCAAGGAAGAGGCGATGACCAACATTATGTTTTTCTGCATGAGACAGTATATGAATAAGACTAGCCCGCAGTGGGTACTTAAACAGCCCCTCCGCACCCGTTCGGTGAAAAATCTGCCGCAGCGCCATGGGAGACCCCGCTATCCTACCGGACACAGCTCCATTCCGCCAGATTACCAGGCAGTAGCGTGGCCGCGCTATGCCAGAGAGTTGGCCCACCACTCGCAGGGGGAGAGAGAGGAGAGAAAGGTGGCAGACATGCAATGGTGGGCCCTATTGTTTAAAGGTTTAAAGGAATTAGAAAATGTTATAACTAATAAACCAAAAATCCAAATTAAATTCCGATGACACCATTGAATTCGTTTCAATAAATCCTTCAAAACAAGATCTCACATGGATATATTTAGATAAAATTGTAAGTGGGACCCTATTGATGGTAGTTGGTATAGAAGTGAGATATAAAGAAGGAATGAGTGCGGAGGAAAGACTCTAAAGGAGAGAATATTAGTAACAGGATGTAGGAAGTAAAAGAAGAAACGAAGTACAGATCTAAGTTGGGGAGCAAATCTAGTAATTATGAGCCCAATATTGTTGCCGCAATATTCTATCCGACATAAGCAAAGTAGATAGTGTTTCTCTATCCCATCTGCATATGTTGGCTCTTTATCACAAAACTTACGCTTAGAGCAAATCCTATGAACAACATGATCATAGGCTGACACAGGTTTAAAATCTTAGAGACGTAAATGATTCCATTCATGGTTGGCCTCATGCCAAATGAGTTCTTTAAGAAAGACCTATAATTGACAAGGATTTACAATCACAAGGTGGTCATATTTGAGATTCTTATGAATATAAAACCATAATAAAGCCAAAGCACCATAGATTTGCTTATCATGCAGAACAACTCTAGATCGGGGTTCCTGAATGGTAGCCAAAAGATCACAAGACGCAAGTGCAATCTTGATATCAGAAGCCCATGTAGGACAAAGCAGGTTTCATGGGCAACCATGTTCCCCTTTGTGGTAAATTAAAATCAACATGATAATGTTGTAATATTTAAATTTTATATCCCCTCATAGTTTTGGAGTACTGTAAGTAATCACAAAATTATGTAGACCTTATAATAAAATTATCATAAGTTTCGATATAGACAAAGACACAAAGTAAATAATCTCTATGTCAAAGACAAAGAGTAGATCTTAGTGGTGGACAAAAGATTTGCTTCCTAAGCATGGTAGGATAATTTAAAAATGAACTAAACACGACCAATGCTTAGGTCTTTACCATCTTGTGTGATATCAAAATGAATGATAAAAAGTAGTAATCGTCACTAAGATATAGACCATTTTCCAGTATCCAAAACCATTATTTTGGATAGCAACACAATAGGTAATCATCAAGTTTTACAAAAACATGATGTAGATCTCTTAGTAATGGGTGATTTCATCACAAGTATAGGCACTGTCTTTGGGAAGGTTGATTCAAAATGAAAGCAACCAATGCTTTAGTCTCCATTACCATGTGTTAATTAACCAAAACAATAAGATATATTATATATTAATTACACATGAATCCTATAGTAATTAATAGCATTTTAAATTCGAGAATAAAATTGTTAAATTGCATTTGAATAAAACTTGCTAATTTAACATGTGCTTGGTGCAAATAGGGGTTTTGGTGGTGCACCAACATACCAGTATACCACACAATCTATAATAAAACAAGATAGTGGAGATCAAAGTGTTAAGCGGGAGAGAAAGATCATTGAGGACTGGAAACCTGAGTGTGTTCTTCCGTCCATGATGTGAGAATCATGGTAAGTTTAACATTTCATTTCATCTCTACACAATTATAGCGTCTCAACTAGAAAATATGCATGTGCTTTACAACAGGAGAAAGAAAAATCCCACAAAAATTAAACCCAAATTATAAATATTGGTATATGTGTAAATATAAGCAAAATTCACAAGATCAGTAACTAATACAATATTAAGAAATCAAATAGATTCAGGGCAGATGAGAAACCTCAGTCTATTCGATGAAATTGCTAGAGCCCTACATCCATCACCTCCCAATTCTTAGTGTCAGCTGTAGTAGGTGCAGTAATCCTCAAAATTCCAGGCTATGTCTCAATTAGGTAAGGTTGTTCTCCTCTAGAAGTCAAAAAAAGGATCGTATAGGTACTAGACCACAAGGGTTGGCAGAGGCCCATGGTAATATACTACTCATGCCAGCATTATTCATCCTAAGACTGCTTGTTTTTAGCAGGTAAGGTTTCCTTGGTGCAGGTTCGGTGCCAGTATTATTAAGGCCTGGTGTGCTACTAAGGCCAAAGTCCCTCGAGCTATTCTTAACAGGATTAGAGAAAACACCAGTTAAAGATCTTGTCGGTAACAATGGCAATTCAACTCTGCATGAAGCATCGAGTACAATATCTGCAACTTCAGCAGCTCAATTCAGAATTCAGATCAAGTTACTTCTGCCTCGCACTGCTTGCTACCTCTACAAGTTACTGAGCACGCCGGCACTAAAATCATTAAAAAACAAAAATGGATTACCTAAATACCACAATGGAATAATTGGCTGAGTAATCTTAGAGAGCATCACATATTCATTGTTTGGTTGCACCTCAATCCACATGTATTAGGGTGGATTAGGAAGGAAAATTAACTAATTTTCACCACAACCCTCTCCAGCAGACGTGGATTGAGGTGAATATGAGTACAGCCAAACAAGTCTTTAATGTTTTTTTTTTTTTTATGGACAGGCGCCACAGATTTCATGAAGATGCATTGAAATTAAACCACATCAGAAATTATGCAAAAAAAAAGGACTTCTGTCTCACAAGAAATTTGTCTGCAAATGATAGATGTTGCAGCCTAACCATTTTTATTTCAGAAGATTGTGATTTTGACTCCTGTTACAAATAGTCTGGTTCCCCATATGTAACCCACTAGATAAATGCCCGTGCGTTGCAACGGGAAAAATAATATAACAATAATTATATATATGGATGAGCATCGGATTATGTTATCTTTAAAAAAATATTGTGTGCATAATATATATTAAGAACATAAATATTGCATAAGTCTTCAGTATTACATATCTATAACACTTGGAATGCCATATAAAATTATAGTTTTTCAACTAAAAATACTCCCATTCCATCTAGAGCCTTGCACGTTCATGCCACTCAGCCATTCCAATGCAAGAGATGAATACCGACGAGGCTAAGTCCTCTAGGTCACCATGTTCAGGAGGCTTAAGCCCTCCAGATCACCATGTTCAGTGGAGTATTGCATGTTTGTAGTGAACATCTATCGTCCCTTTGTGAATTTCATGTTCAATTCCAGTAACATCATTAACTATACCCTTTCTTGAGCCCATAGGCTTAAGTGGGGGAGAAACAGTAATGTTGTAGTCTCTATAAACATACCAGTAGATTATTAAGAAGGATATTTCTATGTTTTTCGTTGGCTGAGTCAAATTGTTTGTTGGACTGCATATAGGCCAAGGAAGGTTTGACGGCGGTCAATGTGCAAAAACACAAAGGAGTAGAAAGTAAGAAAAGGAAAGACAACTCTCGTTCTACTGATGATCTGCTGAGAGGGGATCTGCTTTAGAGTTGACTACTTAAAATCATATCTGTAATGGCTAACAGGCATATCTGCACACAGGACCTGAAAGAGAAAATGATCAGGACCATCCACAGAAAAGGAAAATATTTACAACGCTAGGTAGTGAGAAACTCAGCCAACCTGTGTGTGGCTCCTCCTGTGCGAAAGTGGGTTGTCGTCGTCGTTCCACTCTAGGGCAACCGTGAAGCGCCGATGAGGTGAGGTCCTCCGCTACAGACTTCTGCTCGGTAAGCCAGCAAACACCAAGCAGCCAAGACAGGGCTAGATGGTCACAAGCTATAGGGGTAAAAAAAATAATAGTACTGCCAGGAACAAACAAAGTGCCAGGAACAGAACAAAGGAACAATTAATAAAAATAATACAATCATGTTCTTGCCAATAAAAAGGCATTCCAATTTAAATAGCAATGTTCCAGTTTTTTTTTTTAAATTTTTTGCAATGTTCCAGTTTCATGTGCAAATATATGTAACATTCAAAACAATACTTCTTAAGCTGAAGGAACTATGTGCCTGCAAACTACATAGAGTGGAAGATATTCAGGTAAAGCAGGTAGCAGAGAAAAAAAATGAATGGTAAGATATTCAGGTTCCATGATGTTGCACCAAACAAAGTATTCAAATCCTACTCCTACTCCTACACAAGCAGAATTTTACATGGAACTAATCTTTCAGCTGATCTGAAATCAAATGGTCCATATACTTCCTGAACAAGCAGAATTCAGTAGTAATTTTATTTTGGTTTCAAACAAAATTTACACAACCATAGATTAAAATATCTATGTTCTATATATGAAGGGAACCAAACTTGTAAATTTGTAATCAGACACCAAAGCTCAATTGAGTGGTAAAATTTCACTTCAAGCTCACAATTTAAAAATGGATCCTGACCAGAGTAAAAACATGTACAGTTTTCATGTAATTAACTGGAATTGCATACCTATTGCACTGACTTAGTTGATCATCTAAAATGCCAAAATATATATTCACATGAACCACATCATTTTTCGAATACATAAACAGAGTTGTGGGAGATGGAAACTTCGATCTACCGATTATTTTCCCTATTGCACTGATTATTTTCCCACACTGACTTTCAGTTTCCTCACTCCCCCTCGAGTAAATGGTGTGTTGCATCAATTATCATGGCCTTGTTGGATGGACTATAGTAACACTGGAAGCAGTAATCGGTAAGGATGTGTCCGGTTCTGCCATATTAGTTGGTTGTTGTCTCTGTTCACTAAGCTGATAAAAGTAAGGTGACTGAACAAATACAGCCCAATAATGCAGATCTTTATATTAAGAAAAATAAGATATCTAGTTTAACATAGTTCCATTGTGGCCCCAAGCTTTATAAATTTAGACAATATGCTCCTGAATTCCATCACTGAACTCATTAGAAAAATTAGTATTCTTTTTTGGCAGTACCAGGTAATAAATACTGATAGGTAAGTCTAGCACACTGCAACACCAGAAAAAGTCTATATTTTGTTGGCCAGTAATAATTATCTTTGTACTTTCGACACTTGCTAGAGCTGAAAATGCTCGATATCAAAGAAAAGAGTAGAAACTTTCATATATGAAATCAAGGAACCTGAACAGAATATCACAAGAACTGTAAGAGGCAAAAAGAACACACAGTAGAATTCAGAAAGGTCTGACAAACTAAAACCTGTGAAGTGATTTATAAACTGAAATGGAAAGCAATTGATCAGGGATCCTCTAATTATTCTTGAACATTAAATATCTGAACATGGATCAAACAACTACCAATTAGTCATCCATATATTAAAGTTGATGGCTTGGCAATAAAGATTGTTGTTTCAATGCTACAATGATCAGGAACGATGTGCATTTACAGAGAATGTGTTTCCAAGCCTAAACGACATAACTCAATAGTTCCCTATGCACTCTGTGAAGTGTTTTTTTTTTTTTTTTGTTTTGGTTTTCACAAGGCAGATCTAGCAGTATGATAATAAAATGCAATTGAATCATGCATAGGAATACACAGTTCCCATTGAATTGCATAGCGGAGGCACGCAGCCCGCAGGGGGACACCGTGCGGTGGCCGCCAGATGCTGAGCCGCGGCTGTTGCTCCCCTGCTGGCGGCCGGGACCACCCATCTGCACTTTCCCGCAGGCCGGCTGTGGCTGCCTACTAACCGGCCACACGCTGGGACCTGGTAGCGGGCAGCTAGGGAGAGTAAGCGGCCGAGCGGGCAGCCGTCGCGGCGAGCAGGTGGCTAGGCAGGGTCGTGGGCTGCGGTGAGAGCAGGGCCTGGGCGCCTGGGAGCGCCGGGTGGGATGGAACCCAAATTGGGGTCGGGTACGGGAAACCGGGCCATTGCGGGCGTGCGAAGGAAAGGAACGCGGGCGGGGCCTGGGGCGCAGGAGGGAGCACGCGGTGAATGCCGGGTGGGCCCCATCGTCAGGGTGAATCCATGGAGTCCGGGCAGACGATATCGTTTGGTAACTTTTAGGTGTAGAGATTCAGATTTATAACTACCACTCAAATACCATAACATATCTGGAGGACTCGCCATCATTTGCATAGTTCTCTCACTAACCTAAACACGGTAGGGTGCATATTACATGATTTAAGGAGAGATGAAATCAGACAACTTTCATTAACATGAGGGTTTCCCCTTAGTAGAGCAGTACAATACAAAGAATCAGAGTTTCAAAAAGAACAAGAACTCCATCAAAGGCCATAAGCATATGAATCACAGCATGGTTTAAAAATTGTCAGGTCACACATGCTAGATCAACTACAACTGAGAACGTCACAATGTCCATGTTCCTGGATGCATATGGACCATAGAAATGCAAAACCATGACAATCGACATGGCCCCAGAAATGGGCATTTCACTAGAGTACGAATGGAACAAGGTTACAATTGCAAGCGTACATTGATCTTAAAAATAGTGCTATATAGCCTTACCTCTTAACACATAAGCATGACCAGAACACTGAGCTCTGGGCTTCAGTCATTCAGTGTCACCAAAGCCCTAACTTCTGATCCCCAAACGGCCAAACCCTTGAAATTTAATCTTGCCCTCAAATGCCTTAACAACATCAGGCACATCCTTAGCATACTTCAACACAAACCTCTGCGAGAAGACCTTCGAATTGGAAAGCAGTGGTGGAATCAACTTCTGTGTCCGCTTGATCTTACCCTCCCTCATCAATATGCTCAGCACGGCGCACCTTGGCATGATATTCTTCTCCAAGCTTAACGCCAGAATCAGTGGCTGCGCCATCACATCATCAATCTCAACCTTGAGCACGTCCAGGAAAAACCTGAACTTCTTCTTTATGGTCTCTTCTCCGACGAGCAGTATGGTGGGCTGCGTCTTGAACGCCCTGAGCAGGTCGGCCTCGGGCACCCCGAGGCTCTGGAAAAGCGCCACCTTGCGCACCCACGTCTCCCTCTTAAGGCTGCAAATCACGCGGAAGGCGTAGAGGAAGCCCGTATCCGTGACGTCGAGGCCGAGCGCCTTGAGGTCATGGAAGGCCTCGCGGATGCGGTCGGGCGATGTCTTGATCATTCCCATGTGAATGACGAGAAGCTTGGCGATGGCTTCCTTGGAGAGACCATGGCTGAGGAACGCCTCGATGGCGGGGCGCATGGTTCCGTCGAGGTCGGCCATGAGCGCGCGGGGCACGCGGGAGACGGCGATGCGGATGTTGTCATCGGAGCCAAGGATGGTGCGGAGGAACTCGACGCAGGGTCTGATGTGCTTGTTGAGGCTGCGCGTGAGGATCTCGGGATTGGTGGCGAGCAAGCGGGGCTGGATCCCGAGCGAGAGGAAGTAGTCGAGCTTGGGGCGAATGGTGCGGTCTGGAACGAGGGTGAGCAGCAGCGGGTTTATACTCACCGTGTGGGTGATGTCCACGTCGGAGTAGCCGTACTCGCGCAGGAGGGCACGAACGGCGTCGGCCCGGGCCGTGTCCCGGATGCGGACCTTGCGAGAGCGGCGGCGACGGCGGGGAGACACCGCAGGACACCAGGTAGGAGACCGTGGTGGGGCAGAGCTTGCGGTCGGACGCCGCCTCGACGGCGGACGAGGAGGAGGAGGAGTAGCTTTGAGAGAGGAGGGCGCGCGCGTGGTTGGAGTGGATGGGGTCCTTGCCGCTGGCGGCGGCGGCGGCGAGGATTGGGGAGAGGAGGGGATGGTGAGCCGCCGCCGGCACAAGTGCGCAAGCATGTTGGATGGTGGTGGACTCAGCGTTGATTTGCGACGGGTTTAGCAGGATGGAGGACGCAGAACCGGGCCTAATTCGTCTCGCGCACACCTTAGCCACCCAGGCCCAGATCGCCCCGCGCACAAAACAACATTCGCCGCCCAATGGTAGCCCAGCTCAGCCCCAAAGCTTTAGCCTACGTTGGGCCAAGTGCATTTCAGCGCTGATCTGTTTTTTTTTTCAACTGACAGTGAAGAATGGAGTAAAAAAAAAAAAAAAAGACAAGTGGGCATTGCAAATTAAATTTGAAATTTCCGACCGCTTTATTGCGCAAACTTGACATGAAAAGGCCACTACTTGCGTCTACTGGCCTGAGGCTGTGAACGGCATGAAAATTAAGAAGCACTCGTTGTCGGGGATTTGAGGATTTTTTTTTTCCTAGATTTGTTAATTAATTTAAAAATCTAAAAAAATCAATGGCTCAGATTTATTTAGGTTTTACCACTTAGTAAGTAATGGGTACCGTAGTATTGTCCTTCCAAAATAGCTCTAGGAACCAAACAAGGGGTCTAATTGGTGCGTTAATTTTTTAGACAAGTCTTCAACTACTGGTTAACCAACTAGGTACCAAACCATGGCTAATTTGGGCTATTTTTTTTAGCTCAGTTAGCAACAATCCATCCATGTATATGTCTCTAAAGCATGTCCAGAGACTAGCTAAATGGTTTTGTAAAGCTAAATTTAGCTATTATTAGAAAACTAGTATCGCTACCGCGTGCGTTGCTACGGGATAACTAAACTTTTGTAATAAAACACTCGATCGCATGATAAGATAACAAGTACAATTGATATTAATATTAAAATAATATTTAATCAAAAACAAAGTTCATAAAAATAGTGTTGTAGGCTCACAAACTCACTTCATAGACAACATGATGTTTGTCCAGGTATGGAATGCACGAGGCGCAAAGCATCATTAGGCTATGGATTGAGTAATACTGCCAATGCATGTGTTGTCATAGTTTACACGATCCCAACGTCTATGGTTAAATGCTATGTGTAGGCACGTAGCTTAATCGCCAATCAAAGTAAATAATCATCGATAATGTCAATTATCAAGGGTGGAAAATTGTTGGACGTTTTGATGTTTTGTTGGGTTTTCTTCCAAAAACTGTTCATCGAAGGTCGAAAGGCAGAGGAAAACTACATTCAATAAAAAAAATAATGAAAAATATATAATTTTAAATTAAATGAATTATCATAAGTGATAATCCAAACTAAACAGCTATGCTGAGACACTAGTGGTCATGTTTGTTTAAAAATAAACTATATTCCGATTGCCGCATTGGATGAGGGTCCATATAAATAGCCATAGGATACACCCTTTTTAGCAATGAAAAATATGTCTAGGTTTGGTGGCTACTATTCCAAGGAGCTGCAAATGACACATGTTTTAGAAGTAGTTTTTTTTCAATCTGCTAATTTTCAACTAATGAAAAAAAGACCTGTAAGACGCCTAGCTCCAACAACATATACAAGGAAACAGTAGAGTGATGCTTGACAACAACAACAGGTAATAAGATTGATCTTTATGAAAAAGCCATGACATGCTCATGCATAAAACGTATACAGCAGCGACCGCGACTCGAACTCGGCCTCCATGGGTACTTGAACCGATGGTAGATCCTCACAATCTCAATAGCAGCCCCGTGCTAACGCTACGGTGTCATCTAGAAACACAAATCGATCCAAGAATCATCTCCATCACCTTCATGTTGAGCTTGTATTTTCTTTTCTACGAAGCAATGGCATCCGATTTAAGAAACTCATCACAACTGATTTAAAAAGAGCATCACCATACCGATACAAGAACTCATGAACGCTACCTCTCCCTACCATTTTATGGAACTCGCTTTGGATCAAAGAATGTCACACATGTGTCTGTAGACAAATGACGTGATTGGAGGTCGCTATATTTTATGCGTGGCCGTGATTGGAGGATTGGCGGTTTCCTTGTTCTTTTTATGTTGTAAGAGATTGAATGATGCATTACTTTTTTTTTTAATTGATTGAATGACTTGTGGTGGAAAGGGAAAGGAAGGAGAAATCACATGCATTGGTTGCCTTGTGGGGGTGACTTCCCTCTTTTTTGACCTTCGCATGGCCGATGGAGGAAGTGGAGGCGTTGCTATCGCATGCAAAAGCGGATGGAAGTACCAAAACTAATGTCGCACCAAAAAGAAGTATTACTTTTGTTCTTTTTATGTTGTAGAGATAGAGATACATTCTCCAACATATTCTCTATATGACTCTCTAAATTGGCTAGCTCTCCATCCCTCCACCTTCGCTCTCTATTCTTGAGAGCCTACCTCACTAGCCATCTTTTATCTAGTCTCTTGGCGTACTCTAGTATTTTGTTATCAATTGTGTTTTAGAGAGTAGCTAAAATATTAAATTTGGCTAGTCTTTTTGACTAGTCTGTTGACATGCTCTGAACATGCCTATCGATCTACCCTCGGTCTAAACTATTCTCCCATTTTGATGAATCATCACGACGGACTACAGTACTAGTCCTTGTTTTACCTTTTGCTTTCCTTCTCTCTTGATAGATGATGCGTGATTAGATGCTTGGTCCGGGTCATCACATGTGTCACTAATAATAGACTGAGCCCCCGTTTAGTTGGTGAAATATATTGGGTTGCGGCTATTGTAGCACTTTTCATTTATATTTGGTAATTATTATCCTACTATAAACTAACTAGACTTAAAAAGATTCCTTTCGCACTTTTTTAGCCAAATTATACAATTAGTTTTTAATATACCTACATTTAATGCTCTATTTATGCGCTAAAAGATTTAATGTGACGAATACTTTAGCACTTTTTGCATTCACTTTTCACCAACCAAACGGGTATGACAAAACGCATTCATAACCCCGCATACCTTGATTGTGATTCAATTTATTAGTGATCGTCCTCCATTCTTTGCACAATTCAGATACTTTAATGTGGATCTATCAATGCAAAAAGACACATACCTTTGAGTTGATGGACCAAGAACTCCGCCCTTTCACATTCCTCGATAAAGAACCGACGTGTCACAAGTGAAATTTGCAAGCAAAATAGATAGACTTTGACTCATTTTTCGTATTGTCGTGATCCTAACTAAGAAACAATCAAACAATCACTATGTGAATAAATACATCTATCAAAAATGAGTAGATTCTATGATATAGTTGTAGCACCGCATTTTTTTCTCTCGCAAAGAAACCCCGATTCTAGGCCGCGAAGCAAAACTAAAGGGATGTCGATAAAAGGAGGGATGATAAATTTGAGGCGGTAAAAAGAAAATAGCCTGCAAGCCGCCAATCCCTAGAAGGCTGCCTTCACCGGCTTTCGCCTTCCACCACTGCTAGTTCCCCTCCCTTCTCCTCCGGCATCACGCCGGGGGTTGAAGGGAGTGGGGATACATCGTTTTTAATAAGTTTTTCCCTAGTAGATTGAGTCTTCAAGGTTCAAGATTTCTCAGGAGATCTAATCGAAGAGATTAGCCATGACGTAAAGGCGTCGTCAAGATCATCGATGGAGCGATGGAGCATGTCGTTCCTCGGCGGTGATGGCAAGACGAAGACATCATCATTGATGGAGAATAAGGTACTCCGACCCTTCCTTTGTCTTGTTGTGGTTCTATGTAGCCATGGTGGGGGCTAGTGAGAGTTAGTTTTCCAACGATAATTATCTAGATGATGCTTGGACTTGTGTTCTCCCATGACAAATCTAGTGAAGGTGTCGACAATGAGGTCGACACGTGTCGGCGGCGCCAATTTCATCATGTTTGTATGTGGAGTTTTAGCGGTTTACTCCTCTTTTGCAAAAGTGATGGTACGAGGATGACGATGGTGGATGGTGAGATGGCCCCTGTTCGTTCAGATTGAAACTTGCGTCCGTGGCATATCCGTTTGGGATGATGATCCTAGATGGTAGAATTTATGGTTTTTTTAACATTTTTTGTCTCCCATCATTGAGTTGGACTAGTTTGGTTTATTTTTGTAATGAGAGGATGTAACTTGCTTTAGTATCAATGAAATTTCCTTTTGTCGAAAAAAATAAGGATTCGATGTGTATGGTCTATGAATTACATATTAAAAAAGGGTGACGTGATAAAGCATCAATATAATAAAATTATGTAAAAAAGAGAGAATTTCTATTCTAAATTGTAACTTTACTTTTGAAACAACAAATATAAATATAAAGTAATAAATAAAGAGCAGTCGAGTTAAAGGATCTCAAATCGATTGGACCATTGATGTTTTACAATTTAGTGAATTACTAAATAAATTAATAAATCAAAAGATAACAAAAACAAAACTACCGCATCCCCCTATCCCCTATTGGACGGGAGGGAATCCCACGTACAGTTGCAACAAATCATGGGACATGTTCAACGTGTTTCATACTATACACAAACAAACATGTTCAACATATATAAAACTTTATGTGTGTATATAAAATTGTGGTATGTTAATTAGAAATAAATACTTCAAATTTGCATTTAGATAAATGATTTAACTCAAAATCAAAGTGTCATGACCAGGAGATAGGGCCCGGAATGACAGGCCCACGAGGCGAGGGGGCGGCCGCGGCCGCTGGCAGCGCAAGGCGCTCCGCCCCTCCTTCCTCCCTTCCGCGGATTCTTCGGCAATTAATTCAGAAATAAATGAGGAAATTTACTAGATTATCTTAGGCTTTTTGGTGTGCAAGGGAATATTCTATCTATAAAGAAGACCCTTATTAGGAAAATAAATAGGATATGCTTGTAAAAGGTATTCCAATCTATAAGGAAACCTTTTAGAGAGATTGCTTGCGATACAAGTCCTACTAGCCGGGCTATAAAAGTAAGGGGTCTGTAATCTTTTCGGGGTAACAAGCAATAAAGAAAATTTATCACAACTCTCTCTCCTCTCCCCACGCCACCGCCACCACCCGTCGTCTTGCCCGCCCCGCCGACCCCCCCTCAACCGCAGGCGCTACAAAAGCCACGTGTCACGCCCCGGATCGATCCGGTCCGTGAGACAAAGTAAACGTCATTTCGAAAATGTTCAGAGAACCAAAACTTGGAGACTCAAGAAAAAAATAGATGCAAGCACGGACAATAGTTAAAATATTTAAAAATGTTATTTAAAATTAGAACTTGAACACGTATGACAAATTAGGAAATGAAGTATGCATGGATGCCTTACATGAAAGGAAGGAGGCATGCTCGCTTCTTTAGCCCCGTAACGAGGGGATTTCACATATTTCTTTTATGTTTTCTCTGTCCCTGAAAGGAGTACAAATTACGAGATTATGCATACATCAATAAAATCTAAAAAAATAAATTTAAAACTTTCCTTATTTGCCTTATTTTATAAATAAAAAATAAATAAATAGTATAATAGATGATTATGACCGTTTGATCGGAATAAATGGATGGTCCACAGAGAGTACCGTAGCAATTGTCAAAATTCAATGGATGTGATTTATTAAGTAATATATGTACCGTAGCAAAACCCTATTAAGAGCCTTGTTAGGCTAGTAGTTTCTATGGTTAATAAGTCGGTTGATGTTGTTTTGTTGTGAGGGAAAAATATTG
Organism: Hyparrhenia diplandra; assembly: GCA_015847255.1. Taxonomy (NCBI): domain Eukaryota; kingdom Viridiplantae; phylum Streptophyta; class Magnoliopsida; order Poales; family Poaceae; genus Hyparrhenia; species Hyparrhenia diplandra. Next base: position 62,669 of record JADLZK010007397.1, read on the forward strand.
TATCGTGGTTGATAAGCTCGGCTGATAAGTTTAAGCGAGCGGGATTATTTGTTTATCCTCCTCTACTTGGAACATTTGGTAACTTCTGTTTTGCCTCCATCCAACACACAAATAAGTTTTTGCTCCATCAATCAACCCTTTCAAGTTTATATGATCCTACGTTGTTTGGCAGCGTATTGGGTGCAAACAAATCCTCATTACAAAACCATGCAAATTTCTAATCTAGGTCATAGGATGTTGATCCAAGGGACACGAGAGGATTAGATAATTTACATTTACCCGCTCACCTCTAATCACTTTTTGCAAATCTTCCTTCCACCTCCCCATTGGTTTATCACCTCGTGCCCTTTGAATCTAGATCCTATGACCTAGATTAGCGGTTTGTTTGGTTTTGCACGGTGCGTTGATTTGTACTAGATATGTTCCCATCTTTTTTTTTCTTTAAATGTACATAATTCACATTCCACACTTGCACTAGGATCCATGTCAGCAACATCTTATCGTAACTCGTTACTACTACTACCATCCTATCTTCTGCTGCTTCACTTTTGGCCTCTCGAAATTAGACTACAAAGTTTGTAAACATGGTCACGAAAAAGCAAACCTGAAAAGTGCTACAGTACCCGTCACATCAAATCTTTTGACGCATGCATGGAGCACTAAATGTAGGTAAATAAAAAAACTGATTGCACAGTTTGGCTGAAAAGTGCGAGACGAATCTTTTAAACCTAGTTAGTCTATGGTTGGACAATAATTACCAAATACAAACGAAAAGTGCTACAGCAGCCCAACCCAAAACATTTCACCAACTAAACACACCCTGAAATCGATCAGAGACCAGTACGTGGTTTGTCACATATCTAAGTCGGCTGAGTGTCATTGTTGATTTGACTATTGTTTCTATATAATAATAACGGTAATTGTTACTTACTAGTATATTGCCCGTGCTAACATCTACGGTGACATTTAAGACAATACAAATTAAACAACCAAAATGTTGTAAATACTTTGGTGATTTTGAAAGAAAAGAATGAAAACATGATTTTGATGCCAACCTGATACCAAATAAAGATTATTTGCATGACAATAATGATATTAGAATACGTGGATACATACACAACCTTTCAATTTTAAGGTACAACAAAAAAGATTGAGGTGTTGGGCTGCTAGGATTGTCCACTGAGATGAGTTGTCGATGGACAGACCTATTCACCTATTGCATATATAGAACAAAGAAGAATGGAAATAAATGTAATTACCTGACTGTTACTAAAAAAAGGAGACTACCAATGCAATTTTTAAAAAAGAACCACCATGCATTTTAATGACGGGGATAAAAAGAAGCATCCTCTATCCACCATCCAGGTTTGCAGACAGCCCACTCGTCCGTTGCTGCCTGCGCCCTGCTGATGCATTTAAATCATCAAAAAATTCTAAGCTGTGACATGAAAGGAAAGCTCCAATGCATTCTTTCATTAACAATGATAAAGGACAAATAATTTGCTAAACTAATCCAAAAAACTCACTGCTTATTTATGTTTAGTTAATTTTCTCAATGAAAATGCAGTAACATGAATAATCATGCCATAATCAGACTTACTTTAAACACCAAATCAGGTCAACACAGGATGCAGACATATCAATGAGTCAGTAACATTAAAGCTATGAAGTTTAAGGGCATTGCTAAACAGTAATAGCCTTCTCATTTTTTTCTTGACAACTGACTCGTCGGGCACATCCAATTGAGAGATCAACTCAACAAATGCACTAAAAGTTGGCAGCCATCCTAAAATGAAAGATTAGAACAATGGAAATCAAATAAGCACAAAAATTGCATCCGACCAATTTGATTAGGTATGAATACCTGGCTCCTCAGCATGAAAGCAATGCCTGCAAAGTTGCATTCAAATATCTCCTTGGGCGACACCAGCAGTCAAACTCAACATGAAGTCGAGCGGCAACCGACAAGATTGGCGTGGAGAGGGCATAAACTTTTGAAATATTATGGCCAAAGAAAAGACTTTCCATCATCGCCAAGTCTGATCTTTACCTCTGTGTCATGTCTAATTTGTTTAACTTGAGCAGGCAAATGAGTCCAGATGAAATAACAAGCTAGAAAAACAAAGTGAAATCAAACACAAGCTTGATATAACTACCTGATAGATTTCCTTTTAGCTTAACCAATTTCTGTCTGTGCAATATTTCAATCTCTTATAGCTAAAACTGAGAACAAATTCTACTCATCACTAATTGGCTAACTTCTTAGACAGACAGATCTATCAAAGGGAATGAATTATACACCACCATATTGCTATATACGCAGTTTTAGAACGTACCTGTGAGATTGGTTATATCGCCTAGAGCATTTTGAGTATCTCTCGGCGTCGACATTGTGGTAGGATTGACGTGTAGAAGCAATCAAAGAACTTGCATGTAGAAGCTGGTGCTATTTATAGTAGAGATAGGAACAGAACCTATCTGACTCGGTCACCCAAGGCCACCCAAGGCGAAGTCCTTGTATTGAAATCAATCTAGAAAAACCTGTACATATTTGAGATGAGCATCGACAGTACCTGACCTATGCAATGTGTATCAAAATAAATGATGCTGAATGAGTGAGGCTATCATATATGATTTATTTCAGGTAGACGAAATCATGGATCCTGAAATTCTAATACTAATCTGAGAAGTCAACAATGATTTCGCCTATCCAATTTAACGGTGACAGATGGTTTCAACTTGTGATATGCATGAAAACATCAAGTTACAGGTTCAGAAAAATAGTTGATAGAACTATATGCAATCAAGACTATGTCACATGATTGAATATCCTTAATGCTGACATTAAAAAAGAAAAGGAGGGCTATTCTGTTTTGTTTGATCAGGAGGGAAAAGAAAAGAAGGTATATGTGTATTACCATGGTATTTGCACATTTATTTTCCTAAAAAAAACGGCCAGAAAACATATCGATGTCATCATGATGTCATGGAGCTAGCAACAATGACGTCAAAGCAAGCTAGGAAGGAGGCCATGGCCGGCGTGCTGTTCATGCATCGAGTGAAAGATAGCTTCGACGTATGGAAGTATGACTAAGGCAGAGATGGTTCAGTAGATGTGCTCACCATCAGTCCATCAGCCGGTGAAGAATGATGTGCTCGATCTGGCACGTATATATAGCTGGTGCAAAGGACAGAGAGACGACGGACGGCGAGCAGGCGAAGAACGGCGGCTCGATCCTGCAAACGTTAGGACATATGAACGTCAACGATCAAGAGAGGAGAAAAGGGACCAACGATCAAGAGAGGAGAAAAGGGACTGGCGAGTTTGCTAACCTCACGATCGGGGCCGCGCCGTCGATCTCGTGGCGAGGGGCAGTCGGCCGTGGATCTCGGCAGCGACCTCCTGGAGCACGCTACGAATGCATGCTCCACAAGATGTGTGGCCGCGCGTCGTTGATCGGCGTCAGTTTGATCGGGGGCGCGCAGTTGATCTCGCCGTCGATCTCGTGGCGAGGGCAGTCGGCTTTGGATCTCTTTACGTGCCCCGGGCAGTCCGCCGTAGATCTCGTGGCATGACCTGGCAGTTCGTCGCCGATTCCGGTCGGGTTTCCGCGTATTTTTTCGATGGCGACAATTCGCGTATTTATTTTCGGTAATCTCATTTGTTCGATGGCGAGACCCGGGGTTCGAACGCTGTTCGCATGCCGCGATGCCGCGCGTGATGAGGGTGTCCGACCTTGCGATCAAACTTTTTTCATCTCGGCCCGCCAATTAAGTGTCGTTGTTTTGTGGTAGTTGATTTCGTGGCCCGCCGAGTGGGGACATTATAGTAGAGATACGCGACGTTCGGAAGGTGGAAACCATTCCGGACAGGGGACGTAGGCCCACCGGCCCAAATACCATGGTAAAAGCAGTCCACGCCGTTCACCTTCCCTCTGATCCATTATTCACTAGAAGCCAATCTCTTTGTTCCTCCCGCACCTTTCCCTAGACCAGCATCTCCACACCCACCGCGTGCACCCAACCCACGACGCTCCTATGTCGAGCGGCGTCCCTGGCCCCACCCCCGCGCTTCGCCCGAGCCCACGCTCTACTGCTTCCCTCTCCATCCTCCTGCTTTCGCCTAGCGACATCCTCAGCAGGAGCGCACACAAGCTCTGGTCAACGCGTCCACCCCTGGCTACTCCCTTCATCTTCTCCGGTCGGCCACCCCTGGCCTCAACTCCATGCGGGACAGGTGCGACCCCGACGGCAGTCTTGTGGGTGCACATCCAGCACAGTCTCGCGTCTTTGTTCCAACATGGCACACCTAGCTACGGCGCGGTGGCGACCTTGGCGGAGTGTCTGGTCTAAGCCTTCGAACCGCTCCTCATCCTAGATCCAGCCCTCCGATTCGGTCGCAACCGTACGTGGTTGGTTCAATTCTCCATGGCATCGAGCTCCACACCGATAGTACTGCAATACCGCAGTTCAGCCACATGGTAGGCCATGGTTGTTGATGACGTCATGTTTTCAAGTGCAAACTGTGTTTCAATTGTGTATATTTGGATGTTTCAGTTTTTTTCTGAATGTTTAGAAAGTTATGTTTGAAACATATGTTTCATGTGTTTCATTGGTTTTCATACCTATACTACAAATATGTTCCTCCGGATGTTTCAAAATGTTTCAATAGCATGTTCTTAGATGTTTCATCTGTTTTCGTAATTATGTTGCAAAATGATTTATCTGGTTGTTTCACGAGTAAATCGGATGTTTCATGCCACCATTTTTCCGATGTTGTATGTTTCAAAAGCCAATCCCTCTTGAAGTCGATCTTGGTGTTTTGCTCATGTTGCAATGGCTCCACACATATGTTTAAGTGTTTGAAGGGATGTTTCAAGTGTTTGAACTAGTTTGGTCATATATGTTTCAATGGTTGATCCTTATGTTTCAAAAGTAGATCAGATATATTTTTCTAGTGTTTCACCTTCATGTGTATGTTTTATCTATTGGTTTCCGGCTGTTTTAAAAGATAGATCAGGTGTTGCTTCTTCTTCTCTCACCTTTTGCTACGTGCACTCCCCATGGTAGAGCCAAGGTCGAGCTAGGGCTCCCTCATGGCTGGGCTAGGGTCGGCGGGCATGCGAGGGCAAACGGGCCCAGTGGGCTAGGCAAGCGCGGATGTCCATATGCGCGGGTTCGTCTAGACGTCCGGACGCTAGTGCCGCCGTAATCTATCTAAAAAAATTTACATATGTGTGCGCCAGAGTAATGATTTGTTTGCCCTTTTTTTGGACCCAACAATGAATTATTCTTGTGGAGTCTTCAAGGTTTGTTGTCGGTCTCTTGTAATTCGACCTGTAGTTTTGTTAATTAAGTTGTGTTTGGAATACCAGTATATATTCTCAAACTAGCTTAATTACTTCGGCATTGGCTGCAATGGCAGGTGGAGGATGAGAGCTTAGAAGTAGCCCAGCTACGTAAAGTTAGAGCTCTCATAAACAAGGTAAATTTATTATATGTTCATATCAATATATCTACCCTACTAATGCACCAACTTCACGGCATTCAAAATTATTCAAATAAACGATCCAGATTACTTCTTAATCTTCTCTCTCATCACTCAAACACCATCAACCTCTAGGATTAATTGTATGGGCCACTCCTAACGCTGACAATATCTCACGATTCAATTTCCTCCCGCGAATCAATTTCCTCCGATGGAGGCGCTCCTTCCTTTTCAATGGTCCTTCCTTTTCAGCGGTCTTCCTTTTCCTCCTATGGATCCCGACGGAGGACCTGGAGGAGCGCAGCTTGCCGACGGAGGAGCGCGGCGGACGCGGCAGCGCAGCCAAGGCCGGTGGGGTGGTCGAACGACATCGCTGCCACATCCGTAGCGCCGAGCCACATCGCTATGGCTTTCAATGCGACGCGCAAGCGCCAAAATCCGACGCTTACTCCGTCGTTCGGGTCCACGGTGCCCCCTCCACGACGCCGACGCGACCTCGCAACAACGCTCCACCCCAACGCCGAACAAAGGCCCGAAGAAGGGCGCGGCGGGCGGGGAAGCGCCGGCGCGGCGGCCCCAAGAAGAAGTCGGCGGCGCCCGCGGAAGGCCGGCCTCCAGTTCCCCGCGGCCGTGATCGGCCGCCACCGCGATCCACTACTCAAGCGTATCGGCACCGGGCGCACCGTCTTCCTCGCCGCCCCTCGAGTACTTGGCCGCCGAGGTCGGCCGGACACCACCCATTCCCCACATTGCCGCGGAAGACGCGCCAAGACCCGATTCGTCTGTCCCTTCCTATTTTTAGGTCCTCGAGTTGGCGGCGTCATCCCGCGGCACCTACTGGCCGGCGATCCGCACACCGCGCCAAGGCCGCCACAAGACTGCCGTCGCAGCCGCGCCAGCGCGGGTCCGAGGCCCGTTGCGGCCGAGTGGATGGTCCGGGACTACGCGACGGCCGTTTCCTCATCGCAGCGCCGCCGGCCACCAGGAGCATCGTCTTAATCGAGCTCGCCCGTCTGCGACCCGCTCTCCCGCCGCCACGCCCTGCTCCCCGCCCATCCCGGACGACCTGGCGGCACCGGCCCGTCAGGCGTGCTCACCGTCTTCGGCGGCCCCGTGCGTGCTTTCGCCCTTCCTCGCGCCCGCCGCGTAGAGCTCGGGGAAGCTGCTTGCCGGCATCACCATCGCGCCGCGGCAGGGTTCTGCCCAACATCAACCCTGTGCTGCACCCCAAGAAGAGTCCTGCTGCTGCCGCCAAGGAGGGTAAAACTCTGAATTCTTATTTTTCCTCTGTTTTCTAGCAACACAGCTCAAAGCTACATCTATCTAGGAGCTTTACCTCAAGGTCTCGAGGTTGACACCAACACTTTTAGAAGGTAAGCATTTGTCTCTTGCAGGTTTTGCTATTTTGGGATGTGTCTCATCTAAAATAGGATCATAGCCTTATGACATGATATCAAATCAAAAATATTTTGTTAGCTACTAGAAAACAGTACCTTCTAAGTTCCAATGGATCAAGTTTGTACCCGAGAAATATTTTGACCGCCAAAAACAAGATATGAGACTTATGTCCGCTATAGATACCACAATGATTGTCATTTGTTTGTGATTTTATGTTTCTTTCATCAGATTTTTTTTTTTGGCATTACTGTAAAGGTTCATCACAAACAGGCCAACTTAATATTTCAAACCCTTCCTATTTGCCTCTGAGGTATATGATTGGTGTCTATATGATTTTGTCATCTGTAGAGTTTGGCTGTTCTGATGCACTGCTTCTAAAATGATAAGGCTTTAACTTTCAGAAATGGTCTCCTGTGTTTTTATTTCAAAGCATATCCTTTTCAGACCATTCTTGTGCTTGCCTAAATTCTGTTCTCCTGTGTTTTTATGCCTAAACCATCCTTTTCAGATCATCTCCTGTAACTTTCAGAAACAGGTACAGATATTCTTCTCTTCAGTGCAAGCTGATGCAACTTGTGTTTGCCTAAATGTTTTTTCTAATTATCTTTAGCAGCTGTGTAGCTTGTTCTGTTCAGCAGCACATTGGCCATTAGCAGCATATGTTCTGGTCATTTCGGAAAGGAGCAATGATGGGGATTGGAGCTGCATCTCAACCATCAGGTAAGCAAGTATTGTACTATTCTGTTTTAAATTCATATAACATGCCATGTAATGAAGCTACACGTAGGTGTCAAGACCTAAAATAGTTTATTACATTGGCTTCTTTGTTTGTTAAGTAATGTGATATAGTATCACATTAAAAAGCTCCTTGTCTTCTTTAGAGCTGCAAGCCTAAGGGTTCGACCGAAAGGTCCACACTGGCATAAAAAAAACTTACACCATTTGATTTAAATTTAAAATTATGATTGGTGTTCACAAACATTTGGTCCAGTCGTTGTGACTTTTTGATGTTTTTGGGTATGAGTACTCTGAAAATTCAATGAATCAAGCTCTATTTCTGTTATTGAATATAGCATTTTGGGATTAGGGACCGCTAACACCCCACAGATTGAAAGACAATCTGCTTCTAAAACACGTGTCAAAACCATTTTTCCCATCTTAACAGAGAAATTTTGAGTTTGCTCTCTCAATGCATATTTGTTAGTTTGGAGGTAGTTCAGCTTCTAGAGAAATTTTTGAGTTTGATCTCTCAATGCATATTTGCCGCTCCATTCTACTGTCGTTCATTATCATCTTCTAATGTTTCTGCCACACTTGTTTCCCAGGTGAATTCCATCTCTCTAGGATTCTACATCTTGCTACCAGCAGCAGCAGTGCATCGGTGGTAGCAGTAGTGATTGGTGAACATGTTTTGGTTCTCATGATGCTTCCATGGCTTCCATGACAAATCTGCATTCTGCGCTATTCAAGGCTTGAGTTCTGTGTGTGTTGCGGCTACATTAATTTGTGCCCAATTGGGGAGTACTACTATTCTAAGATAGATGCAATAGTGATAGCTAGATCACCCGATGACTTGATTGATGTTGGGTCTGAGGATCCTTGTGATATCATGTAACATCAGTTGTGCGGCCGATGTGTTATATTTCTACTTGCGCGTGTTTTATACATGCAAAATTGAAGGTTTTGACCTAGGAACGTCCGTATGTCTTGCTATATTGTATAAATGTGGATGTTTACAAACATTCTGGAACATTTATTTTAGCTGATGACATTGTGGCCATTAATGATATGTGTCAATATGACTTGAACTTGAATTATGGAAAAATATTGTTGTGTAGTTGTTTTCATGTGTGCACTGCGCCTCTGAAATGAAGTCGTGGCGTTAGCACGGGCACTGTACTATATGTATTTATGAACCAACCGCTGCTTGCTTATGCATCATGGACCTGATGATGATGGTTTGATAATATCTTTCGGTATATATCCATTTAACTAAAGGCTAATGTGGAGTGAGGTCATCATGTTCTTGAAATCGGAAGTGGCTGGGGCACTTTAGCAATTGAGGTGGTGAGGCAAACATGTTGTAAATACACAGGAATCACATTATCGGAGGAGCAACTTAAGTATGCCCAGAGAAAAGTGAAAGAAGCTGGATTAGAGGTCAGCATCAGTGCTATACAATACCACTATTCTTGTTTAATAATAATATATATTGGTAAGTTCAATTTCAAGGTATTTTTTCTGCTTTTTTCAGGACCACATAACTTTCCTCCTATGTGACTACCGTCAAATACCAAAGCGCCAACAAATATGATAGGATTATAAGTTGGTGTAAGTATGTGAGTAGTACCGACACCAAACCAATTTTTATTGAAGGGCTGATCAAAAGCACAAATTGATATATATGTTCTTGTCTTCGTTCAATATTTAGTGAGATGATGGACCATGTTGGCCATGAGTACATGGATGAATTTTTTAGCTGTTGCGAGTACCATTTAGGAGAATATGGCTTGTTTGTCCTCCAGGTGCATGCCCTTCCTCAAAACGACACTGATATATATCAGTTGCATTGTATATATATTTATATATTTTCCATTTTTTCAGATTGACTAGATACTAATTTTCATCTAAAAAATTAATATAAACACAGGTTAGCTCAATCCCAGAGGAACGGTATGACGAATATAGGAGAAGCTCAGACTTCATAAAGGAATATATCTTCCCAGGTGCTTGTGTTCCTTCTCTGGCAAGGATAACTACTGCCATGTCTGATGCATCAAGGCTATTTTAACCAAGCTTGCATTGACATATAATATTTCATCGAGTATTTGTATTTGATCCAGCATCGAACACGTTGAGAATATTGGGTATCATTACAACAAAACTTTAATGTGCTGGAGGGAGTACACATGCAACCCATCCTCTCCAGTTCAAGCTATGTATGTACAAGTGCATTTGTTGTTTAAACAATGGTGGTTAACGATTGTTTTCATATTCTTTTATGCAGCAAAGTTTTGGCTCTGGGGTTTGATGAAAAGTTCATCCGTACATGGGAGTACTATTTCATGTATTGTGCAGCTGGTTTTAAGTCACGCACGCTTGGATGCTACCAGGTATACACACACTTTGACTTCCTATACTATATCATTATTAAAGGGAGTAAACATAATTAAGTTGTTAACACCATTTTCATAGTAATTGGGGTGCCTGACATAGTGCTTCCTCTATCTACCGAATGCAGATTGTATTTTCTTGCCCGAGCAACGTCAAGCTACCCAATTATGTGACCATCACATAAGAGCATGTACAACCTAGACAATCCGTTGTAGGTTCTTGGAATCCCACACACAACAACTAAATAAACTATTAACATGTATAATGAGCTATCTGTTTAACTGTTTGTGAGTTATCTAATGCCCGTATGTTGCCACAGTCAAGTATGAATTTAATTATTGTAATATTTTTTAGAACCATCAATCTAAGTGATATGTTTTATATATATATTTTATAAATCAAGCGACATTATGTAATATGATTACAACAATATATACTTTTGTCTAATTTGTTTTCTTTGTTTCCATAGAATTGCCATATGTGCTCAACTAAATCCTTCTCAAGTTGCACATGTGTGTGTGTTCGTGGATTTTCTTACCATCTATCTTACACGTGAGTTCAGAGGACTCCTCAAGTGCATCCCACTTATTTTGTCCATAGAGATCGACTATTATACTACTCTAGTGACAGGGTTATGCATGTCTTCTCATGTGTGTAGATAAGAAACAACACCTAATTAATAGCTTTCTTAAACAAGTAGAAATTGTCAAACAACATTTGGTTTTCATTAGCAGCTTGTTCTTGACTTCCCTACGCAAGGACAATATATGAAGACAATTGCCAGTCAAAGGACATTCAGTTTTTAATAATAAAAAATAATACAAGACATGCAAGTAATACTTACACTGATCATGACTAGTCAATATAGAAACAACAGTGGATTGCCATTTAGTTTCTAGAAATTAGACATGCATATAAATTTTGAACAAGTTGCTAAACACAAAGATTGGCAAAAATAGCAAATTAAGAAATTGCATGCATGATAAGATAACTATCAAGCAACCGCCTTTTTGGTCAGCGGTATATTTCATCATTTTTATGCCAAATATAAAAGTTTGCACATCTTTGTATTTAGGTAGAATAGTATGCTTCATCATTTAAGGACAATTAATCGAGCACACCTTTCACTAAGTAATTCCACATATAGTACGTCATAACTCAGATGTTGACTATATATAATGCACAGTTCCTATATCAGGAGTTGTAGAAACTCATTGTAGACATGTTGTTTTCCCATTTGAAGAACCAATGTGGTGGCGCCTTGGCCATGCTCCGCCGAGAAGGATGGCCATCGGGATGGCATTCATCGGGGGCGACGTGTAGGCGCCTAGTGCGAGGAGGCTGGGCCATCGAGGGCCTCCCTAGAGTAGAACTTCCAGGAGGTCCTGCAGGAGAGGTGACAAAGCGGGGAGGTAGAACTGTCCACCAAAGAGGATGAAGCCATCGTCCAGTGTCCATGCCGGTGCTGTCGTGCCCAACGTGATGTAGAGGGCTATCCGGTGGAGGTGCTACTGCTCCAGCGTCACCTAGCGCAGGCGGACGAAGACGCATGTGGTCGTATCTTATAGGTCTAGGGCGGTAGCGTGTCTTGGATGCTTCCTATGTTGAGGTGCGGCATCGACGGTGTCGACGAGGTAGGTCGGCTGCTCCGGCGCTGGCTGTGGTGCGCGGGTCCCCTCAAAGCGTCACTGCAGGGCCTGCATGAATCTTGTGGCGTGTCCATGGCTGTAGTACTGCAGCTCCAGGGTCACGAAGTCCCACATCACGCGGCCCAGGTTTGCCAGCCAAGGCATGCCAAGGATGACGTCGATGTCACTCCTGACATGGAGGATGTAGGCATCAACGTTGAAGACGTGTTGACATTGATGCGGATGAGCACGTCGAAGGTGGCAGAGTGTAAGGAAATGGCGACGCCCGTGCTCGCCATCACCCAATCTCGGACGACCGGCCGTTGCAAGAGGCGGCAGGCAGTGGCAACCACTCGCGGGTCAATATAGTTGTGTGTGGCGTTGGTGTCCACCAGGATGCTGACGCTTGTGCCAGCAATGACGTCGATGAGGTAGAGGGAAGTAGCGCCACATACCGCGGAGTCTGGGTCCCAGATCAGGACCATGAGTCGGTGCCATCGTCCTTGTCGTCGGTGTCGTAGTCGTTGAAGGCTGCGGACGTCAAAGAGGTGCTTGCACTTATGACCACATGAGAAGGGCTCATCACGGTTGAAGCACGGGCCGACACGGTGGCGTTCCACCATCTCCTCGGTGGTGAGCCGCTTGAATGGCCTCAACGGGGGCGTCGTCGGGATGGTCAGTGGCATCGCCGAGACTTCTTGGCGCCGGGGGCACCTTTCGCCTAGACGGTAGACGGGCAACTTGCCGGAGGTGTAGATTATGGCGAGGCGGCGTTAAATGCGCGCCCGAGAGCGACATGGCCGTCTCATGTCCTGTGGGTCCTGTAGATCGACGTCGGTTTTGAGGGGCTCTCTAGCCCGGCCGTGTAGATGTTGAGTTTGCCGCTGCTCCACCGGTGGCGGCGTGAGCCACGTGCACCAAGAAGCTCTCGCGTGTACTCGTCGACGATGCCCATCTTGTGGATGGATGCGAAGTTGCCCTAGAGGGCTACGCCGTGACACCGAAGTCGGCGCCGCGTTGACGCATCAGCGGCACGCCAATCCGTCACAGCCTTCTCCCCGTGGGCCCCCGCATGTACCCCAGCTATGCGCGTGCCTCCTGTCGGGTGATAAGATGCATACTAGACGCGTTCCATGTTTGGCGTTCCTTGCCCCTTGAAGAATTGCTCACATCGGTTGAGCCAGTGTAGTGGATTGTCCTTGCTGTCATATGTGGGGAACGACAACTTGTGGAGGCGGGAGCGAGCCCCGGAAGTGCTCCGCGGGTTCTTGACGCTCGGAAGGGGGCGTCATTGTCGGGCTGACGTCGTCATGGTCGGGGAGAGGAGGATGTTGATCTTGCCTTCCACCTTATTTGTCGCCTTGGGCGTCGGCCGAGGAGGGTTTCTCCCGGACGTCCTTGAAAACGGCGAGCCCAACTTCCTCCATAGCGGCCTTGAGGCCGATCTCCGTGACCTCCTTCTCCTTGCGCTTTGCATTTCTCCTCCGGATTGTTGCCGGAGAGGATATATGACGACTTGGTCGGCGACGGCGTCGAGGCGGGTAGTGAACTTGTTGAACTTGGCGGTGAGGATCTTCTTTCGTGTCGGGCGTCCATGGCGGTGGTGGCGGGTGGATCGAGCTGGTCTCGAGTACCATGCGCCGAGCCGCTGGATGAAGTAGGCCAAAAAATCGCGGAACGACGGTGGTGGCCCCTAGCACGTGTGTGGCGGGGGGCGCCTCCTGCTGGCCGTGCCCGCCCTGGGTCGAGAGGCCCCTCCTTTGGGCCCGTCTTCTTGGGCTGTGAAAAGAGGAGGGGGGGAGAGGAGATTTCTTGCTCAAAGGGTGCGGGTGTTCAAATGTGCAAGAGGGAAGCACCCAAACCGGCTATCCATGTATTTATAGAGGGGAGGAAATAGAATTGTTGCTGCATTTATGTTGCACCAGATGCACGCACGCTCAAATCTTGCGCTGCCACGTCGCCTTCCATTTCAAATTCTACCGTTGCCGCTTCTTTCCTTCGCTGAACTGAGCACCAGATGCGTCTCCTCATTTCAACCAGACTCACACCGCTTCTTTCCTTCGCTGAACTGAGCACCAGATACGTCTCCTCATTTCCACCACTCACAGTGTGCGTCTGGTCAGTAAAAGGTGCAGCAGCCAAGCCAAACCTGCTCGCTTGCGCCCATACAACAGAAGCTGTGACCAGACCCTTTGCCGAATGCATCACCAGACTCACTCGGGCCAGCATCTGGTGAGGCACCAGTAAGGTCCCGAAGCCCACAAATTCACACCAACCGCGTCTGTTGACATGTTAAAAAAAAATTGGCCGAGGAACTGGGTGGTTTTTCATTAAGAAGATTGGTACAACACCTAAAGTTGCTCCCGATGGGAGTCAAATTCAAAAGGGCACGCTCCACACCTGGGACCGTTACAATCGAGCTACAAGCTAGTTCGCCTGTTGACATGTTAGCAGACGCATGTGCTGAACCTGCTACCGCATGCCTTTGTTCGTGCTCGACACGAGCAGGCAAACAAGAAGCAAGGACAAGAGAACGACATGCAGATGCAGGGAAGCTAGGAAGTCCAATATTATGTGCAAGTGCATGCATACATATATCTACCCTTTACCTTTATTTTTGGTGAGCATCCAACCGTGCTTAACTACAGTACCCATTCAATGAACAGTAACGGGTCTCTCTCCTCTCTCGGATCACTGCTCACCCACAGTAACGGGTTCACTATGCAATAACGGGTTTGATACTGTTCATAGGGACCCATCACTGTGCCTTATCAGATTTGTTACTGTTTACATAAACCCACGACTGTACCTAACGGGTCCACTACTATTTCTCAGAACCCAATACTGTTCATCCATACAACACAGTTTTTTTCCTTTTTCCCCTTTTTGTTTTTTCCTCTTGCCGCGTGCAGCGCGGGGCCACCCTCTAGTACATGTATATAATTAAGCTAGCACTACTACAAGATTGATTTTACATGGTGTTCCGATTTTATTTTCCGTGGCGGGCATTTGAGAAATCGCCACGGAAAATAGGTGGCCTGGCACCCCCTCCGGCCAGGAGAAAAACCGCCGCGGTTAATCGATTAACCATGGCGGGCATTGTAAAATAACCACCGCGGTTAATCCTTTTATTAACCGTGGCGGGCATTGTAAAATAACCGCCACGGTAAATAGATTGCGTGGCGGTTTTTGTAATAAGCCCGCCCATTTAAAATAAGGCCCAAAATATCAGCCCAAGAGCCGTTTTCGTGGCCACAAGTATATATACGAGCACTTCACTAGGTTTCACTTCCTCCTCCCTTTCCTCCCTCCGTAGCGGCACCTCCTCCCTTTCCTCCCCAACCCCGCTGGCGTGGGCAAAGCAGAAAATCTCCATGCCCACGCCGGCCTAGATCTCCGGCTGGCCGGCCCCCAGGCTGTAGCCCGATCCGTCCCGACCCGATGGGTGGCGAGGGCGAGCCAGCCGCCGGGCCCGGCGGTGGCGGGTCCCCGAGGAGGTGCCGCACTCGTGCCCGCCACGTGGGCGACCGCACGGGACGGGGGAGGCCGCCGCTGTGCCGGGGCCGGCACAAGCATCGACGCGGCTCGCGGCGCAGCACGCCACCGTCGGGCTTCGCCACGCCGTGGAGCCGCCAAGCCGCGAGCCGTTCCGCACCTCGAAGTCGCCGCTCAAAGGGAGGGCCACGCGCCCGCCATGTATGGGCTCATCCTCGAGGACTTCGTGGCTACGCGGCACCCCGGTCGCGACTTCGCCGCGCCGATCGATCGCCTCAAGGACCTCCACGCGCCGCATCACCGTCACCGGCGATGACATCGCTGCTTTCGTCCGATGCGGGCCCTCCATCGAACCCTAACGGTCGCCGGCGGGCGGATTCGCGGCGCAGCGAGCCCGGATCCCGCCCGTTAGGTTAGGGATTTTTTTTTTTTTTTTTATTTGTTTATTTTTATTTACCGTGGCGGGCATTGTAAGAAGACCGCCACGGTTAATTTTATTTTCCGTGGCGGGCATTGTTAAATAACCGCTACGATTAATCGATTTTGGCGTGGCGGACATTTGCACGCCACGGTTAATCGCTCGATTAACCGTGACCCTAGGCAAGGCGTGGCGGTTTTAATGTCCGCCACGGAAAATCAAAAAAGTCCGCCACGGAAAATCATTTCAGTAGTAGTGTAGCAGAAGCAAGCTAGCATAGAGCTAGCACAGTACGATGCATGTGTGTATACATGTATACATATATATGCAAGCATGTATACATTTTCATTTTTTTTTTTTTCTTTTCAAACCACTTCACGGATTTACACAAACCTCTAATAATTAGAAACTAATAACGAGATCTTGAAGTAATTGAACGATTTCGATTATCATTTATTTGTACTTATTAGTTACTTCTACCCGATAGAGCTTAGAAGTTGGAAGTAATAATTTCTTGGTTGATTGTATCCTTAACCATTTTTTTTTACTCGAGGAACTCACCATGAATCCACTAATTGCTGCTGCTTCCGTTATTGTTCGGATTGGCCGTAGGGCTTACTTCTATTGGGCCCGGAGTTAGTCAAGGTACTGCTGCAGGACAAGCTGTAGAAGGTATTGCGAGACAGCCAGAAGCAGAAGGTAAAATAAGAGGTACTTTATTGATTCTCCTAGTGGCACTTGATAATCAAATCAAAGATGTTTTCTCCCCTCTTCATAGTCTAGTTATCAATCCTAAACCCGAAGACACCTTCTACATGTCTTGTTCGCCAAAAAACAAATTGTCCAATAGATTATACCTTTGAGTTGAGCCAATTTTACTTTCTCCATTTCCATTCCAAGCAAGAGCACTTGATCAATCTTTTGGATCATCGTCATTCATCCACCATGATCATTTTGCTCTATCTCTTGGGTCGAACCACCTCATCTAAATCATCCACTTATCATAGAGTTTTTTTTTTTTTTAGTTTTTAAGTTCTTTCCTAAATATTTAATAGCAAATATGCCCGTGCATTGCCACGAGGAAAACAATTATCAATCATTAACGAGAGATAAAGGGCAAGAAAAAGCTATAATTTTTTCTTTATAAGCAAAAACATGTCCGTGCGGGGAGAAAACAATCATTTTTATGGAAGTCAAACTACATTTTTAGAGCAAGAGTTTGTCAAATTTTACTTGTCAAATCGCGGTGTGATTTGCCAACTTCATAAAAGTATATGTCAAATAAAAAGCAGCCCATCTCTAACAATTTGGCATAATTCACTCCCCAAAATCAAAATTTCATGTATTTAAATGCAATAATTGATAAATATAAAAAGAAAACACTTTTCGCAAATTAATCAAGCCTATATCTAAAAAATATTGTGTCTTGCATTTTTGTATCTGGACCTAGTAAAGAGTTTCTATTTACATTTCGATCCTCCTGTGTCTTCCTCATGGATATATCTAGGAGCGCACGGACGGGGTCATGGCCAGGTGGTGAACTCGAAGACCTTGCCGATGACCTTGAGCCCAGTGGGGACCCATGCGACCAGATGCCGCTATTAGATGATATGGATAGTTTCGGTATAGGATAGATGGATCCTATCTTGTAACACATGTTGTATCATTAGCTTGTAGTCTAAGTTAGATGCTTGTATGTCAATCTAGATTGTAATCTGATCATTCCTTGTACTGTAAGCCATCTTTGGGGGCACTTCGGCCTATATAACACGCAACCGAGAGTCCCTAGGAGATAACTCTCGTTCCACCAATTTCTACATGATATTCAGAGCCAAGTTCCTAACGGAATTACGCCATGGCGCCCCTGATCCCTCGCAATGTTTGCTACTTTATTCTCCTCTCGCCTATCTTTCGATCACCCGACAAGCTTACCCATAAGAACTACATGACATGGGAGAGGCAGGTCCTCTCCGCATTGAGCGCCCGGATGGCAGATTTCATCGATCCGCGGCCAAGGTGTGCGGACTCCCCCCCGGGGGGCGACAAGAAGGATGAACCGCCCGACACTAGCTAAACCACGATTGGGAGAAGTGGATGGCGGCGATCGGCGGGTTCTTAGCTACCGCTGAATGCAATCGCCAGAGATCGGTCATAAAATCACCAACATGCACACGGCGGCGGCGGGCGCCATTCGCTCACCGCACGATCACAGTCCAGCGACCGCCATCTCATCTACTAGGGACTTCATCTTGCCACCCAAGTCGACGCCGACATCCTGCTCTAGGAAAAGAGGCCGCCAAAAGCTACGACAATGATGATGTAAAAAACACGGAGTCCGAGTCCGCCGCCATGTTGGCGCCGAAAACCCGTGTTGAGCGATGTGGAAGCTACCGCGGTCTCTCGCCCCTTCTGCATCGCCCGGCACTGGCGGGCGGCGGCCACCCATAGGATGGTGATCATTGGCTCCCCGCCCAGGTGCATGCCCAGAACGCCTTTTTGGGGGGGAACTCAGTGTTGGAGCGCCGCCAACGGACTCGAAAACACCGAGGCACACACCGAGGCCCAGCAGAGATGCGCTGGGAGAAGAGGCGACGACGCTAGAAATAGCGTAAGGCCATGCGAAAGGCAGAGAACTTTTCACAAGGCGCAAGATGCGCTGGAGCAAATGGAGGTGAGGAAAAGAAATGGAGTGCGAGAACGAGCGGATTGGATTGGCCGGGAAGGTGAAAAAGCTCGGTAGGAAACCGAATGAGTTGGGTAGAAAGGGCAGAAGAAAAAGGTGAAAAAAGATGGTAATGCTTGAAATTTCTCTTTTATTAGTAATTATAGATTCTCTAATGTTTATTTGACGAGATTTGGATAACGATCGACGGCGGCAGCCAAAAGCACCCGCGAGCAGCTACCTCCTACGGGTTGGGTGGCGGCCTCCCGCGCCCACTTCGTATCATGACGGTTATTTATAGGGATGAAAACGGATCGGATCGGAACGGATAATGGCTCTCCCCATATCTAATCCTCTTTTTCTAATCGGTTTTGGATCGGATCGATATTATGCGGATTCGGATGCGAATACTGATTTTTTAGGAAGTCGAAAATGGTGCGGTTTGACCGTGTGGGAGGAGAAGCGAACTTTTAGAAGTCGGATAATATATGCTCCGTGTAATTAATACAAGTTCTAAATTTGGACTTAACAATATAAAGAAGCATATAAAACAAGTAAATATTCTTAATTAAGCTACTTAAATTATAGGGAATCATAGGATTACCATTCTACATGTAGCATAAACATACTTAAATTATTTTTCAAGTTTGGTACGCTTAAATAACCCGTCAATTTTGGATTCAATTCGGGATTTTCCTTGGGAAGTTTCGGGAAGAAATTGGAATGGAATAATATCGATTCACGTTTATCCTATTATAAGCATCCGATAATCTACGTTTAATTATCGGATAATCCATATCCGCCGGATTTTGTCAATACCATATCCAACACCCCATCCTCATATAGTCGAAGCCCCAAACTGACCGCCGACCGAGCCCGCGAGTGCGTCGATCCGCGATCGATCCAGCTTCCGGTCGCGACCGGATGCTTCCGGCCGATGCGTCCGGTCAACCGTCGACCACCGACCGAGAAACATGCTTACTGGAAATTTGATCGGAAGCACCGACCGGACGCTCCGGTCGGATCCGCGTGCTTCCGGTCACCGGGTCCGGTCAACTCCTGAGCTGCGAAAATTCGTCGTTTTGGTTAAATTAAGTTCCTTCGCCTTTGCTCCAAACCAACTTCCGCCACTTGATTCTTGTTGCCGACACGTCGAAGAACACCTCGACACCATGTGTTAGCATTTTGAAAATATTTTCACCAAGTGCGGAGTTAGCTCTTTAGGTTAGAATGCATGCATATGAGACTTGAACCTAAAGGCACGTGGGGATCGATATATGAAAAGTTTTCCCCTCTTTATAGTACGGCTTATCGATCCTATAATCACCCACACCCTCTATGGTGTCTTGGGTGTGAAATCAAAAGCCCTATGGTTATACCTTTGCCTTGGGACCTTTGATCTCCGAAATTCCATCGAAGTTGCATGCTTGATCATCCTTTGGATCACCTCGATCCATCCTCCATGATCACCAAGCACCAACTCCGGCATGACCAATCTCAATCTAATCAAACACTTAGCACGAGAGATTAGTCCTTAGGTGTCACTAATTATCCAAAACCAAACTAGAGATCTTCACTTGGCTCCGTCACTCAAGATCCGTGGACGGTTACAAAATTCGCCACCGAAAAACTACATAGATTGCATGACGAAATTTCAAATCGTCACAAAGAAATCGTCATAGAAGATCATATTCCTACTAGTGATATTAAAAACACTTCTCCATATCCTTAAAATTCAGATTTAGGCCCCCTTTTGGCACACGGATTGGCATAGAAAAAAATACAGGAAACCAAAAACGTAGGAAAGGTGAAACGTAGGAAGGCAAACCTTTCCTGTGGCCACCCCGGATGTCTAAAAAAAATTATCTTCTCGACTTCTCCGTTCTGCACGTATTATCTTCTCGACTTCTCCTCCGGCTCACGCACGTAGCTTAGCGACGGCCTCGGCGGACGGGCGAATTTTGCGCTGGCGAACGCCGGCCCGCGGCCTCGCGGCGGTGACGGGCGACGAGGCCTCGGCAGCGGACGGCGGCCTCACCGGGCGACGGGCGGCTCGCGCGACGGTGACCTTGCGCCGTAACGCCGGCCCCGCGGCTCGGTGGCGGGCGGCATGGCTGACGAGCCGGGTGACGGTGGACGGGAGGCTCGCGCTGGCGTCGCCGGCGTTTCCCCGCAGCCGGGTAGGCGACAGGGCAGAAAGAAGCATGGTCGCCGCCGCCTCTCCTTGCCAACCGCTTAGCCCCACGCCTCCTCTCCTCTCACGCTACCCGCTTTACTTCGCCATGTCGCCGCGTATCACCGGGCGAGGTCGCCCGCGCCGCCGCCCCGCCAACGCCGCGCCCCAAGACCGGGTCGTATTGCTTTCCATCTTCCACTTTCGCGTCGCTGCTCGCGCAAGCTTCGGTTTACGGCCGGCGGCGCTGAGCCCGCAGGGGTGTCGCGCCATCGGGGCCCTCCCTTCCGCGCCGAGACGGCATCAGTGCCGTGAGCAGGAAGGCGGCGTTTTCCCGCGGCTACCATGAGATCAAGCGGATGATTCCCTGCGGCTACAGTGAGAGAGAGCCGCCGTTGCTTTGGAAACAATCCCGACGCGTGCCAAAGGGATGATTACGTCGGCAAAGGAAAAATTTCCTTTCCTTTCCCTTTCCTACGATTGCCCTCAGAAACCAAAGGGGCCCTCGAGTGGATCGGCACGAAGGATTATCCGTACCACTTTCATCACTAGTTATTTAGTTAATTTACAACTCGTATAGAAAAAAATAAGTATAAAATGTCGAAATTAAAAAGATAGCACTCACATGTTCACCAACAAGTGGACCAGGGAGCGGAGGCCTATCCTTGTGTAGCACACAGGACGGGGCATTCGGTTTTGAGTTCGGTTTCTTACTTTTTTTGAAGAAATTTGATTCTTCGATAATAGGAATCAATTGTTTCTAAAAAAAATTATTAGAATCAATCATTTCAGTTCTGGTAATTTGGTTCTATTCCGGTTCCATCCGAAGTAACACCGACCCTTCTCCGAGAGAATATGATAACAGTAATGCATGCTATAAAGCAAGTTTATGCAGCACTATATTCAATTTAGGTCATGATAATTTATAAGGGAACAACAGCAATATAGGAACATAAACATATATAGCAGCTCAAATATCAAACATCACGCATAAACCAAACATTATCTTACAAATGCACGTAAATAAAGTATAATTCATGTCATTCGAATCTTTGGTTAATACGGTTAACCGTTTTTGTTAATTATGCAAGTTTGTTATTTAAACATTACTAGTTAAATGCCCGTATGCGTTACTATGGGGTAACTAAATTTTATATAAAAACATGAATCACATGATAAAATAGCAATACTATGAAGATTAAACAATGATATTAAAATAACATGTAATCCAAACAAGTTTTGTGAAAGTAACACAATCAAATCCAAACAAGTTTTGTGAAAGTAACACAATCAATCATGGATTTCGCGAGTTTGTAAACTCTATTTTATGGACTTTTTCTCGTAATTCGACTAAGGTAATGTTTTATAGTGGCCGGAAGATATCTTCGATATCCATTTTTAGTGCGCCAATAAATCCACCAAAGTAAGTTCTCGACACATCTTCATACCATCCTGTACACATGAGAGTGTATGCATACATTAGTACTTATCATATGGGCAATAATGCATGTCTTTAAAAAATATGCTATTCTCACCGTATGAATACTTTGCGGATTTACGACTATTCAACATGACATGTAGTAGAATAAGTAATCCACTTGAGTGCCCGGCAAGATTCACCATCAGTAACACATAGAAATAATTAAATAATAATTATTATCGTTGTGTTTAACTGTGATTCTGAGTTAGTTACCCATCTATGTCGGGTGCAACGTTTTTCCATGCGGTGAAATTTCCATTTGAAGATGTTTTGATTCCATCCTCGAATATGTTTATTCATTGCGCCTTGGAACCTCACGTCGAATCCAAGAGTTTGCCTTGTATACATCAGCTGGTGTTTCTTTACACCAATCCTCAACAGTCTAGGGTCAACCATAATAAGTATCTTTTTGCTGCAGATCTAAAAAACGAGCCTCAGTAATTTAGACATAGATTTGATAAGATATTTTTTTTTGTTAATTTTAACAATGATAGAACTGGTAATTAAACGGATGGATAATTTAGATTTAAATTCACATGTAGTTACTTTGGATTTTCTTAAATATTGGCATGATTAGATTCAGGTAACAACTAAGAGATTAATTTATTTTACTTTTTTCATGGAAACATAAATGGGTACCAGTTCTTAGAAAGCAGAATAATTTCAGTTGCTATTTACAAATAAGAGAGTAATTAAATGAATGGGTAATTTGGAAAGTAGATATTAAAATAATGGCTCGGTCTTTCTGTATTTTGTGAGGAATTTTAAAAGTCCTTATTATTTTTTTCTAATATGTGCTTTTGTGAATTACTCTGTTAGAGCCCTCTAATACTTACAACAACAGTAGAAAGATAAATAACTAACTATTTTTTAAAAGGCGGCGTGTCGTCGATGGATGACTTTCTTCATGAGTTCTTTCCATCGATACTGATGAAGCAAGATGCAACCAAGCAGAGCAACTACTGCAAATTCGACAACCAGGGTCTACAACTGTTCACGTCGTCTCTACCTAGCCGGCCTCACAGCCACCTTGTTCGCTTCCTATACCACCCGCCGTCTCGGACGCCGGCTCACCATGCTTATGGCGGGCTTGCTCTTCATCACCGGTATCATCTTTAATAGCGCTGCACAGAACCTTGCCATGCTTATTGTCGGTAGAATCCTTCTTGGTTGTGGCGTCGGCTTTGCCAATCAGGTACTACCCTGTCAAGAAATTTTATACAATTCTTATTTTTTAGGAGTCAAATGATTTAAAGTCTCACTAAAGTTGTATAAAAATAACAATTTAAAGCGCCTAGGAGGACGCGCTTGACTACATGCGTACTCGGTCCGAGGTGCACGAGCTTAGTTGTTTATTTATTTCGTGAGTAATCGACTTAGCTTAAACTGTTCTAGGGAGGCGATGCTCAATTGTAAAATCTTAACCTCCAGTCACCAGCTTCTGCTGGGTGTAAACAAAAACTTTTCTCCTTAAGTACAAAGATGCGCAAGTCTTTTTTCTATTCGAGAAAAAGAAAAACAATATTTAAGATAAATACCATATATTATTTAAAAATATTTTTTATAGTGAACCTATTTGATGATATAAATATTATTCACTATACAAAGTTAAGCTTGTTTGACTTAGACACATTTCATAGTTGTATCCTTTTCGTTGACATACGGAGTAGAGAGTAGTTATCAAACCAGTATGCACAGGCTATATATGCGCTCCCCCAAAAAAAAAAAGGTGAAGTTTGGTTCATGTCGTGTGGGAACTAGAACGTCAATGGAATCCCTCATAGCTCAATCAACTGGTGGTGGCGGTGATCCTGCTGACGAGATGATCAGAGAAGGAGATGTGAGACGGCAACTTTCCCTATAGGCCATTATATGCAACCAGGAGTTACTCCCAATCAAAATGAGGTCAAGTCCATTTCCAAAAATGAGGTCAAGTGCTGCCTAATAATTTGTTAGTCACTGGCTAAGATAACATCATATCTTAAACGGAATACTCAGCGTAGCAAAATCATATGATTATCTGTGTGCATCACAAAAGTATATTTCACCTAGTAGTGAATCGGTCCATGTAGGCCGTTCCTCTGTTCCTATCGGAGATTTCACCTACAAGGATTCGCGGTGGGCTCAACGTCCTGTTCCAGCTCAACATTACCGTCGGCATCCTCTTCGCCAACCTCGTCAACTACGGCACTAACAGGTATGTTCGATTGTCTGCAATCCGTATGCTTTGCTTCCTGATCTGTAATGCATGCCTTGTGCTACAGGATCAGGCCGTGGGGCTGGAGGCTTTCGGTGTCCCTCGCCGGCATCCCGGGAGCGTTGCTCACCATCGGCGCGTTCCTTGTGGTGGACACGCCTAACAGCCTCATCGAGCGCGGCCGCATGGAGGAGGGCAAGGCCGCGCTCAGGAAGATCCGCGGCACCAACAACGTGGAGGCAGAGTTCAACATGATCGTGGAGGCCAGCCGCATCGCTCACGAGGTCAAGCACCCTTCCGCAACCTGCTCCGTCGCCGCAACCGGCCCCAGCTCATCGTCGCCATCCTCCTCCAGGTATACAATCAGAAACGGCGACCGATGATTCGTCACAAGTTTAAACCGACCAATATAGTTTGCGTATGCACCATGCAATGCAGACATTCCAGCAGCTCACGGGGATGAACGCGATCATGTTCTACGCGCCGGTGCTGTTCGTCACGCTCGGGTTCAAGGCCGACGCGTCGCTCTACTCGACGGTGATCATCGGGGCGGTGAACGTGCTGTCCACGCTGTCGTCGGTGTACACGGTGGACCGAGTTGGGCGCCGAATGCTGCTCCTGGAAGGCGGCGTGTACATGTTCCTGTCGCAGGCGGCCATGGCGGTGGTGTTCCGAATCAAGGTCACCAACGACGCCGACGAGATCGATCACGCCTGGGCCGTCATGGTTGTCGCCATGGTCTGCACCTTCGTCTCCTCCTTTGCCTGGTCCTGGGGCCCGCTTGGCTGGCTCATCCCCAGCGAGATATTCCCGCTCGAGACGCGATCCGTGGGGCAGAGCGTCGCTGTCTTGGCCAACCTGCTCCTCACTACCGTCATGGCGCAGGCGTTCCTCTCCATGCTCTGTCGCCTCAAGCACGCCATTTTCGTATTCTTCTCCGCTTGGATTTTGGTCATGTCGCTCTTCGTCCTTTTCTTCCTCCCAGAGACGAAGAAAGTGCCTATTGAGATGATGACTGAGAAGGCGTGGAATCAGCACTGGTTCTGGAAGCGCTACAAGGACGACGACGGCAGCCAGCTGTAGCTGACTAGCTAGGAGTGGCGCCAATAACTAATAATACTCTAATTTGCAGTGTGTTATTTGAGCAGCGCCGGTCCTAAATATTCGAGGACCTGGGACGAAGCTAAAATTTTGGACCCTTTTATATAAACACGATAATACTACTAATACTATCCATTGGTGGTATGCACACACATTTTCAAATGGATACTAATAAGTTAACTAAATGCAAAAGCAATATTCATATGAAATGATTTGTATACATATTGATTTACCTCAAAAAATTTTGTTTAAGATTCCTTGATGCGAAGTCTTTGATGATAGTTTCAATATCAAATTCATCCAACAATCCCTTCTCAATGCATAATGTTGCCAATCCATTCAACCTCTCCTGTGACACTGTAGATCTCAAATAGTTTTTGAACAATTTTAATTTTATGAAGCTCCTTTCAGCTGATGCCACTGGCATAGTGAGTAAGATGCGATAAGCAATAGAAGTACTAAGATAACAATCACTTTCTGTAACAAACTAAAAAAAATTTGCAGAAGAGAATCACTGGCATAGTTTTTGATGACATGGTACTGTTAAAAAATAGAGAAACAATTAACAAGTATAATTTAATAAAGTAGGGATCTTGTGAGAATCACTTAGTAAATGAATTTGAGTTTAATATCTTGCTGCAGCCTGGAACGGTGTAAACCCTGCCGGCTGACCGCTGCCTGATGGCCGGACATTAGTACCTAGCCTGTGAATATAGGCGGCCCGATCGGGCCGGCACGGGTCGGGCCGCATCGGGCTCTGGGCCAGCCGGGCCGTGCCACACCGTGCTACGGGCCGAGCTGCGCCCACGGCACGGCCCACGGGTCGCCGGGCCGCCCGGCAGTCCGGCGTGCCACGGGCGGCACGACAGCGCAGCCCGATGGCCTCCGCCCGCGGCCGCTGGCGTCTGGCCTCCGCCGCCGCTACTTGCCGCCGCCGCCAAGGCGCCGCCGCCGCGCGCCGCCGCTTGCTGGCCACCGCCGCGCCGCCGCGTGCTGGCCCCGGCGTGGCTGGGCGCCGCCCGGTGGCCGGCCTGTGTGCTGAACGAGAGGAGAGGAGATAACGACTGGGCAGGAGAGAAGGAGACGGGAGTCACGGGAGGATAGGATAGGGATGGGGGGGATTTTTCGTTTTCTTTTTTTTTAGTGGAGGATGTTGGGCTGCTCTATGAAATTATCACCGGGCCGCCTTCTCCACCGGGCCGACCAGTCCCATGCCTCGGGCCGAGGCGACGGCCCATGGCCCGGTCCGCCATCGGGCCGTGCCGCCCGCGGGCCCGCACACACTGGACCGGGCCAAATGGCCGGCCACGGACGCCAAAAATACCGGGCCAAATGTACATCTATACCTGTGAAGACGATCAGGCGATCAGCCGGTCAGATATTCAGACCAGGATTCAAGAAATTGAAAGAAGAATTTTGATCTGGTACCTGGAATGCCGCTGGCGCCGCCACTAGGGGACAAGCAGGCCCCTCACGAGGACTCGCGTGAATGCGTGATGCCGTGATCAAGGGCTGGAGGAGTAGGGACTAGGAGAGACCAACAGACAGGAATCAAACTGCATACTAGTTACAATGTACAGATACCTAGGGGGCCCATCTAAAATTTGGACCTGGGACAAGCGCCCCTGCCGCCCCACCCAAGGGCCGGGCCTGTATTTAAACAATTGGGCTCTGCTTTTTTGCTCTAAAACAGCATTGCATGCGGCCTGTGTTAGTTCATCACTGCCAATATAATCTACGCTAAATAATTACACGTCCATGAGATACGATCGATGCTGAGTTGGAGTGGCGCGACTCTTTGGAAGTAGACAACAATTTTTTTTCAAAACCGTGCCCGGTGACACGTATTGCATTAAGAGAAAATAGAGTTTTACACGTCGTACACTTTAGCCAAAACCTTTGGCCGCAGTGCATCGCGGGCTTAAATGGTGGAGCGGTATGGATGTACTAAAAAGGTAAACTACTTTGGGGGGTGGAGAAGCAACGGCTAAGGCTGCGAACAGAACCTCCTTCGGTGCCGCCCGCTCGGGACCGCATCATGGGGGGAAGAGCTCGGCGCAAATCCCGTCGCTAGGGCGGATCAAAACCTTATCGCCAAAAGCAATTCCGAAGCTTGGTCGCCAGCTCGAGGGGACGGAGTGCCCGACATCGCATCGGACCGGGCGACCTCAAGCTTGTTGAGCAACAAACGACGGCGCCCTCCGGTCCGGCTATGGATCGCGCTGGTCCTGCATCGTAGCAAGCCTCGAGGTCCATTCCACATTGGTGATTTTGGACGAGCGGAGGGTGGGGGCCTTTGAAGATCTCTAGATTGGTTTTGGCTAATTAGTGACATCCTTAGGACTAATCTCTCTATGCTAAGTGTTTGTTTTAGTTGGAGATTGGTCAAGCCAAGGTTGGTGCATGATAGTCATGGTGGATGGATCGAGATGATTCAAATGATGATCAAGTGCATGACTTGGAGTGGATCGAGGATCAAAATGGGCTCAAGGCAAAGGTATATCCATAGGGCCATTTTGATTTCACACTCAAGACACCATAGAGGGTGTGAGTGATTATAGGATCGATAAGCCGTACTATAAAGAGGGGAAAACTATCGTACATATCGGTCCTCATGTGCCTCTATGTTCAAAATCATTTGCATGCATTCTAACCTAGAGAGCTAACCCGTCCTTCGAAATTGTTTGTGAAAATGCTAACACACGAGCATACCGGTGATGTACACGTGGTGGTGTTGGCACATTTATGAAGGCGGTGATGGTTGCAGGGTTGAGACGGGTTTGGGTACGCGCTTTCGAGAAAATGAAATGTCTATTTTCTATTGCGCCGGATGCATCGTGGTGGTGAAAACTTGCTATCTCTCGTGCTCAAGTTGGTATACTTGTTGAGTAGCATGTCGAGTCGAGGCGACGCAATTTGGAAACCTCGCCGCAAAAAGTGACTGCGGGACGCCGCCGACGTGAAGCGCTGGCGGCGTCCGGCGTAGTGTTGAGGGCTGGCCGACGGCGCGACGCGTGTCCGGCGCCTCACACGCCGACGCGGGCCGATGAGTCCCAGCGTCCGACGCACCTGGCGAGGGTACGGCGGCTTCGGCTTTGAACCGGCGCGGCGCTCACGCTGGCGCGTACGCGCTTGGCGCGATCGTAGAGCATGTCGCGGAGGGTCGCCCCGACGCGCGTCTGGCGCTGGCGCGCGGGCGCGCGCCCGGCGACGTTAATGCCGCGCGGTGCCCGGGCGTCGGTTGGCGCGGCGCTGGCGTCGGTCCCGGCCACGATGCTTTCGACGGATTGAAAGTAACGGCTCTATTTCGAGGGGGTTGGCTATAAATACCTCCTTGGCCGGCCATGGGAGGTCTCTCTTGGTCATTTTGAATCAATCCTAACACCTCTAGAGCTGAGCACTCATCCTCCTTCTCACTCCTTTGCTTGAGAGCATTCATTCTAGTGAGTTGAGGTGATTCAAGTGCACTTGCTTTGATCTTTGCATCTAGTGGCACTTGTGGATCGTTGTGAGCCGGTGGTTTTCTTGTTGCTCTTGAGAGCACCACTCCTAGCCGGCTTGGTGATTGGTGGAGGCGTTGGCAAGAGAAGGTGAATGTTCTTGGCCACCTCCCGGTGATTTGTGAGAGGGTCACACACTCCTCGTCGGGAAGACAAAGTGTGAGTAATCTATTGCTCGTGTCTTGGGTACCTCTCATTTGCATTGGGTGCAAGAAGCCTAAAGGAAATTGGCTTGGAGTGAGCTCCACCTTGACCCACACGTGAGAAGGTCGGCACAACGGAGATTAGCTTGAGGGTGCTCAAGTGAACTTCAGGTTAAATCATTGTGTCTCTTGTCATCCGTTGGTGATTGGCTTCATTGTTCATATTGATATTCATCCTACGGTGATTGGTTGACTTATCTCGACACATTGGTATAAAAACCTCCTCTCTACCTTGCATTTACATTGATATATATTGTGCTTGTGTAGCTTGAGTAGAATTGCTTAGCCGCTTAGTCTTGTTTAGAGTAATCTAGCTTGTTCACCTAGTTGGTAAAGTAGTGACTTAGCCATTGTGTGTGAATTAGAGACTATAGCAACTAGAATTGTCAATAGGAGGCTTGCCGACAAGTAGAGCTAGAGCAAACACTTTTTATCGCCATTTGTTATTCTAACAAGTTTGTCTAGTGCTTTGTAGAAAATTTTATTAGGCTATTCACCCCCTCTAGCCATTTAGGACCTTTCACCGGCCACTACCGACAAGCACCGGCCCACGGCCGGCGCCCTCCTCCCGCTGGCCCCGGCCGCAGCCTTCCCGGTCAAGCGTCCGGTCGAATCCCGGGTCGAAGTCCAAAACATGCTTTTTCGTTATTTTGACCAGGACCCGACCACCGGCACGCCGCCGGATGCGCCCGGTCACTTCTCCTCACGTTGGCCCGGCCGCCCGAAACCAAAGATGTCTTCAACTTTTTCTTTGCTCTTTGCTTTAAACTTGCTTCGCCTCTTGCCAAGGGTTGCCAACACGACAAGATGACCACGTTATCACCAATGTTAGCACGTCGATAAGTTAGGCAAGATCGGTTAGTGCTCTCATTGTCCTAAATGCAATATGCAAGTCAATTGGACCTAGAAGCACTTCACCAAAGGATTGTCGCGGCATTCCCTCTTGATAGTCGGCTATCTATCCTATAATGTGATCACACGCTCTATCGTGTCTTGATCACCGAAAAGGAAAAACCCTATCAAGATACCTTTGCCTTGATCTCCGGGTTCCTCTCAAGCCGATCACCGAGCTTGACGATCCATCAAGTCCACCGACATTGTACATGTTCATGATCATCATGCTCCTTGACATCCATCTAATCCTATCTCAAGTCATACACTTAGAGCAAGGATTAGTCCATAAGTGTGTCATCAATTTCCAAAACCAAACATGAGATTTCAATCGTATGGAGGACCGGATTATCATACTTCCTTGAATCTTTGTATGTTTTAACAAAGATAACTAGAAAAACACGGCGTGGCTTTGCCGCACCCTCCTTTGAATTCACCAACTTAGAACTTTTTTATAGTTAGTGCAAAAAGGTTTCTTCGAGTACGCACCGCAATTTTCTTTTGTTTTTTTGGTTTAGGTGGAGTCATGGAAATTCGGCATGACTTTCCAAAGGAAAAGGGTGTTCTTTTTCTTGCCTTTCTTCCCCGGATTTGTTCCCCTTTCCAAATCTTTTGAATTTTTGGGGTCTATATAGATATAGATATATAATTATATGATTCTTATTGTAATTTACTTACATTCTCCTTTGTTTATTTCCGTTTTATTGTCATAGGTATGATTTGTTTTCATTTGTTGATGTGCAAGGTTGAGCGGATGCTTTTGCGGCTTTTGTGCCGATACCGTGCTCTTGTGACGATATTATGCCATGTGGTTTACAATTTTGTGTGAGCATGTAGAACGGCTCCTATAAAGGACCAATATGATGTTTATGTATGAATTCTATCACTAGGAAATCTTCTATGAACTATGGTAGCGAAGTTGTGTTCGAGGTCCTTGTATAGTACTATTTCCATAGTTTGAGATGATCACATTTTTTTTTCAAATTTGTTCAAGAGTAACCGTGATTTGCCTACCGCATCATTTTTACATTTTTACATTTATTATACTATACAATGACTTCTTTTCTTACTGCTTCATTGTATGAAGTATTAGGAAACAAAACAAATGTCAACTATTTAAATGTTCCAATTTCTAATTGATATAAGTGGAATATCTTCTATTGCTATTAGTGTGGGCTGCAAAATAATAAAGTATATTGATGTTACATTTGTGTTGCATATTTGGTGGTGATGGGACTTGGGAGTAAACATTGTGGTTTACTTGAAATGTATACCATTTGCATAATGTAAATAGCTGGCAGTTGATATTAATTTGGAGAATGTATATATTGTTGGGGGTGTGGCATAAGCTAGTGCCCTCCATTAGTGTGTAATAAGGTCCAATTACGAAGTCTAGGGGCTAATTTGTGAGTGTTTAGGAACCAGATGCAATTTGTAGGGATTCATCTCAGAATTGTAAGCCCTATAGGGGAAAGGAATGAAACCTCCACCTCTCACCTTCCATATAAAATTGTTCACTCAAATGCTCACTTCCTTCTTGTCGGGTACCCATCTCGAGAGGTACCCACTACAATCGTAGACTTAAACCCAATGAGGCCTAACCCTCACAAAGACGACCCAAAGAACGGCCCATTTACCGACCGCACGACCTCCCGAGGTCGCGCGATATCACCTCCGACTCGCACGACCTCCGAGGTCGCACACAACTTGAAGTACCTCAGTCCCTCGACACCTTTCGCGACCCATACGACCTCCGGGTCACCACGACCGAGCTCAAGCAAAGTCCCGTGAGCTCGTGGGTCCCACCCACCGCTCATCCGACCTCGCGCAACCTCTCCTCGTAGTACCGTGGACTGGTCGAACCTACGGTGGAACCAACCACTGGGATGGGCTCGAGGGCCATTCGAGAGCTCTCGTAACTATCCCTCTCGACGTCCCTCAATCAATCAGAACCCAGTCCGTGTTCCACCCGAGAGCCACGCGATTCTGACTTACAAGTTCCAACCCATCGAGCCCATCGTAGAGTAACCACCCCTCTCCCCGGTAGCCACCGGTCATGCTTCATCAACTTGTTTAATTGCTTCATTCCAACATGACCAAGCCTTCTATGCCACAACCACCCTTTGCTAGCCTTTGAGAGTAAACATGTTGTCAACTTGGCTTCTTTTGACTTGAAGTCAACAAGGTAGAGATCACCATATCTAAATCCCTTGAAGATCATGTTTGCACCATCACCACTAACCACTTCAACTTCTTGTCTTGTGAATATACATTTGTACCCATGATCACAAAGTTGAGAAACCGACAATAGGTTGTAATCAAGATGATCAACTAGCAACACCTTTGACAAGCTTTTCTCTTGAGTGATAGCAATCTTGCCTAGCCCCAACACACTGCCTTTCTTGTCATTACCAAATATGATTGACTCATATTCATCAATGCCCTTGATGCTAATAGACTTGAACATGTGAGAATCCCCTGGTCATGTGTTGAGTGCACCCACTATCCATTATCCAATGCTCTCCTCCGGCACGATAATTGACCTACGAAATAAGATCAATTCTTCTTAGGTACCCAATGTTGCTTGGGTCCTTCAAGGTTAGTCACCAAGGCCTTTGATACCCAAATGACTTTCTTCTTTGAGCCCATCCATGGTGTACCAATGTACCTAGCACGAACACCATTGTCCTTCTTCACAAGCATATATGAATGATCAAGCTTGATGGAAGAAACATTGGTCCTCTTGTTCATGCACTTTTGCTCCACATGACCAACTTGCTTGCAAGCTTTGCAATAGCTACCATTGCTCTTCACAAAACGAGTTTTGTGAGTCACATAGGCGGGCCTTGCCTTTCTTGGGGATATAGCCTAAGCCCTCCTTGTATAAGGATACCCTTTGGCTACCCAAGCACATAAGCAAGCGGTCCTCACCACCATAAGCCTTAGCCAAGGTGTGATTGAGCTCTTTTACTTCCCTCTTTAAGCAAGCATTCTCATGAATAAGCATAGGGTTATCATTATCTTCACTAGAGATGGATATGCTAGTGATAGAGCTAGTGGAGGTCTCACACTTGGGGGTTGATTCATCAACAAGAATGTCACACATGATGCTAGCATTGCATGTATCAACCTTATCCTCAACTAAGCACAACTTGTGCTCATCAAGTAGAGAAGAATGAGCTTTCTCTAACTTAGAATGAGATTTCTCAAGCTTCTTATGGTCTACCTCTAGACTCTCATAAGATGCCTGAAGCTCATCAAGTTTTTGCTTAAGGCTCTTTGTTTCCTTACGCAAGCCCTTGCATTCCTTTCTACTTTGCTTGAACATGACAATGCAATCATCAAGCATGCTTTGCAACTCCTCTCTAGTGAGTGTTTGCTCCTCATCATCACTATCACTATCACTATCATCATCATCATCACTAGTGATAGATTGTACCTTGGTGGCCTTAACCATGAAGCATGAGGAAGGAGTGTCGAAGAGGGAGATCTTGTCATGCATAGCAAGGTGAGCTTGTCCCTTCTTCTTGTTCTTCTTCTCCTCTTCTTCATCACTTGAAGAGGATGAGCCATCACTATCCCACATAGCCACATGTGACTCATTTTTCTTCTTGGGCTTCTTCTCCTTCTCATTCTTGGCATCATTCTTCTTTCTTGCTTTCTTGATGCCCTTCTCATCATCACTATCATATGGGCACTCGGCAATCAAGTGACAATCATCATGGCAATGAAAGCATGTCATGTTGCCTTCATTCTTGCCATCCTTGGTCTTCTTCTTGGATGATTGCTTCTTCTTGTTCTTGGAGATGTAGTTCTTCTTCACAAACTTCTCCAATCTCCTCACAAAGAGAGCCATTTGCTCATCCACTTCACTTCCACTTGTAGAAGTGCCATCCTCTTCATCACTTGATTCTTCTTTCTTCTTCTTGCCCTTTGATGATGAGCTTGCCTTGAGTGCCAAGCTCTTCTTGTCCTCTTTCTTCTCTTTTTTCCTTGACCTTCTTGTTTGCCTTGTTGATGAGTTCTTGCTTCTTCTTGTCATCTCTATATGAATCATCGGTCATCACCTCATCAAGCAATTGGTTGGGAGTCAAATCCTTCAAGTTTGACCTCACTAGCACGGTGATAAACATCCCAAACCGCCGGGCAAACACCTCAAGAACTTCATGTTGAAGGTCTTGTCCTTGATCTCTTCTCCTAGAGCATTGAGATCATTCACTAACACTTGCATGCGGTGGAACATCTCCCGCACGGTCTCATCTTCTTCCATCTTGAAGCTATTGAATTGCTCAAGCTTGATATAGGCCTTTGCTTGCTTGACGCCTTCGGTGCCCTCATAGCACTCTCTTCTAGCTTCTTCCAAATCTCATGAGCAATGGTGAGTGACTTGACTTGCTCAAACACTCTATCATTGAATGCCTCATGAAAAGCACTCACGGCCACATCATTGACATATAGCTTCTTTTCTTCGGTCGCGGTTGGCTCATTTGGTTTTGCCACCTCAAACTTGTTCTCGGTCACAACCCACACTTCTCTATTGATTGACTTGAGGTGTGCGGTCATCTTCACCTTCCAATAGGCAAAGTTGGTGCCATCGAAAGGTGGTGCCTTCTTGGTGTTGTTGACATGAAAGTCATTGCCATTTTGTCACCGTTGGATGTTAAGCCACTCAAATACGGTGCCTCGGCTCGATACCACTTGAAAGGTCCTAATGGCTAGAGGGTGGGGGGTGAATAGCCTATTAAAAATTCTACA
The DNA here is from genome assembly GCA_015847255.1 of Hyparrhenia diplandra. Lineage (NCBI taxonomy): Eukaryota > Viridiplantae > Streptophyta > Magnoliopsida > Poales > Poaceae > Hyparrhenia > Hyparrhenia diplandra. The sequence goes on from JADLZK010007397.1 coordinate 97,172, forward strand.
AACAACACTAAGCAAGACGGTTAGTAATTAAGACGGCGTAGCAATTAAGCAAATGCTTCAAGCTAGCTATGCAAGCCTCCTAGCAATTCTAGCAATTCTATGATCTCTAATCACACTCAAAGGCTAGGTTGCTAAGTTACTCCTAGGTGGACAAGATACACTAACTAATTCTACCACTAGGAGCTAACAAGGCTAAGCTAACTAAACAAGCTACTCACACTAAGCACCCTAACAAGAGATACTACAAAAGTAATGCAAGAGGTGCTACAATACCACCGGTGTAGTGTCGAGGTTGTAGCCAATCACCGTGATCACCAAGAAATCTCCAACGAGCAAGAACAAGTGACACGATGATTTTTCACCGAGGTTCACGTGCTTTGCAAGACGCTAAGTCCCCGCTGTGGCGACACACTCACTTGACGTATGCTGCTTAATGGCCGGTGCCAAATCCCCTATGGGAGCTCAAGCAAACGATCACAAGAGAGGGTCCAACAAGCCACGAGTAATCCACTAGTGCTCCTTTCGTGAATCTCCCGCGGGGTAAGGAACGACCCCTCACAATCACCACCGGTGTGGCCTCGAACAAGCTCCACTCGAGCTCAACACCGCCTCTTGCTCCAAGCCGCTAGGGAACCGGGCAAATTCCCAAGAAAACAAGAATCTCGCAGCTTCTCCAAGGATGAAGTGCCTCTAGATGCAACCACCAATGCAATGCACTTCTATCACTTTCAATCTCACCAAGAATTCGAGTTATGGATGGAGAGATGAGTGGAGAGGAGTCTCAAATGCTCACAAACAAGTTAGAGTGTTCAAATGTGCAAGAGAGGGGGCTAGGAACCGGCCAAACCAATATATATAGCCCCACTCACGAGATAGAGCCGTTGGTCTTCAAAATAGGCTCTCTTCGGGGTGACCGGACGCACCCACCGGAACCACCAGCGGGTCCGGTCCAGCGTCCGGTCGGTGCTTCCGGTTGAAGATCTCTAGATTGGTTTTGGCTAATTAGTGACATCCTTAGGACTAATCTCTCTATGCTAAGTGTTTGTTTTAGTTGGAGATTGGTCAAGCCAAGGTTGGTGCATGATGGTCATGGTGGATGGATCGAGATGATTCAAATGATGATCAAGTGCATGACTTGGAGTGGATCGAGGATCAAAATGGGCTCAAGGCAAAGGTATATCCATAGGGCCATTTTGATTTTACACTCAAGACACCATAGAGGGTGTGAGTGATTATAGGATCGATAAGCCATACTATAAAGAGGGGAAAACTATCGTACATATCGGTCCTCATGTGCCTCTAGGTTCAAAATCATTTGCATGCATTCTAACCTAGAGAGCTAACTCCGCACTTGATGAAAAAATGTTTTCATAATGCTAACACATGGTGTCGGGGTGTTCTTCGACGTGTCGGCAACAAGAATCAAGTGACGGAAGTCGGTTTGGAGCAAAGGCGAAGGACGACAACACAACGACGCAAATTCGCAGCTCGGATGGTGACCGGACTCACCGACCGAAGCACGATTTCGACCGACGCACCGGTGAGTGAGTCCGGCAGAGAGCATGTTTTTCGTGGCTTCGGTTGAGAAGCGACCAGACGCACCGACCGGATGCGTCCGGTGCTGACCGGATGCACCAAGCGGATGCGTGACCCGACGCACTCGCCGTGTTCAGCGGTTCGGCTTGGGGTTCACGCCGGCAGACCGACCCATCGACCGGACTCACGGGTGAGTCCGGCCTACAAGGTCCGGCCAGGCTGATTTGAGCGTGTTTTGCCCCCCAACGGCCACATTTCGTGATGGGTGGTATTTATACTCGGTTGGCCGACTTTGGGAGGTCTCTTGGTCATTTGAAATCAATCCTAACACCTCTAGAGCTGAGCACACTCCCTCCTCACTCCTCTTGCTTGTGAGCATCATTCTAGTGAGTTGAGGTGATTCAAGTGCACTTTGCTTTGATCTTTGCATCTAGTGGCACTTAGGGATCGTTGTAGAGAGCCGGTGGTTTTCTTGTTGTTTGGAGAGCACCACTCCTAGCCGGCTTGGTGATTGGTGGAGGCGTTGGCAAGAAAAGGTGAATGTTCTTGGCCACCTCCGGTGATTTGTGAGAGGATCACGCACTCCTCGTCGGGAAGACAAAGTGAAAGTAATACATTGCTCGTGTCTTGGGTACCTCTCATTTGCATTGGGTGTAAGTAGCCTAAAGGCACTTGGCTAGGAGTGAGCTCCACCTTGCCCCACACGTGAGAAGGTGGCACAACGGAGATTAGCTTGAGGGTGCTCAAGTGAACTTCGGGTTAAATCATTGTGTCTCTTGTCATTCTTTGGTGATTGGCTTCATTGTTCATATTGGTATTCATCCTACAGTGATTGGTTGACTTACCACGACACATTGGTATAAAACCTCCTCTCTATCTTGCATTTACTTTGATATATATTTTGTGCTTGTGTAGTCTAGCTAGTTGCTTAGTTGCTAGAGTAATTTAGCTCTGCTCACCTAGTGGTAAAGTAGAGACATAGCCTTTGTGTGTGAATTAGAGACTATAACAACTAGAATTGTCAATAGGAGGCTTGCCGACAAGTAGAGCTAGAGCAAACGCATTTACGCTTTGTTATTTTCCAACAAGTTGCTCTAGTGATTTTGTAGAAATTTTATTAGGCTATTCACCCCCTCTAGCCATTTAGGACCTTTTCGGCCTTGAGGACCGGCTCGTCAAGCGGCAAGGTGATCGCCGATAGGAAGTCCTGGATGGAAGCAAAGAAGTGGGTAGGCATGCCGACGTGTGCCCTCGAGTGCCTCCCCGTTGGCGAGCGAGTCCGGGGCTGTAGTAGGGGAGAGGCGGTGGGCCGCGCCGTTGTGGACCCCGTGTCGGCATCTCCCGACTCGTCCCCCTCATAATGAACACCGAAAGGCGGGAAGGAGCGGGCGCACGTTCGCCGCCTAATGGACGGGCGCAGGCGCCCCTAAAGGCCTAGTGGAACTTCTCGGCGATGGTAGGGTCCGGGTACGAACCACGCCCCGGTCGCCGCCCTCGCCCACTTGTTCGATCGCTCACGCTGCGCCCGCTTTTTCCGGTCGGTGGTCTCGAAGGCAGATTTGGCGGCCAGCGGTCATCGCGACGCGCCGGATCGCCGTCGACCACCCTTGACCTTCGCTTGCAGGTGGAACCTTGGCGGGTTCCCGAGGCGTGGGTGCGGAGGCGGCAAAACGGCCACGGTGTTGGCCGAAGGAGGAGAGCGAGGGGCCGAGAGGTGACACGCACCTCCCTCGACACATCGCCGCCACCGTGGTCAAGACGAGCGCAGAGGAGGCGTCGGCGTGTTGGATGCCCACACATCCCGGTTCTCGGACCCCTCCGACACCTCCGGCCACGGATTGGTCGCGGGAAGGCCCCTCCCCGGACGGCGATGGGCTGGGCCGGGCGACGCAATGTGGCAGGAGTGGGTCCGGTAACGCCGAGCCCTCGGCCGGCGCGGCAGAAGTAGCGACCATGCGCAGAGGCGAAGGTGGCTCAGACTGCACATCGATAGACAGCAAATTTGACAAGACCAAAATTCAAACTTGACTCAACATTAATAAAATCCCATGCATAGTAAACAAAGCCAGCACCTTTGATAGCTGAAAGTTGTTGTTCAACAAGAGAAATAAGACAGAAAGCATAGCAGAGCATATACCTTCTCTTTTATGGAAGCGAGCTTCATCCTGTTCTCCTCTAATCCACACCACTGTGATAATTTAGGGCAGTGGGAAATTCTAGTTCGATCTTCAGGCCTGGTGTGTCTATTCATGCTGTCCGGCAAAGACTATATGCCATCACAATCTGTTATAAATATTTCCTTGAGAGAGGCAAGATCACGCAACCATTCAAGGAGTGCTTGAATGCTTTCACAATAGTTGACTGCCAACTTCTGAAGGGAGGTGAGGTGTCGCATGCTTTGCCAACCATTCAGTTCTGGCCACTTCGTGATATGCGACTCCTGTAGTAAGTTCAGTTCTCCAAACCAATGTGGTAGAGTTGACATGCTTTTGCAATGACATTACTCAATATAATATAGTGATGTGAGCTGCTTCGTTTCCTCTGGTTGTGCTTCTAGCTGCTGGTACCCAAATATCAGCAGCACCTGAAGAGATGTAAAATGTGCCGCGCACGAGTAGGAAATACTATCATGCTGGGAGTTTTTAGCGCACAGAGTCCACAAATTTTGCGGTACTTCAGAAAATCAAAGACAATCTCTTCTTTTTTTGATATAGCAATAGCAGGCAGCTCTCCTGCAGGTGATTTCAGTTGTAGATGATAACCCCTTAGCTGCAAAGCGCCTCGGGTGATTTCTTAAACCTTGATATTTACGTTTGGTCCTTAAGGTACTTTATAATATTATATAGTTGTGTTTTATATGATTTAATAATCTAGAGAATAAAGGTACATATGACAAGAATTTGTTATATTTTCACTCTTAATATAAATAAAGATCATAAACTTATACTAGTACAGATTTTTATTTAGACATTGGTGGGTGGGTGTGTGTTGGGGGTGGGGTGGTCCGCCACTACTAGCGGACGCCTCTAGATTCTCAGCTTTGCCACATACACACATATGTGATTTCTGGCGGACGCCTCTAGATTCTCAGCTTTGCCACATACACACATATGTGATTTCTTAATTCCATTACCTATGGGCGCGGCAGGGCTCAAGACCGTCACCATTGCAGATGTCAAGTTCTTATGTCCTTTGGACCTCTCGATGGGATGGGAGCCGGGGAAGGTCTACTATGGCCATGCTTAGCTTACTTCCCCTGCTCTCATCTTCATTGTCTGAGGGTTAGCTGCAGAAGGAGAAGAAGATGTAGTCTGTCAGTTTCTATGTTAGTTAGCAATTAATTAGTGCTAGCATCGGCCGGCCTTAAGTCGGTTGATTTAGGTTTCTTTTTCTGCAATGTTGTAATGTGAGACATGTGGTTGGTTGGATCAAAGCTTTGCAGTGGCTCTCTAGGAGGGGCAGGGTTCCCATTATGTTACAATTGTGTGGTGGTGTTTGTCTGAATGTAGTAATAACAATGAAACGGTTTGTTGGCCACTCATTGAGGAGGGGGGGCATGGCCCCTTCCTCTGCCACTACCAGTGGCCACCTCTAGATCCTCAGCTTTGCCACATACACACAAATATGGTTTCTTAATTCCAATGGAAGACAAACACAACAGTACTTGTGTTTGTGTTGACACATTACCTGTAAGCGCAATAGGGCTCAAAACCGTCACCGTTGCAGATGTCATCTTGGTGGGATGTGACCTTGGGAAGATCTATTATGACTATGATTAGCTCACTTCCCTTGCTCTTGTCTTCAATGTGAAGGGGTTAGCTACAGAAGGAGAAGAAGAAGATGTAGTCTGTCAATTTCTATGTCAGTTAGCAATCAGTTAGTGCCAACGCCAGCTGGCCTAAAGCCGGTTGAGTGGTTTATTTTCTTCAATGTTGTACTGTGATGAGGCAGTATGTGGTTAGTTGGGATCAAAGCTCCGCAGTGGTTCTCTAGGAGAGGCAGGCCTCCCATTATGTTACAATTGTGTGGTGGTGATTGTCTGAATGCGGTGGTAACAATGAAACGGTTTGCTGGCCACTCATTGTTGGTAGTCATTGTTATTCTCCCTGTGGTTGGCTGAGACAACAACTTCTAGCTATCAAACATCACAATCGACATTTCTTTCTTCCTCAATGCTTTTCGAATTGTCCAGGGAAACTACCCAACGGCCACCTCTGGATCCTCAGCTTTGCCACATACACACAGATGTGATTTCTTAATTCTACTGAAGACAAACACAAACGGTAACATACAGAGTGCACGTACACAAGCAAAAACTCAACTGAAAACGAAGGTCTCCAAAATGGCCAGAAACACAATTGATATCGCCACACAGCCACACAATGATCTGTCAAGACGTTATTAAATTTGAAGATGCAACTTCAGATTTCACTTCAGGTATTTATTAAACCAGTGGGTCGTGTCATGCAGGGCTTCCGCAGCACTACTGACAGCAGCAACATCATCGTCACTGTATCTCACAGCCCATCCATGCGCTACGCCGGGGAAAATTTTGACGAAGTGATCTATCTGTGGAGCAAAATGAAAAAATTGGAGAACTGATGGCACTGAATGTTTTTACGCCAAAATAAAATGATTTTTATCAAAATTGTTGTTTTGGCCTAACTTTGAAATTTATATTTGAAGCAAGTTTGGATACGAAAGGAAAAAAAAAACCGAAGGAGTGGTGAGCTGTTATTCAAGCAGGCAGACTTAAGGAATTCAAGTGCCAAATAAAGGGCTTAATCAAGAAACAAAAAACAGAAAACAATATACTTTCAGGGGGTCACGATTTGAGAGGCATCTACTATATATTAAACCTTACTACACAGTTTTGCAGATTAAACAATTTGAATGAAGTAAATATTTACTTAAGATCACATCTCCATTGTAGGTAATAATAAAAACTATATATGCTCAACGCCAAATACTTTTGCACAACTGCACTCATATATTTTTTTTTGGTAAGGGAAGCCTTATTAGTTTCAAGTTCATTACATCGAGTTGATACAAAGATCTTTAGCATTCATATGCATTAGAACAGGTTTAGCATGGAGTTTAACTATATAGACCAAGTTATCTAATAGTGGAGTCTGAATACTCTCATATTCATGCAAATGTTCAAACTTACAAGTCAAGGTTTCAAAGATGTCAGAACTTACCCCAGAGTTTGCTGACAGAATCTGCTCAAACTCCTCTAACAATTCTGGGGGTGATGCTTTGTCAATTTCAGCTCCAAGTATAGAAATGTGGCATTTGATCTCTGAATATTAGATAGCACATCAAAGAGTAAGCATTTCTGGCTCTTGCATTAGCACAGTTTTATCATGTAAGGGGGAAAACTATCATAATTTATTTGACCTTTAATGTCATCAACAGTAAGTAAAGAAGGGTGTAACAATACAGCTGCCTGGATCTCGTGAACTTTGGCCAGCTCGACAACGATCTTTGCTGAAAGTTGTGCAATAAAGTGTCCAAGGGCTTAGCGTGGCGAGAAAGAGAGGAAGGGACTAGTTCAAAGTTAATTTGCAACAAAGAATTTTTCAAGTATACTAACAAATATATCCAAATATTTGTATTTACCTCCCCAGCAGTAACCTGCAGCCCCAATGGTAGCCACTCCCTTCTCCTTTAGAGCAGCAATTACTGGTTTTGCCTCTTCAAATGCCTTTTGCTGTTACAAGAATCAATCTCAGTGCTCAGTATAAAATGAGGGATAAAAGGGAACAAGTAGGCAAGTACTCATAAGACATAACCCCTAACAGGTGACTCCTACATCAAGAACAAGAAGCATTACTTTGCTTCAAAATAACCCTGCCCCCCTGGGTACTGTAACAATCAAAAGGTCGACGAAAAAGTTCAGAAGACAACATACTGGAGAATGTGCCTGCAACCACATTGCACGATCACTGGGGGGATTGCTGGGGTCGATTGGATCTCCATGCAGGAAATCTGGCACTACAACCAAGTAACCTGACAAAGCAACGTTATCCGCTATCTTCCTACATGAGAAATTTTTTTTGCCATCAGTGTAAAAAAACAACTTTTAGAAAGCAGTAGCAACTACATGCAATTAAAAGAACCCTTGGCAGATTCTAACACTATGCAGTGAAGCAATTTGCACCAGACTGTCTACAGCAAACACCCAAGTCTGACTGGGGTCTTTTATTTATGCGCTTTACATACATTTTTTTCTCTGTTAACAACAGTCCCTATAAGGCTAGAATTGGGGATTAGCAAAGGCAAAAATATTGTGCCAGCAGATGATGTTTGAATGAATTAAATTTTCTGAAAAGAAAATGGCAATGGTAATACTAATTACATGAGATCAGGTGTAAACTAGCATATGATGAGATGGGGCAATACACACTTTCAGAGTCATAACGGGCAATAGCTCTAAATCGATAAAACAACCATATGGCCATGGCGCTGCAATTAACAAATCCAAGGGTTCCACCTTGTCTATTTCAGAGGGGTACCTCAGCTTTGGCGCCTCATACCCTGTGAAGAAGGGGAATAATATTTCGGGTGATTCTTGTAGGCTAATCTTGGAAATGAAGTACAAGACTTGATATTTGCAATTTAACTGAGGCAATTATCGAAGACGTCGGAGACGAGGATGACGGCAGCTTTGGACTCCGCCGAGCCGGCGACATAGGCCTTGAGCCCGCCGAAGTCGTCGACGACCTCACCGACTCCGGCTGCCGGGTTCAGCGCCGGCGGGCTCTCCCAGCAGTGCGAGCTCGCCATCCTCTCAGTTCTTTAGTTTTTCCTAGTTGCAGTTGCAGAGTGCTGCCGTTGGACTGGACTGGAGTCTGGAGCGCTCAAACGAATCAATCAGTTTGACAATTGGCATCAAGTGATTAGTGAAGCTGACGGCCGGCGAGAGCACGCCCTGGCTCAGAATTTTTGTAGAAAAAAGAAAGGTGGTTGAGGGTGATGTGTGTGTGTGTGACCTCACTGCTGATGCAATTCAAGATAGTGCCTGCCTGACTACCGGGTTTGGTCGATCGTTCGTACATGCCTGGTTGCTGTGGTGAAGAGGAGGGAATACCAGCGTAAATATAGGCGCGCCACAATACTAAAAACTTGCAAGATATCTTCGTTTGAACGTGTGTGTTCTTTTCCTCAAAATATATGATGCCCCATTCAATTCATGAATTCAATATAAAGTCGTTTTTACTGTCTCTAGAATGACATGATTATTACAGTATTAACCCTGGACTCGAGTCCCCGCACTATATGTAGAATGGACCTTGCGTCAGCAGTGAGATCACAGCACTGATCAGTCACCCTGCGCCGCCGGCCAGCTTTTTTTTTTTTTCTTTCTCTGCACGAAAGCTCTTCACGGTTCAAATCCATCTATCTATAAATATAGGAGTAAGTACATAAATAAATATATAAATAAATAAACTACTGTATATATCCCATCGTCCCGACTCCCGAGGCAGCATCCACAAACAAAACTAAAGAAAGAACTACTGTGTGTGTGTGGGAGAGAGAGAGCGCATGGCAAGCTCGCACTGCTTTGAGAACCCGCCGGCGCTGGAGCCAGCCAGCGGAGGAGGAGAAGTCGTCGACGACTTCGGCGGGCAGAAGGCCTACGTCACCGGCTCCGCCGGGGTCCAAGGCCGCCGTCGTCCTCATCTCCGACGCCTTCGGTAATCTCCGAGCCCCCAAGTCAAGCTTCAAACTTCTTGTGCTTTTATTTGCTAGCATAGTAGCAATGAAATCCGTTCTTCGTTCTTTGTAGGGTTCGAAGCACCAAATCTGAGGTATGTACGCTATGAATACAATGATCTATTTAGCTTTGGCTTTACTTTTTTCTTTCATTATAATCATCATCCAAACTTTAGAGCCGGTGAGTTGTTGGCAGTGTTGGGGAAAATTCAGTAAAGCGCAAGAACAGAGCACCTGCTAGTCTCACTCTGAGCTGGGTAGCTGCTAACTTGCTAATTGCTATAAGCCATAGAGTAGTTAATCGCTTTGCTCAGCCTGGGTCCTGTGGGCCGGGTTTAAAATCTGTCCAATAGGCTATTTAGACTCTGTTTGGTTAAAAATAAGTTCATGACTTATAAGTCAAGTGACTTAAACTCAGTAACTTATAAATCATTGTTGTTTGGTTGCAAATGACATATAAGTTATTCTATACATACAAAACAAGTGATTTATAAGTTTTAAGTAGGGGTGTACCAACTTATTGCTTATAAGTCCCATGACTTAATAAGTCACAGCTGTTTAGCAAAATAAGTCACTTATTTCACTTTTTGACTTACAAGTAGATGACTATTTGAACCAAACAGGGCTTAAAGTTTGAATCTCATTAGCTTTAGCTATGAATTACATCAGTAACTGATGGTACACGTTTATCTCGAGAAGGAAGATAGCCGACAAAGTTGCTTCATCCGGTTACTTTGTTGTGGTGCCTGATTTCCTGCATGGCGATCCATATGACCCCAGCAAACCCAATAATCCTGGAATGTGGTTGCAGTCGCATAATGCGGTTTGTCTTCTCTTCAACCTTATTCTAATACTTTTTATCTTTTTTACGAAATCTAATCCTTTTAATTACAGTAGTATTTTTTTAGATAATGATTACAGTAGTGAATTTGACTGTATGGAAATGTACAAATTTTGTGTAGTTCATAGCTAGTGAGTAGTACTTTCTTTTGAGATATTCATAGTGTCAGCCCAGCCCTGTAGAAATCATTCCTTGAAAAAACTGTAGATATCATGACAAAACTGAGAACTCCCAAGCAGGGATGAAAAAACTGGTTTTGTTTCTGAGATTCAAAGTTCGATGTACACACCCGTATAGTATAGGTATCAGACATCTAACTTCGAGTTTGGATTCAGATTCAATTACAGTGAGGATATTAAATGTTTAAATTCATATATGAATGTCTATTTAGTATTTGAACCTCTTGATGGACCAATGTTGGGAAATGCTCATCCAGTTTTCATCCCTACTCCAAGATCTGTGTCTAAAGAATGTTTCAGCTTGAATGATCATTTTATATGCTCAAAAAAAAAGAATGATCATTTTATAGCAAATAAAATTCTATTTTACATCCCTCAACTATGGGCTAAGAACACTTTTCAACCTTCACCCATAAAATGTTCAATTCACTTCTTAACCCTTAAATATCAAAACTTCACTTTTCAACCTTGGCTCAAATTTGAGGTAGTTTTGGGTGACATGTCATTGACATGATTTCATTGTTCACCTAAATGATTGCATAGCCTGTGTAAATTCCTTATGGTTGTAGGGCATTTCCATTCAATTGCTCATTTATTCCGCTTAGTTGTCTATTTTGCTCAAGAATGGCCAAACGATAAGTGATTGATAGTTTAGTGTTTATCTTTTAGGTGAACAATTTCATGATGTTGATCAAGCATAAATATTTATTTTATTCAATAAATTAGTAGAGTATATTGGAGAACTTTATTTTCCCACTTGTAACAATCTAAGTTTATTGGAAAATAAAAAAATGATAGCTTTCAAGTTTTTAAACTTCAAATACTATACATTGCTTTTAGTTATGTTGTCACATCAATGCCATCTCACCAAAATCACTCTAAATTGAGGCAAGGATGTAAATTGAACTGAGTTGAAAAGTGAATGATTTTGTAATTGAAGGATGCAAAATAGACTTAGCTCATAGTTGAGGGATGCAAACTGTTCTTTTTATTAAATAGGCTATGATGGCTTAGTATATCGTACGACATCCTAAGCTATAGTATGTTCCTTTAGCGAGGTATTGTGTTACAAGCAAAGCTTTCTGTCTTGTGGTAGCAATCAACATGGTTTTAACGCTCTTTCCAGGGATGTACTATTAGTCTATTACTTAACTTAATAGTTTCATATCTGAGTCTTGAAATAATGATGGTGTTTTGTTAAGGCTTTACAATCAAGAATTGTTCCTCCACTTTTACAGTTCCTTTTCTGGCTCAATTGTTTCCTTAGTCTGTGATTTTATATATCCTTAACAAAACATTTTTTAAGCCCCAAAAATGCCTCTTTTAATAGATAAATCATTTCTTTTGTGATGAATAGCAAACTGCATTTGAAGAGGCAAAACCAGTAATTGCTGCTATAAAGGAGAAGGGAGTATCCAGCATTGGAGCTGCAGGTTATTGTTGGGGCGGTAAGAAGGATTCTCACAACATTTTATTTTGAGCTTTGTGCAACCTAAAAAATGACTTGTTAAGCATCTCTCTGTTCTTAAACTATATGCACTGGAAATTCGACCTCTTTCAGCAAAGGTGGTTGTGGAACTGGCGAAAGTTCAGGAGATCCAGGCTGCTGTATTGTTACACCCTTCTTTACTAACTTGCGATGATATCAAAGGTCAGCTATTGCAGGAGTTTCTTCCCTGACGCGAAAAAGTAGTTCTAATACTGCAAGAGCTTGAATTGCTTACGCGTTGATATGCTCTCATCTTATCTAATACTCAGAGGTCAAATGCCCCATTTCCATACTTGGAGCTGAAATCGATAGGTCATCCCCGCCTGAATTGTTAAAGCAGTTCGAGCAAATTCTTTCAGCTAACTCTGAAGTAAGTTGTACTAGTAATATCTTTGAAACCTTGATCTGCTTTTAAACTATAACTTTTACATGTAAAACTCCATGAGTACCGAAACAATTGGCTCTGATGATATTTTTTTTACCAGCAACTGTGGACGAGTGTGTCTTAAGTAGGTATTTTACTGTGCTGTGCATTACGGGTTAGTAATAGAGTAATACCTCTGTTCAAAAAAAAAAAAAAAAAAAAAACGAGTCAAAACGACTTATAATTTGGAACGGAGAGAGTAGTTACTTCTGATTGTTTGAATTTTGAACCTCCAAAGTGATCATATTTACCCTTTCGACCTCTATTGTTATAGCTCAAACAAAACTTTTGCCCTTTTTAGATCATGTGAGCATTCACAGTTCAGGTTAGAATATTTCACAGAATCATCAGTTCTCCATTTCTTATTTTTTATTTTTGCACTGCAGATCGATCAATTTGTCAAAATTTTCCTGGCGTGGCGCATGGATGGGCTGTGAGATACAGCGACGATGATGCATCCGCTGTCGCAAGTGCGAAGGAAGCTCTGCAAGACATGAGCCACTGGTTCAATAAGTACCTGAACTGAAATCTGTAGTGGGCGTTCTCCATGAAATAAGCTCCTGATAATGAACATTATGTAACTATCCTGTGTTTCCATCCTGCGAAGGCTATATCCACAGGGATTTCTCCATCTCCAGCAGTGACTAGAACTTCTACTTGTTTGTGGTAGTTATACTATGTGAAGAACATTATGGCCTCCTATACCATTTATATAGTAATTTTTGTGGTTGAAGTGATAACATGTCAAATGGAACTAACAAGGTACCATTTACAAATATTTGGGTCCTATAAATACAAGATAAAAAGGATTGCGCGAAGATCCAGCAAAACGAGTAAAATCATCCAACACTAAGAGAAAAATGAGCAAGATAAGAATCGACTAGAGCATCAACCAAAAACACTAGAGAAGAAGATGGTGAAACTAGTTCGATAGAATAATATAATTTCGCCTTTTCATGAAAAAGAGACGTTTGAGGTTCATGAAATGATCGAGCATGATTAAATATGAATATTTTTTGTGAGGAAAAGTCTACATCCACCCCCCAACTATTGGTTGTAGACCACATAACCCCCAACCTATGAAACGGTCTATATCATCCCCGAACTTTTAAAAACTGATCAAACTACCCCTAAAGAAGTTTTAAAAAATCATAGTAAATCATAGAAAAATCGTAAAATGGAAAATCCAACTGTGTTAGACTCTAAATGGGTAGATCTACACAATGAGCATATAATATGGTATGTTTTAATATAATTTTTTACAGCTATTAAGAAAAACATAAATCTAAAGCTGCAGCAAAAAAATAAACTAAAGCATACCATATTATATGTTCATTGTGTAGATCTACTCATTTAGAGTCTAACACAATTGGATTTTTTTTCATTTTACGATTTTTCTATGATTTACTATGATTTTTCAAAACTGCTTTAGGGGGTAATTTGATCAATTTTGAAAAGTGAGGGGGGTGATATAGACCATATCATAGGTTGGGGGGTTATATAGTCTACCTTCCATAGTTGGGGCCCCGGGGGGGCGATGTAGACTTTTTCCCTTTTTGTGAGAAAATATTTTTTTTTCCAAGTCACGGTATGGACGTATACACTTAAAATTTAGTGCCAATACGAGAAACTAGATGTTTGAGCTTTGAACAAGGCAATTGCAAGGACTAGTGATCACTTGCCAATAATATTGGGATGAATGGACGCCCAAATATGTTAAACTTTTAATATATGGCCAAGAAAAGAAGTCTCTATGTTCTTAAGGTCTATAAATTGTATTGTTAATTGAAAATAAAATTAAAGCATCATTTGCATGCTAATAAATTGCCTAGAAATATCCTTATATATTTCTATTTCTCTCTTACTACAGCACATGTCATTACTAAAAATGATATATAGCTTCTTTAGGTTTTTCACTAATCTTGGTCTTGTATTTTAAGTATACCACCTAATTACAACAGTATTTTTAAAAATAGCTTCTTTAGGTTGTCCACGAAATCTTGGACTTGTATTTAAAGTATATCACCTAATTACAACACTATTTGAATAATAGCTTCTTGTAGTTCAGAAATAAGCATAAAAGTCCTAAAATATAACACCTAATTACATATAATTTTTAACATCAGGATAAAATGGTCAAATGGCTCAACATACGGTAAATTAGGCAATGAAACATTTGTTTAAAAAATTAGGCACCAAAACAATTAAAAGCAACACAACCTTAGCCTGTGAAAAACTATTTCACCCACTCGCATGTTGCACCTAAGACTAAAAGATCAAGCTAATAATTCCTTAGGGCAACAAACTAGACATGGCATTAGCAAATAAGTTTACACTAATATTAAAGTCCATATGAGCTAAAAGTAAACCTATCACAGTTAGCAGATTCAAGCAAATCATTCTAGTTGACATAACAATGAACTTGCACTGAACAAGGAAGGCACTAATTAAGCTAGTAAAAGGAAGTAATGCGTGCAATAACATAAAGAGGCATAGAGAATATCCATTCTCCACTCAGTAATATCACTCTAGGTGTCACAACAATGAACTTGCACTGAACAAGGAAATCATATTTTCTTCCATGATTTCGGGTTGTTGCCATAATCTGCTAATCTACAATGGAGCACCAAAGAGTCACAAAGGCTCTGTTTAGCTCACTTGAGTCATCAAGTCTCCTTTAGAGAATACCCATTCTCCATTCAGTAATAGTGGGATTCAAACAGTGGACACCAACATGAGCCTCCCCACAAGAAACTCCACCGACCGGGAAGATCACTTTATCCTCCATCAAGCCATCTAGTTGCTAGAAGACACCAAGAGGAACAAGTCTTCAGCATCTCTTAGCCAAGAACACCAGACATAGCACACTCTAACAATTTGAAATCTATGTTTACATGGCTCTCATACACTTCATAGCTAGAGTCCCTCTATATGTGCCTCACATCTAGGATGAGCAACACCAAATGATCTAGAGAAGGCACATATATGTAAGTTGTGGAGACCCTGTTAGCCATTAATTAGAAAAAGTCTACAGAACACATATATTGCTATAGAAAATATGGTGAAAGTCCTCAGTCTTGGTGAATATCCTTTCCTACTCACTAGTGATTTATCCCATCGTCTAGGCCAAGAAAACCATGCATGTGGGTAGCAAGTGACTAACTCAAAGTGAATAAAATTGTTGCAAAACACATGTTAGTCACAAACACTTATGTTCATAAATCATTAAAACCCAAAATTCAAAACTGGGACCTAGATTTGTGAATTGGTGATATGAAGAGACGTCAACCAATTTGTAAGACAGCCCAACCCTAGAAACTATTTCTAGGAATTAAGAAAGGTTATAAAAAATTGAAAACAAATAAACTTGGGATTTCTACTCAAAATATGCACACCTACATTCTGTAGGATTTCAGATTTGAACCCATGATCTCAAGCCTTGTACAATACCTCCAACTAACCTGCCACATATAGACACTTTTGACCAAATATTGGATGCTACTCTTTTGTATTATTTCATATTTTTTGTTCATATTTAACTGCCTAAATGAAATATTTTCTATAGTAAGGATGGCTGTGGGAAGCCGGTGGTTAGGAAGAAGCCTAGAGAAAAAAATAAAAGAGACCTTGAAAGAAATGTTCGAAGAAGATCCAAAATACTTAGTCAGCTAAATCGTTAAACCAAAAGTTCAACATTCCATCTTAGCAGCCTTGAAGTGTAGGTTATTTGTACGAGTTGAGTAGGTCCACATGAGTAATATATATATATATTTGTACGAGTTGAGTAAGTCCACATGGATATATATTCCATCTTAGCAGCCTTGAAGTGTAGTTATTTGTTTTTTGTGTAAGCATTCTTTTTAACAGTTCATGTCTCACGTCTGTACGAGTTGAGTAGGTCCACATGAGTAATATATATCCATAAAAAAAATGTGTGGTTGAGGTTTTTTTTTTTTTTTTTTTTTTGGAACAAACGAGGGCTCTACAGTAATTTATTAAGAAAAACGATACAAAGTTTACAAAGAAAGAGAACAGGGGAGGGAGAGACAAGTCTAAGAAACAAAGAAAGAAACAAAAAAGATCCACATAAGGATGAACTCTAAGCTAGACTTTGAATCCATGACAAAAGAAGATTTTCTTGACCAGGCTTTACTATGTTGTAGAAGCACAAGTTCTCTGAAAAATATACGTCTGCAATCAACAAGATTCAGACTAATTCCTTTGAAGATGAGGTCATTTCTTGTCAACCAAATTGTCCAAAACATAAGAACTATTATGAGAAGACAAGAGTTCCGGGAATTTTGACTATAAATGGCCATCTTTGTTTAATGCTATCATCGAGTCTCTTGATCTTAAGGAGATAGTTATGTCTGGCCGCCAATATACTTGGGCAGGTCCAGGTGACAACTCAACCTTCAAAAAGTTGGATAGAGTTCTTGTTAGTAAGGATTGGGAAGATAAATTTCCTCATTCCACGGTTGAACCAAGATATAGAAATATCTCTGACCACACCCCTCAGGTCCTCAACACGGGAGCTTCCACTCACCAAACGGAGCAACGGGCCTTCAAATTTGAGAGGGGCTGGCTGATTCGGTTTTTTTTTTTTTTGACATGGTTGCCAACATTTGGCAATCTGAGAACTCATAGTTCACCATTAGAAAGGTGGCAATCCAAGATTCGTAGGCTTAGACAACATCCCAGGGGTTGGGCTATGCATACAACAGGAGCTTACAGAAAAGAGAAGAAGAGACTTCTGAATCTTCTAGATAATCTAGATAGGAAGGCTGAGTTTGACCAGCTATCCGATCAGGACATTAATCTTAAACATTTTCTAAAAGAAAGGCTGGTGCTTCTCTTGAGAGAAGAAGAACTCAAGAGGTATGAGAGAGCTAAGGTTAAAACCCTCTTAGAGGGAGATAATAGCACAAGGTTCTTCCATCTAGTGGCTAATGGAAAGCATCGAAAACAACATTTTTTTAAACTTGAAAATGATCAAGGTGTTCTTGTTGGAGATGACCAACTCAAAAGCCATATTACTCAGTACTCTAAAGACCTCTTTGGATCTCCGAATGCCTTGGAGATTACACTTCTGGAAGATCAAATTTCGGATATTCCACAAGTATCTCCAGAGGAAAATGCTTTACTCATTAGCGACTTCATAGAATCTGAAGTGAGGTCTGCTATATTTTCAAATGGAGCATAACAAGGCTCCAGGCCCTGATGGATTCCCAGCGGAATTTTATCAAGTCTTCTAGAATGTGATTAAGGATGACCTAATGGCTTTGTTCTCGGATGTTCATAAAGAGGACTTAAACCTTTACAGTTTGAATTTTGGGATTATTTCTCTAATTCCAAAAGTCCAAGTGGCTACTAAAATTCAGCAATTTAGACCTATTTGTGTCCTTAATGTCAGCTTTAAAATTTTTACAAAAGTTGCCACGAGCAGACTGAATAACGTAGCCAAGACTGTGGTGAGTCCTACGCAAACTGCCTTTATGCCATGCAGGAATATTATGGAAGGAATAGTTATCCTACACGAAACTATCCATGAGTTGCACACCAAAAAGCGAAATGGGGTCATTATTAAAATTGATTTTAAAAAGGCTTACGGAAAGTGAAATGGTCTTTCCTTCAAAGCAAACTCTACGCATGAAAGGTTTTTCGCCAAAGTAGTGTAGATGGATTGAAGGAATGGTAACCGGGGAAGTGTGGGGATCAAAGTTAATGACGAAACTTGTCCTTACTTCCGCACTCAAGCGAGGGCTCCGTAAGGAGATATGATGTCGCCTATCCTATTTAACATCGTGGTTGATATGCTTGCTCTCCTTGTTAATAGAGCAAAGGCAGATGATCAAATAAGAGGCGTAATCCCTCATCTTTTTAGATGATGGCTTGTCAATTTCGCAATATACGGATGACACCATAATCTTTCTTGATCATGACCTAGAACAAGCAAAAAATCTAAAACTTTTGCTTTGTGCTTTCGAGCAATTATCAGGGCTAAAGCTCAATTTTCACAAGAGTGAAATCTTCTACTATGGTGAGCCTAAAGAGATGGAGGAATTTTATACCAATCTCTTTGGTTGTAACCCAGGTGAATACCCTTTTAGATATCTTGGGATTCCAATGCACCATAGGCAACTCCTTAACTCTCTTGTTGGAAAGCTAAGTACCTTTCGTATGGGGGACGTCTGGTCTTGCTCAATTCGGTACTTAGCAGCCTACCCTTGTTTATGATGTCCTTCTTTGAAATCCCAAAGCGGGTGCTCAAAAATCTTGACCATTTCAGATCAATATTTTTCTGGCAAGGATCATCTGAGAAACACAAGTATAGACTTGCTAAATGGGACATCCTGTGTCGACCTAAGGACCAAGGAGGTCTTGGGATCCTAGGTTTATATCTAAAAAATAAATGCCTATTGGCTAAGTGGTTGGTGAAATTGCTAAACACTGATGGCATGTGTGAAACCTCATGTTTGGTTTTGGAAATTGATGACACACTTGTTATGCTAATCCTTTGCTCTAAGTGTGACTTTTAAGAGATAGGATTACATGGATGACGTGGAGCATGATGATCATGAACATGGACGATGATGATGGACATGATGGATCGTCAAGCTCGATTGTCGGTTTGAGAGGAACCCGGGGATCAAGGCAAAGGTATAACTTGATAGGGTTTTCTTTCGATGATCAAGACACAATAGAGCGTGTGATCACATTATAGGTTAGATAGCCGACTATCAAGAGGGGATGCCATGACTAATCCTTTGGTGAAGTGCTTCTAGGTCCAATTGACTTGCATATTGCATTTAGGATTGAGAGCACTAACTTCGTTCTTGCCTAATCGATCGTAATATGCTAACATACATGATATTGAGATCATCTTCGATGTGTTGGCAACTTGTGGCAAGAAGCGAAACAAGGTTGAAGCAAAGGCGACAACACAAGGCTGGATTTCGTAGGAAACGGCGACTGGAAGCACCGACCGGACTCACGGTTTTGACCGGACGGTCCGGTCGGTGAGTCCGATCGAAACTTCCAGAGAGCATGTTTTTGGGACTTTGCTCGACGGCCGACCGGATGCATGGACCGGAAGCATCCGGTGGTGACCGGACCCTCGACCGGAAGCACGAAGAACGTTGTCAGTGTGGGGCGGGGAGCTCTGTCATATCCGGCCGGGGACGCATGGTCGATCGGCGATCGAAGCTCGACCGACCGGCCAGTGCGTCCGGTCGCCGAGTCCGATCGATCTTGCGTAAAACCTCCCAACGGCTCTCTTTTTGAGTGAGCTCTATATATACTTGGTTGGCCGGGATTAAGGGCTCTCTCTTGCACATTTGAACACTCTAACTCTATTGTGAGCTTGTGATACTCCACTCTACTCATCTCTTCATCCTAACTTTGATTCTTGGGTGAGATTGAGAGAGATAGAAGTGCATTTGCTTGATTGCATGCATTTAGAGGCACTTCATCCTTGGAGGAGTTGGGTGGGTCTTGTTTCTCTTGGAAATTTGTTTGGTTCCTGTTGATATTTCTTACACAATCCCAATTAGGAAGGCGAAAGAAATATATATGGGAAATCTATCTAATCATGTTAGCTTGGATATGGGATTAACCTCATGATCCAACAAAGCGGAGTTTAGGCGGTGTTAGTAGTGGGATGTAACATAGTATCACTATCCATAGTGGAGTTAATCTCACCAGGATATGTACTCAAGGTATACCACTCATTTCTAGGCATTACCTATACACTAGTCTGTCACCCTAGCAATAACGCTCAAAGAAATGCGGGGCATGGTACTCTTGATTAGCCTTGATATACGCAAAGCGCATAGATAGAAATACCAATTGTAGCACTTCACCGGGAGTAATCTAGGTATCATATTTATATTTTACCACAGGGAAGGGAGTCTATGGAAAGTAGAGAGAAAAGGATGTCTAATGATTTATATTGTGATTTATTTATAAGATCCACCTTACTGTATTGTAATGCAGAGTAGCCATATGCATCTAACATTACTCAACAGGATAAGTCACGGGATAAAGATAATTATATAATTGATAAATACCCAAGTCTAAGATCATCATATGACACTAGTATCATACGAGCTATTAACATGTTATAGAAAGAATAGAATGAATATTCCTAAGATACTCCTAATCATATGTGTCAAATGAATACTACAATTAGTGCAATACATCTAGCTATCATGGCAAGGTTGGATTACTTCTACACATGGCAAGCATTACCAATAACAACCAAGGACGAAACTTGATCATTACCGTAATAATAAACTCGACTAGTCCTACATTCGGAGGGTGGATTCCAAAGGACTTAACAGACCTGTCACTCCCCGCGATCTACCACACGGCCCGAAATAGGGTGCAATTGCAGATAAACGTTGTATAAACACCACGTTTACACATTGCTTATCACCCACATAGTGATCATCTATATGGATGCTATACAATTCCATGCATAAAATATAAAGCAATCTTACTAAACTAAACATATAATTGTAACAAGCATAAACACATATCAATAAGAATATAATAATTATATAGATCAAAGCCATAACAATTGTATTCTAAATATAAGAGTACTTACAGATCGAATACAAGAGAGAAGTCTCAAGAGCGATGATCCTTGCTACTTCTTGACTATCGTGAACTCAAGATGAACTTGATCTTCAACTAGAACTAGCTAGATAGCTAACTACTTCTAGTATGAACTAGGGCTTAGCTCTAGACTTTACCGGACTAGATGGGTATGAGTTGATGAATGAGTATGATAATGAAATTGTTATCAACCCCCGGGTCATTTGGTCTTCTTATATAGTACTTGGTGATGAACGTCAACCCTTGGATCAAACCGACCTTCAACAACGGTATAGATACAACCTCAAAGTCGGTAGTAAACCGACCTAGAAAGCCGAGACCGACAGCCGACCCCCACCGGCGGCCGGCCTACATGGCACCGGCGGCCGCCGAGGTGGAGTGCCACCTCATCTTCCGTCTTTTCCGATGTCCTCCGGTGTCTTCTAGAATGTTTTAGTTCACTTTTCGGGTTGAGTTACTTCACGGTTAAGTCTTGTCTTCATATGTCTTGTATATTCCGGAACTTTCTCTATTCTTCTCTGCAATTATCTATCAAGTTCCTGGAAAGTCACAGAATACCAAAACTCGTGGAATTATGTTAGTTAGACCCCGTGATGTAACCTCCTAATTATCGGGCCCACCGCACTGCCATTGTCCCAAAGACCTCGACAAAGCCAGTGCGTATGCATCCAATAACTTAAGAAGTCCCGTTGATAACTCATACCGGGATCAACAAAGGAGTAGCTACAACATTACAACATTTGTTACAAAAATATAGATCAGAGTGCGGAAGAATAATAACATTAATTTTTACAAAAATGTGAGTAAGTTACATTTGAGTAAACTTAACTTAATTTGCGGAAGCTAGGTAGAACTAGAAGACACACGGATCATGTCGAGCCCACCGACATAATCTTGGTTAAACAAAGACGAGTCAAGTACCTGCAACAAGGGTTAACAAACCCTGAGTACGGGAGTACTCAACAAGACTTACCCGACCAAGAAAAGAGGAGAAGACTCAGGAATGCTGGTCTTAGGAGTCAAGGTAAGGCTTTAGCAAGAATCAAGAACTCTTTTTTGCGTAAAAGCTTACTAAAAGTGTATCCTTACTTTCAATATTTTTATTTCGATTAGTAACTCATATACTCTAGATTATCCTATTCTAGAACAATCATATTCTCTTATTCCAACTCTCTCTTTTCTTAAAAACATAATCCATCATTTACTACGATGAAGGTCGTGAATCGGGTCTCCTTCTCCGAGAAGCAACGGCGATTCATGAACCGATTCAAAACCCAAATTGGGATCCCTAACCACACGACATATGTAGCATCCAACTTGCATATATCAACCTTTTCTCAGATTTGTCCAAAACGGGAACGAGGCTGCGCCACCCGAGAATACCGTACACCTCCAATCCGGGACTTTAACCCACGAGGGTAACATGTACTCCCGCCATCTCTCCACTCCCCGGTCGCGTGGTTGCCATTCCCGATTTGGCTCCACCGAGATCCGCCTTACCAAGTATGTGGCTAGTTATGGTCGACCGATCGGGGTGATCGCGGTCGACGTGCCATTGACCAAAAAGGTCTCAGGCGCAATATCGTTCAACACGTCCCGATTTCACTCGGGCCAAACAACGGACGGTCCTTAAACGACCAACACGGACAAGCACGCCTAGGTATCCCGCCGGCTTTCAACCCACGCCCCGTCCCGATCTCAAATTCATCACTACATCTCTTTTTTTTCCGAAAACAAGTACCATCTTCTTACTTAAAACATTTTGATGAAAAACTTAACTAATTAAGCGGGGCTAAGCTTCACTAAGCATTTTCGAAATAAAACGGTTAACAAGGATGGTATTGAAATAAACAAGGATGGTAATGCAAAGAATTAGGTTATTACTCAACTCCTAATTACTTAATGCAACATAGCATAGACATAAGTGATATAAAAACTTTTAAAACATCAAGGAAAGGGTTTAATGAACCGGGGCTTGCACATTTTTGCGAGGAAAGTTAGATTCCACAGTCGGATCATCCGAGTCAGACTTGACAACGACACCATTGGTGGATGGAACTTCTTCGAAGCTCGACCATCGTGAACCACATCAACACCTTCTCCAAAGTTTCTTCAATCCGATCCGACTCACTCTCGTATACTCTACGTAGATGATGATGCATGCTTTAGCATGATGGAATGGTAAACATGATGTTTGATGAATGCATGAAACGACAAACAACTTGAGTACAACTTTCCTTCACGATAAAGTTGCAACCCAACAAAACCAACTTGTTGAACTACTCTACAAGATATCATCACCATTGCCTAAGGAGTTCTCAAGGACCACTTAATTGTGATATGATCCAAGATTCACAAAACAATCCCAAATCACACCTCAAACCTAAGTCATTAAACTCTAAACTCATTTTTCTAATAAATAAAATAAAACATAAATAGAAAATAATTTAAACATTTCAAAATGACTCCAAACTTTTTATACAAGTAGGACACATCATAAAAACAAGTACCAAATAAATTTTCATGATTTTTGAATAAATATTTTATTTTCTAAAAATCATGGAAGATGCATTTTTCAATTAAAGATGGTATTTTTAAATCATGCAAAAAAACTACTCAAAAACAAAGTTTCAAAATTTTTATATGTAAATATACTCAAAAGAAGATTCTACAAAAAATTTCAGAATTTTGAGACTATTTTCAAATTTCTATGAATTTTACAAAACGGATACTATTCACATTTGAATAAAATCGAGAAAACTCATTTAAAAGGAAAATCGGCCATCGGGCCAAAACCGCCCGCTCGCCCACGCGGCTAGCAAAGCCGGCCCAAATTGAAACAGCGGCCCGCCCGCCTCGCCCGCCGACCTCGCCGGCCGTCGGCTTTTGATCGAAGCAAGCTCCCGCGGTGAGGTCCCCCGACGGGCGCGACCTACCCCAACGCTCCCTTGGTCACCCGCATCACCCGACACCCCAAACTCGAACCCTAAAGCACGGCGGCTCCACCGCCGACGATGATGGCGGACGGGCGGCGCAGGCAGACGGGCGACGACGGCCAACGGAGGCGTCTCCGTCGAGGGTGAGAGCACCGACGAGCCCGGCACGACGGGCGGACCGAGCCCTCGGCTAAACGATCCTAAACCAGCCCTAAACAAGAAAAGCTCGCGCGGCGCGGCGCTGCCACGGCGACCTCGTCGGCGCCGACGCCCGGCGACTCTAGCACGGTAAAGATCAAATTAAAGGGCGCCACGGCTGCGGACCGATCACTGGGAACACGGTGCTCACGTTGGTTTGCGAGAAGACGGAGTGAAGTGGTCGTCGCCGGGGTGACAACAGCCTTCGGGCGGCGGACCTCCGTGGTCACGCGGCGGCGTTCCCTGCTTCCGACTCATTACCGGGAAAAACGGGCGAAGCGCGATCACCGACCACAACATCAAGGATAATCAGGAAACGCTAGTCGGGTTTTCTACGAGGTTCACGAGAGCGACGGACGACGGTGACCCTGCTCAAGGGGGGCGGTCCGACCGGACACGGAGAAGATGGCGGCGCGGGTGACTTAGACGGCGAGAGAGTGCACGAGCGGGCTCAAAACATAGCTACGGATGTTGCGGAGCTGTATGCAAGATGGGATGGCTAGAGGAGGAGCAACGGCGGCGTTTCGCGGTGCGGGCGGAGGTGACCGGCGGCGACGAAAGAAGAAAGAAGAGGAAGACGGCCACCACGTCATAAATGGAGAAGGAAGAGGACGGGACGTGGTCGGCATTCACAATGGCGTTGCGGTGGCAGGGCACGCGCCGCGCGCGCAGCGGGCGCGAAGACGCCTAGGTGATGGCCCGGCCGGGTACCAAGATGGGAGGAGAACAGGAAAACCCTCTCATCAGAAAGCACCTAAATCTAACCTTTTCTGAATTTCGTCAAATTCTCCCCAAATTTGAACTGAACTTGAAAAACTCCAAAAAGTGACTTAGGCTAAATTTTCAAGATCTACAATTTTCATAATTGGAAGATTTTCAAAATCAGCCTCTAAATATGACTTTTGAAATGCAGTTCAAAATTTTGAAATTTGAATTCAAAATTACTTTTAAAATCATGTAACAACTTGAAAAACTTTGTACATGACTTTTGTTCATCTCAACAAGATCTACGAACTAACTTTTAAAACTTTTTGCAAATTTTGCTTAGATTTTGAAATATGGTTTTTAAATCAAAAAGGGACAAAACCCTAATTTTGGTATTTTCAAAATTACTCTAAATTTTTGAACTAAACTCTGAAAACTCAAAATACCATCTTTGTTCAACTTTGAAAACTCTACAAAATTGCTTTAATAACCATACCCAAATTCTTTATAAATTTTGAATAAAAGAAAAGGGGGTAAAAGAAAGAATGGAATTTAGGGTTTTTGAGTTCAATTCAAACTTGAATTTGATTCAAATTTCAGATTCCCAGCCTATACTATCCAACCCTCATCCAACATCACACTTAGGATCAAAAACATAAAATAAACTTAATTTTTTGTCCAAACCATGACTTAAGCGGTAAGTAACACGGGGTGTTATGACCTTTCCCCTATTGTAATCTCGGCCCGAGATTCGTAACGAGAACGAGAAGGGGAGAGAACGATTAACATACACAAATCTAAAAGCACACTCAGAGAGAATACATGACTTTGAAAACTAAACCACTCGGGATCTAGAACAACACAACGGCTAAGAGCAGGGGACGAACAACTAAGCGTTTAATCAAACGGCCTCGATAAGCGAGGGCAATGAAGGAACAACAGATAATGAATATCCAGAACATGGCAAAAGAGCAACGATCCGTAAAACAGGATCGTGAACACTCGATCATTGCAAGCGCCAAGATGAAAAGCATCCCGAGAACAAAAACTTCAACGAACGCCATATCGTAGCTCTATGTCCATCCGCTCCTTCCTTCCGCTTGGTAGCTTTCCAATCTTCCTCACGACGAGATCCGGTGGAGAGAAACAACTCACGAGCTCTACTCGACCGAAGATGGAAAAGGAAAAGGGCGTGTAGAAGATTTTATAGCTTGGTGGGCGGGGATAGTGCACAACACGCCGAGAAGTAGACCGAAAGTGGAAGAGCATTACCGGTGGTGCCGGACAAGATTGACCATGGCACACTTCTACCGCGCGAACCAAGGTGGGGAAAAAGGGAGAGGATGAGAGGAGTGGATTCACCGGCAAGGAGGCGTGCGAGAGGCCGTTCTAAAAGGCGAAGAAGAAGGGGTCCCGGTGACGAGGACGAGGGCGAAGGCCGAGAGTCCACACGCATGATAAAGGAGGATAAAGGAGGGCGCGAGGACGACGAAGTAAGGGCACAACGCCGCAGCCCACGCCAAGCAATGAGCACACAGCGAGACCGCAACACGTAACACAAGCCGGAGAGGAGCCAGGATGCTCACGGCGTTCAGAAGACACGTGGCGCCAATAGAATGCCACGGTGATCCCAACCCGAGCGGCCAAAGCAAAAATTTGAAATCGAATCAATAATCCATTTGCACTTTGCAAGGTCACGTAAATGTCGGACGTAAATTGTAGCTTGGTAAATCCCATTCAATTGAAAAAGGCAAGAGCATAAAACTTCTCGAAAACAGGACAACTTTCCGATCTTTCATGTCCTCTCGATCCAACAAAGGGCGACATAAGTTGCTTACCGGTCAACGTTACCTTCGAGATCGCTAAGCAGAGTCCCTTATCTACTACTTCTTGTAGTCCGTTAATGTTGAATGACTTGCTCTTCAAAGGTCACCTTTCTCGTAACTTTTTAAGGAACTCACAAAGCAACTGATCCGATATATGAGTCCTCGGATAGAATATAGATAAATAACCAAGGAAATTCATGGCAAGGGAATGCTTTAATGTAGTTTTGTAATGGATCATGATTAGAAATCATTAATCATAACACCAAAGTCAAAACCACAACCACGGAGAGAATCCATATGATAAAAAATTAGTGGTGACCAAGGATTTACAAAAGAAGGATAACAAAGAAAGGAGTTCCAAGGCGTAGTCACTATGGAGGTGGTTCAAGATCAAAGCCAAGGATATAATACTAGAAGAGTTTGGATAGAAGAGTTTGGAAATAATCAACCAAGATTCTAGGGCAGAAACCAAGGAGTTATCAAAGATCAAAGAGAGATGTGCATGACAAGAGTCCTCTAAGAGACCCAACGAAAACTTGGCTTGATTCCACACGGCGCAACACAAGCCGTGGCAAAACTTACATATAACATCCTAGTTGGACTAGGGTTCAATCAAAGTTACACAAGACTAGCAAAGAGAGTACAAACAACACCCAACATTGATAGAATTCATTCATTGAAAACTAACTTATTAAACATCTAATAAATTCACAAAAATTTACCAAGCTTTCAATCAATAACAAAAACCTCATTTCATAAAACATATGAAACATCTCATGTGCACTATATAAATGCTAAAAGCATAATATGCAATGCAATGATATCTACTAATAATGCAACAAGATGATCGTGAATAATCGGAATATGAAGATCTTTCCCCTTAAAGAAATCTAATTTCTGAAATTTCAAGGTAACATATCCCGTGGGGCAAATAACGGGCAAGAAAATATGGCAAGCATATGGACTTGCAAGAAGTTTTTGGAACAAAACAAATTGATATCTTGATTGAGCGGAATCAAAAGATAGTTGCACTCAAGATAGTTTTCAAAAATTTCAAAGAATTATGGATATGAGTTTCGTTTTTACAAGGAAGGAGAAAGTACATTAATTGTGGACTATAGTGAATCATGACCATAGACCCCGACATAAACGAGCGCCCTAAGCAAGTAATTCCTTATGGTCGCGATCCATAGGAAAACCCCGTGTTTCGACGCTTTTCACGGATCACGCGGATCATGGTTCCACTATAGGACACAACTATTGTAACTCTCAACCAACACATGTCGACTATCAATAGGAAGGATTGACATGTGTCGATAGAAGGCTGAAAAAGAATCAAAACTCGACACATGCATGAATTGAGAAATCAAGGAATAGTCCGAGGCTTTTAAATAGAGTTAACATGGCAAGGTACAAGCTCCCAAAGATTAGGAACTTATGAAGCAAAGATTATCAAATGAAAGTCCATTAACCAAAAACTTGGTATAGGATGAAATTTAGGACAAACAACTATAAAGAAAAAAATAGTTGTCCGATTAAAAGGAGGAAGATTCAACATTATATGAATGATATGCCGCATGCTCGCCCTATACGCCTTCACAATATTAGGAGTACTCTGTCTTCATCATGTTAGATGTTAGTAGGTTATAGGGCTTTACTTTATATCCTATCTTCACTTTGCACCAATGAGATGTTGAAAAACACTTAGCGTAACATTGTCGATGAAGTTAACTCTCCGCTTGTTCTTCACAAGATGACATGAAAATCTCTTAAAATCTTTTACTTGACTCGTCGAAAAAAAAATCTTCATAAAAGCTTCCAAAGAAGCATAAGGAAAGAAACAAGATTATTTTTAAGTTGTTACTTTCAAAAACTTTTAGATTACAAAATCATTTTGAAGTTTTTCAAAAGTAATATTGTAGCTGGTCCTAAGTATGAGCTCTCGATACCATTCTCTCGCGATGAACCTCCTAATTATTGGGCCCACTCGCACTGTCATTGTCCCAAAGACCCTCGACGACAAGGTCGTATGCATCCATCCAATAACTTAAGAAGTCCCCGTTGATAACTCATACCGGGATCAACAAAGGAGTAGCTACAACATTACAACATTTGTTACAAAAAATATAGATCGAGTGCGGAAGAATAATAACATTAATTTTTACAAAAATGTGAGTAAGTTACATTTGAGTAAACTTAACTTAATTTTTGCGGAAGCTAGGTAGAACTAGAAGACACCAGATCATGTCGAGCCCACCGACATAATCTTGGTTAAACAAAGACGAGTCAAGATTGCGCAACAAGGGTTAACAAACCCCGAAAGCGGGGAGTACTCAACAAGACTTACCCGACCAAGAAAAGAGGAGAAGACTTCGTGAATGCCGGTCTTAGGAGTCAAGGTAAGGCTTTAGCAAGAATCAAGAACTCTTTTTGCGTAAAAGCTTACTAAAAGTGTATCCTTACTTTCAATATTTTTATTTCAGATTAGTAACTCATATACTCTAGATTATCCTATTCTAGAACAATCATATTCTCTTATTCCAACTCTCTCTTTTCTTAAAAACATAATCCATCATTTACTACGATGAAGGTCGAAGAATCGGTCTCCTTCTCCGAGAAGCAACGGCGATTCATGAACCGATTCAAAACCCAAATTGGGATCCCTAACCACACCGACATATGTAGCATCCAACTTGCATATATCAACCTTTTCTCGATTTGTCCAAAACGGGAACGAGGGCTGCGCCACCCGAGAATACCGTACACCTCCAATCCGGGACTTTAACCCACGAGGGTAACATGTACTCCCGCCATCTCTCCACTCCCGGCGTGGTTGCCATTCCCGATTTGGCTCCACCGAGATCCGGCTTACCAAGTATGTGGCTAGTTATGGTCGATCGATGCGGGGGTGATCGATCGTCCGACGTGCCATTGACCAAAAAGGTCTCAAAGCGCAATATGCGTTCAACACGCCCCGATTTCACTCAAGCCAAACAACGGACGGTCCTTAAACGACCAACACGGGACAAGCACGACTAGGTATCCCGCCGCTTTCAACCTACGCCCCGTCCGATCTCAAATTCATCACTACATCTCTTTCTTTTCCGAAAACAAGCACCATCTTCTTACTTAAAACATTTTGATGAAAAACTTAACTAATTAAGCGGGGCTAAGCTTCACTAAGCATTTTCGAAATAAACCGGTTAACAAGGATGGTATTGAAATAAACAAGGATGGTAATGCAAAGAATTAGGTTATTACTCAACTCCTAATTACTTAATGCAACATAGCATAGACATAAGTGATATAAAACTTTTAAAACATCAAGGAAAGGGTTTAATGAACCGGGGCTTGCCTGCTTTTGCGGGAAAGTTAGATTCCACGGTCGGATCATCCGAGTCGGACTTGACAATCCACACCATTGGTGGATGGAACTTCTTCGAAGCTCGACCATCGCGGAACCACATCAACACCTTCTCCAAAGTTTCTTCAATCCGATCCGACTCACTCGTATACTCTACACGTAGATGATGATGCATGCTTTAGCATGATGGAATGGTAAACATGATGTTTGATGAATGCATGAAACGACAAACAACTTGAGTACAACTTTCCTTCACGATAAAGTTGCAACCCAACAAAACCAACTTGTTGAACTACTCTACAAGATATCATCACCATTGCCTAAGGAGTTCTCAAGGACCACTTAATTGTGATATGATCCAAGATTCACAAAACAATCCCAAATCACACCTCAAACCTAAGTCATTAAACTCTAAACTCATTTTTCTAATAAATAAAATAAAACATAAATAGAAAATAATTTAAACATTTCAAAATGACTCCAAACTTTTTATACAAGTAGGACACATCATAAAAAAAGTACCAAATAAATTTTCATGATTTTTGAATAAATATTTTATTTTCTAAAAATCATGGAAGATGCATTTTTCAATTAAAGATGGTATTTTTAAATCATGCAAAAACTACTCAAAAACAAAGTTTCAAAATTTTTATATGTAAATATACTCAAAAGAAGATTCTACAAAAAATTTTCAGAATTTTGAGACTATTTTCAAATTTCTATGAATTTTACAAAACCGGATACTATTCACATTTGAATAAAATCGAGAAAACTCATTAAAAAGGAAAATCGGCCATTGGGCCAAAACCGCCCCGCTCGCCCACGCGGGCTTAGCTTTGAAGCGCCCTACCCTGAAACAGGCGCCCCGCCGCCTCGCCATGCCGACCTCGCCGCCGGGCCGCTTTGATCGAAGCTTTCACGGTGGCGAGGTCCCCCGACGGCTACGCGACCTACCCTAACGCTCCCCCTTCGTCACCCGCATCACCCGACACCCCAAACTCGAACCCTAAAAAGCATCGGCGGCTCCACCGCCGACGATGATGGCGGACCGGGCGTAAGCGCGGCAGCGGCGACGACGGCCAACGGAGGCGCGCCTCCGCCGAGGGTGGGGGCACCGACGCAAGACGACGGGCGACCCGGCCCCGCTAAACGATCCTAAACCAGCCCTAAACAAGAAAGCTTCGCGCGCGGCGCGCGCCACGGCGACCTTCGCCGGCGCCGACGTTCGGCGACTCTAGCACGGTAAAGATCAAATTAAAGGGGCGCTATTTACTGCACCGGATCACGGGAACACGGGGTGCTCACGTTGGTTTAAGTAGAAGACTCGGAGTGAAGCAGTGGTCGCCACGTGACGACAAATTTCCGGGCGCGGACCGGTGGTCACGGGCGGCGTTCCGTGCGGACTCCGGATCCGGGAAAACCCGGGCGAGCGCGATCACGACCACAACATCAAGGATAATCAAACGCTTAGTCGGTTTTCTACGAGGTTCACGGTGAAGTGACGGACGAGCGGTGACCGGGCCATGGCGGCGTCCGGACCGGACACGGGGAGAAGATGGCGGCGCGGTGACTTAGGACGGGCGAGAGAGTGCACGAGCGGGCTCAAAACATAGCTACGGATGTTGCGGAGCTGTATGCAAGATGGGATGGCTAGAGGAGGAGCAACGGCGGCAAGTGTGATACGGCGATGCGGGCGAGGTGACCGGCGGCGAAAGAAAGAAGAAAGAAGAGGAAGACGGCGGCCACGTCGTCATAAATGGAGAAGGAAGAGGACGGGGGCGTGGCGGGGGCATTCACGAAAGCGTTGCGGTGGCGGGGCACGCGGTCAGGCGCCGGGCGCGAAGACGCCACACGGGATCGTGGCCGGCAGCCCAAGATGGGAGGAGAACAGGAAATTTTTGTTTCAGAAAGCACCTAAATCTAACCTTTTCTCGAATTTCGTCAAATTCTCCCCAAATTTGAACTGAACTTGAAAAACTCCAAAAGTGACTTAGGCTAAATTTTCAAGATCTACAATTTTCATAATTGGAAGATTTTCAAAATCAGCCTCTAAATATGACTTTTGAAATGCAGTTCAAAATTTTGAAATTTGAATTCAAAATTACTTTTAAAATCATGTAACAACTTGAAAAACTTTGTACATGACTTTTGTTCATCTCAACAAGATCTACGAACTAACTTTTTTAAAACTTTTTGCAAATTTTGCTTAGATTTTGAAATATGGTTTTTAAATCAAAAGGGGACAAAACCCTAATTTTGGTATTTTCAAAATTACTCTAAATTTTGAACTAAACTCTGAAAACTCAAAATACCATCTTTGTTCAACTTTGAAAACTCTACAAAATTGCTTTAATAACCATACCCAAATTCTTTATAAATTTGAATAAAAGAAAAGGGGGTAAAAAGAAAGAATGGAATTTAGGGTTTTCGGAGTTCAATTCAAACTTGAATTTGATTCAAATTTCAGATTCCCCAGCCTATACTATCCAACCCTCATCCAACATCACACTTAGGATCAAAAACATAAAATAAACTTAATTTTGTCCAAACCATGACTTAACCGGTAAGTAACACCGGGGTGTTCTGAGACCCCTAGACTTATGTTTGGTCTTTGACATGAGCCCTTATTTCATGTTAATTGTCTTATAAAATTATGCTATAACAGGTGTCAACAAGCTCCCCCAAGCTTACCTCTTGCTAGTCTCTTAGCAAGACATATGATATTATATTAAACTACTTACTTGGATCAGGAGTTCCGCAACGCTATCACACCTTAAGAGTACACATGCTTTCAAACAAAAATTTCTCTCTAGATAGGAATATTTTTTTCAAAGCTTCAACTTACCCACATTACCTTTTACCTTTTGGGGCTTATATCTTTTTCTTCAATCTTGGGTAATTGAAAGATAGAGCAGTCAAGTCAAGCACTATATCTCAAACTCTTTTGATCAACTGTCCTTACGGAGTTTTTCTTTGATTTTCAAATAAAACTCAAAGTTCCTCAAGTATGACTCTCTCTAATCTCTCATTTGTGGTATTTGTGGATCCTCTCTTAAGCAATAAAGTAGTGTTGCCTTTCTCTCATAGTATGTAGTATTTTTGGCTAAGGCAGTAGCACACTATGCCTTCTTCTCTCTCACCCTATATCTAAGGCTTATATATGGAGTTCATAGGTAGGAGAAAACTAATTCTACTTACTATGCATATATTATAAATTCAAGCAATGGATCCAAAGTTACAAGTCACACTGATCAAGTGGTGCATGTGTATGGTGGATAGAATATAGATAGTAGGGAATATAGTAAAGTATATAGAATAGATGATGGGAAATCTTACTTTTGCTCCTTGAGGAATCTTCTCTCTTTTGAATTTGAAAACTTTATAGAGAACCTGGGTTGTATTTTTTTTTCTTTCTTTATTTTTCTTTTATAGAGAGGTGGGCTCTGCTCACCCTAGACTTTTGTCTTTTATTTCCTCTCTTTAAAGATGTGGGTTCTACTCACCCTCGGACACTTGTCCATTTTTCATCTTTATTATTATATATATATTTTTTTCTTTTTTTCTTAGGGAGGTAGACTCTACTCGCCCGTAGGACTTTTTGTCCATTTTTCATCTCCCTTTCTCTCTCTCTCTCTCTTTTTTTAATCTACAACCCGGATCTCTTTTGCAATAACTTTTTGAGAGGTAAAATATAATGGAGCTTTTTGTAAGATATTGGCTAGCAATGAATGAGTGAATGGGTATAGTGAGTATTTTTGGTTGCTCTCTCCTAGGATAGGAGTAGAACATTTTCTTTGGCTAGAGTGAAATGATAGTGGTATATATATGGTGGATGTATATGTAGTGGATGCATACTTCGGGATGGAAATAGCATATGTGTATGGAGTCGAGTGGAGTGGAATATAGTGGAGTGGAATGAAGTGGAGTGTACATGATCGGCATGACAAGTTTCTAAGGGTCGACAAAGATTGAACAAACTCAATGCAAAAGCAAGCAGCCTATATATATATATATCTTAAAGGTTTTCTTAATCTAAAAAGCATGTATATATGGCTGTGGTAGGAGGTTCACACTCTTGTCACATAGGAACCTATCATGTGCATTTTCAATTTTCAAAATATAAATCTCCGAAATCTAGTGTCACTTGAAGTAAGATCAAATAGCAGCTCGGACTATCATATATCATATCCGTCAATTACCTAGACTTTAGAGCAAGCATTTGCCATAGGTTTCAAGTTTAGAGTAAATATCAAAGTAATTTTGCAAATGGAGCTCAAGAGAAATTAAGCTTGAAAGCTAGGTACTAGAAAAGTATAACAACGGAACAACTATTCATCATCTCCATGTTGGCGATTTTTGGGGTTCCTTTTAGTTGAGCAAAGTAAACTTAGTGTGCACTCTCTCTTGATCCTTTTATTCACACTCTAACAAAAGACTTTTTAAACAACTAGACTCTATAAAACTAGACTCTTAACAAACTTTCTAGCAAATAAAATATTTAACTAATAATATAATATATATAGATAGTAGGATACTTATACGGATAAGCGGGGGTTGCACTCCCCCAAGCTAGATTGGAGTGTAATCTTCAATGATGTAGAAGTTGAGGTAGTTGACAACAAGAGTGGCGCCTAACATATCTCTTCTCCTCTTGAAATCTGCTGATCTCAAATAGACAACAAAGCTAGTGGAACTTGATTAAGAATTAGGGTTAGCCACTTTGCTTTAGGTTGCACAGGATATATTTAGATTTTCATTTTTCAAATTTTTATTTTATTTTATATATAAGAAAAGATAAAGAATTTATGCATCTTTATTTTATTATATATTTTTTTATGCCACCACAGACAAATAGCCTAGAGGTGTTAGCCTCGGGGATATTAGCATGGGGCTTAAAGGTTTTCACAAACAAAAGACAAAATATTTTTGTTGTTTTCAAATGCAAAAATGAGATATTAAAAAGATAAATATGATAGAGAAAGAATAAATATGCAATGCGTGGATTATGGATAACTTACCGACTTACCTTTCGGTGAGGATTCGGTGTTTTGAGTCCTCGAACAAGACTTCAAGTTACGCTCTTTACTCCCATGGTATATCGGTTATCACAATCGGTGGCATGGCGATGATTCTATGGTCTCTTCGATGATGTTCGGGAGATGTCTTCTTCGTCCTCCCATCTTTTGGATGATGTACTCTTCTCTGGAGTAGTTGATTCTTCTTTCTCCGTGGATGTCTTAGGTGTAAGAGCTTTAGCCTCTTCACTTACCTTATCTTCTTCTAGATTCTTGATCCATCTTCTATTATGGCGACGAGCCGCCCCGCTTTTCCTCAGGATTTGTATACTCATTATAACTATTAAAGTAAACACGTACCTTTTCTTTAGGAAATTGGAAATGAATCTCTCTGTATGGATGTAAATAATTGCACGAGTAGTGTTGAGGAACGGTCTCCCAAGCACTAATGGAGGATCTTCTTCTTTCCCCATGTCCATGACTACAAAGTCGGTGAGAACATAGTGGTCCGTAATCTTGATAGGGTAATGCGTTTTTGGCAATTCCTTCGGGAACTCTATAGGATTGGTGCGCCATCTGTAGCTGCACATATGTTGGTTGCAACGGCAATTTTTCAAATAATAATTCATATGTAACCTTTGCCATTAGATTAATTCGGATCGATATCGCAATATGTATTATAGAAATTCCAGCGATTAATAGAGCAATGAATAGTAGGGGGTTGCACGGATCATCTTCTTGTGAAGCATTGGAGATTCAAGTAAATGGTCATTATAAGATATTGTTTTATTTACTACCATTACCTTTGTAGAGTACGTCCGTCTTATTCTTATTTCGATTCGATTCCTCATACGTTCTTGTTGTAACTTTCTATCTTCGGTTCCAGAACATAATGATTGATATTTTGGGAATAAATAAGAGAGGTGTGTACCTTGTTCTTGAAAGTGAATTTCTCCCTCTTCCCTTTGATGTTGAAAACAATCTTCGCACTGTCTACGTAGATGACAGCTTTAGCTGAGCATAAGAATGGTCTACCAAGTATGATTGTTGCTCTTTCATTTCTTCCGGTGTCTACCAGCTGCGAAGTCTGGGGTGCGTATGAGCTTCCGATTCCCACACACACGTCTTCAAGGATCCCCTCGGGATAACGAGAATGATTGATCTCGCAATTTTGCAAGCACATATTCGTTTTCCAAAGCGGTTCACTATAAATCTTTTCATAAATTACCTTTGGTAGTATGTTGACGCTTTGAGCCAAAGCCAAATTGTCGAATGTGTGTTGCAATTGATTGTAATGTGCCTGTTGGATCTTCCTTCTTAGGTGGCAATCATTGATTCCTAATGATGGCCTCCCTGGATCTTCCTTCTTAGGTGGCATCGAGTCATCCAACCAACGACTTCACGAGGTCTCTCTATAGTGACGACCTGCATTATAAATATGGACAAGGTTTGCAGTTTCTAATTCTTCCGGCTGCCCCGGAATTTTTCATGGTGTGGTTAGTGGAATAGATAACTGAGAAATCTGAGATTCTATCATCTTATTAAAATTTGTCTTTGATTCTTTATAGCTGAAGAAAAGCTTTCTAAACGAGTATTGATAAGTTTCAAAGCTTTATCATTAGTTGCTATCTTTCTTGACTTGATTCTCCATGGTCTTACCTTGGTTAACAACAAGGTCTCTCAAAGAAGGGTTGATAAGTATTAAAATTGTTACCTGGATTGTTACCTTGGTAGTTACTTTGATAATTGCTTTGATAATTGGGCCTCTGTTGGTTCCAACCTTGATTTTGTTGAGGACGGAAATTATTGTCGTTATTGATGAAACTGATGTCCTCCAGGATCTACGGGCAATTCACCACTTGATGTGGCCTGTGTTTCCACATTCTTCACATGTCATACATGAGTCTTGAATTTGCATTACTGCCTTGGGTTGAGGATCTCTATCCTCTAGCTTCTTCATTATAAGGTCCATCTTGGCAGATAGCATATCTACTTCTTTAAGGCCGGTGCATTTGTCTCTTGCGAGATTGACGCTCTTCACTCCAACCTTGGTTGGAAGCCATCTTCTCCACAAGTTACGTGGCACGAGTTAATGTAAGTGATAAGAAAACACCACCGCTGCGGCATCCATAGTTTCACGAGCTTTGGGAACAAGCCCATGATAGAAAGTGCGCATCAACGACCACTTCTCCATCCCATGGTGTGGACATTCTGAAATGTATTCTTGAAAACGCTCCCATGCTTAAGGGACTGATTCATCATCTTTGTTCTTTGAAAATTCGATATCTTTCCTCTTAAGGCATTTGTCTTCCCTACGGGGAAAGAACTTAGCAAGAAAGGGGCGTGGAACAAATATCCCATGTTGTATTCTTATCTTTTGTAGCATAAAACCATTGCTTAGCCTTTCCCAATAGTGAGAATGGAAAGAGACGGAGCAAGATTGCATCTTCGGATACGTCCTTCATAGTAAATGTGCTGCAAATCTCCAAAAAGTGTTGGAGATGAGCATTAGCATCTTCATGTGCCTTTCCACAAAATTGACTTGCTTGCACCATGTTGATGAGCCACGGCTTAAGCTCAAAGCCTTTGTCTCCAACCTCTACCTTCGGACCAACGAGAATGTTGTCCGTGGTAGGAGCCGAGAACTCACGAAGTGTCTTGGTTGCCATAGCTTCAAATTCAGATGTCAAGTCTTTAGTAACTTGATTAACTTCCGATTCGGTAGGTCTTGGATTCTCGGATGATGATAATGATGATGATATAGGTGCTGGAGTTTGTGCGAGTTTTGCTCTTTTTGCACGATTAATTTTTCGGGATCTTCAATAAAATTTTCTGGAAGGTTCCAATTCATACATATATTTTTCCCTGCATAAGATCAAAACAAAATAGAGAACAGAGGTGAACCTGTTTGAGTATGTGCTAATGGGTTCTCAATGCATTAGGTGATGTAAGGGATCTCTCTGGTTTCCTTATATGATGTGTTTAAAAGATTTTTGGCTAGCACCCTTTCTAACTAGTAAAGTCGAAACAATACCAACTTAACAGAGTAACACTTGTCTAAGTTTTGGCTAATACCCTTCCAAACTAGGGAAAATTTTGGAAAGAAACACTAGAAAACTTTTGAAGTTTTGAAAACATCTTTTCGAAGATTTGTAAAATGTGTTTTTTTCTGGATAGACTACGCCTTCCCAACAACGGCGCCAGAAATGCTTGTTGATATTTCTTACACGATCCCAATTAGGAAGGCGAAAGAAATATATATGGGAAATCTATCTAATCATGTTAGCTTGGATATGGGATTAACCTCATGATCCAACAAAGCGGAGTTTAGGCGGTGTTAGTAGTGGGATGTAACATAGTATCACTATCCATAGTGGAGTTAATCTCACCGGGATATGTACTCAAGGTATACCACTCATTTCTAGGCATTACCTATACACTAGTCTGTCACCCTAGCAATAACGCTCAAAGAAATGCGGGGCATGGTACTCTTGATTGGCCTTGATATCTGCAAGCGCATAGATAGAAATACCAATTGTAGCACTTCACCGGGAGTAATCTAGGTATCGTATTTATATTTTACCACAGGGAAGGAGTCTATGGAAAGTAGAGAGAAAAGGATGTCTAATGATTTATTTATATAAGATCCACCTTTTATTGTATTGTAATGCGAGAGTAGCCATATGCATCTAACATTACTCAACGGGGATAAGTCACGGGATAAAGATAATTATATAATTGATAAATACCCAAGTCTAAGATCATCATATGCCACTAGTATCATACGAGCTATTAACATGTTATAGAAAGAATAGAATGAATATTCCTAAGATACTCCTAATCATATGTGTCAAATGAATACTACAATTAGTGCAATACATCTAGCTATCATGGCAAGGTTGGATTACTTCTACACATGGCAAGCATTACCAATAACAACCAAGGACGAAACTTGATCATTACCGTAATAATAAACTCGACTAGTCCTACATTCGGAGGGTGGATTCCAAAGGACTCAACAGGACTGTCACTCCCGCGATCTACCACACGGCCCGGAATGTAGGGTGCAATTGCAGATAAGCGTTGTATAAACACCACGTTTACACATTGCTTATCACCCACATAGTGATCATCTATATGGATGCTATACAATTCCATGCATAAAATATAAAGCAATCTTACTAAACTAAACATATAATTGTAACAAGCATAAACACATATCAATAAGAATATAATAATTATATATATCAAAGTCATAACAATTGTATTCTAAATATAAGAGTACTTACAGATCGAATACAAGAGAGAAGTCTCAAGAACGATGATCCTTGCTACTTCTTGACTATCAGGAACTCAAGATGAACTTGATCTTCAACTAGAACTAGCTAGATAGCTAACTACTTCTAGTATGAACTAGGGCTTAGGTCTAGACTTGGCTGGACTAGATGGGTATGAGTTGATGAATGAGTATGATAATGAAATTGTTATCAGCCTTGGGGTCAGCTGGTCTTCTTATATAGTACTTGGTGATGAACGTCAACCCTTGGATCAAACCGACCTTCAACAACGGTATAGATACAACCTCAAAGTCGGTAGTAAACCGACCTAGAAAGCTGAGACCGACAGGCCGACCCCACCTGGCGGCCGGCCTACATGGCACTGGCGGCCGCCAGGGTGGAGTGCCACCTCATCTTCCCGTCTTTTCTGATGTCCTCTGGTATCTTCTAGAATGTTTTAGTCCACTTTTTGGGTTGAGTTACTTCATGGTTAAGTCTTGTCTTCATATGTCTTGTATATTCCGGAACTTTCTCTATTCTTCTCTGCAATTATCTATCAAGTTTCTGGAAAGTCACAGAATACTAAAACTCGTGGAATTATGTTAGTTAGACCCCTAGACTTATGTTTGGTCTTTGACTTGAGCCCTTATTTCATGTTAATTGTCTTATAAAATTATGCTATAACAGGTGTCAACAGTTCCCTAGCGGCTTGGAGTAAGAGGCGGTGTTGAGCTCGATTGGAGCTTGTTCGAGGCCACACCGGTGGTTTATGAGGGGTCATTTCTTACCCCCGCGGGAGATTCGCGAAAGGAGCACTAGTGGATTGCTCGTGGCTTGTGAATCCCCTCTTGTGATTGGTGTGCTTGAGCTCCCACCGGGGATTTGGCACCGGCCATTAAGCTTAGCAACCATCAAGTGGGTGTATCGCCACAACAGGGACTAGCGTGCCGGCAAGCACGTGAACCTCGGTGAAAAATCTCTTGTCAAGTGTGCTTGTTCGTTGGAGATTTCTCATTGAGTTGGTGATTGGCAACAACCTCTACACTCTGCGATGGTATTGTATTCTAGCCTCTTTGCATTACCTTCACTAGTATACTTGTGTAGCTTTGCATAGGTTGTTTAGTTGACTAGAGTAGTTTAGCTCCTAGTGGTAAAGTTGGTTAGATTATCTTGCTCACCTAGGAGTAAACTAGTGACCTAGCTCTTGTGTGGACTTAGAGATATTAGAGTTGCTATATTTGACTTGTGGCTTGCATAGCTAGCTTGTAGCACCTTTGCTCAATTTCGCCCGCCATCTTATTTACTAACCGCCTTGTTAAGTGTTGTTTGTAGAATTTTTTAATAGGCTAGTCAACCTCCCCCCCACCCCCTCTAGCCATTCGGACTTTTCAATGTGGCAGACTTTACTGACAAATAAATATCTAAGATCCAAGTCCCTCACCCAAGTACAAGCCAAACCCTATGATTCGCATTTCTGGAGAGGTTTCATGCGTATCAAAGAGGAGGTGTTGGCCAATGGTTCTTTCAAAGTCCTAGATGGGACCAAAACACGGTTCTGGGATGACACCTGGGTAGGAATGGTGTCACTTAAAGTTAAATACCCATCTCTTTATAATATTGTGCGTGATCCTCACGTAAGCGTGGGCAAAAGGTTATGACTACAAGCCCCTCAATGTTTCTTTCGGGAGGGCTTTGGTGAATAATAAAGCGGTAGAGTGGCGAGAATCTAGTAGCATAGATTGCTCATGTTGATATGGTGGGCCGGTTCGAGATACCTTCAAATGGAAACTAACCAAATCTGAGTTATATTCGTTTCGTTCGTTCTATTTGCATCTTATTGACACACCACCACCGTTTCGATATAGGATGATCTGGAAATTAAAGATTCCTCTAAAGATTAAGATTTTCCTTTGGTTTCTTCAAAAAGGAGTTGTTCTAACTAAAGATAACCTCACTAGGAAAAATTGAAAAGGTAGCCTCAAATATTGTGGCTGTAATAGGGATGAGACTATCCAACATCTCTTCCTTGATTGTCCTTATGCGATTATGGTTTGGAGGATTATCTTTTTTGCTACTGGTTTGACTCCACCTAGATTAACGAGTCATATGTTTGGAAATTGGTTTACTAATCAATAGAGTCAGATTAGAAAATTGATGCGGGTTGGGGTTGCATTTGTATCTTTGGGCCATTTTATTTGTCGAAATGATATTATTTTTAAGTCAAAGTGAATTCGATTTTTGCGAGGTTATCTTGAGGGGTAAGTTTTCTAGGCGCAGCTTTGCGGCGTGATGAGCAGGCCAAAAACACTCTCTGTCATGAGCAAAAATATTGAGATGATTGGTTTAGAGCTTTCTAACGGAGGGTGGAGGCATATTTATCGTTTGCTTTAGTTCTTTTGTCCATCTTAAAGACTGGTTATGCTCTTTTCATTTCAAGCTTTTGTAATAATTGGTTGTGTACGCCTCTAGGCATAGAGGCCGGATGGTGTTCATCTAAAAAAGAACTATGGCCTCAATGAAAAACTGAGAGTCTAGCTGTGCTCGCATTGTAGAGTGTGGTTGAGCAGTTCAGCTATCTAAGATGGAATACTAGTCAAAGAAACCGATGCATGATGGCATGCCACCGCTACTCGCCTACCTCTGAAACGTTTCCACGAAGAGTCGGTGAGAGCCCTCAGACGCATCAAAAGTTTCAGAGTCAAGCACCAGTTTTTACATTACATGTACTTTATTCAGAACAACAAAGCATCCGTGGTTTTGCCGATTGGTGAAAACGATGCCCACACTACACCACCCATAACGCAGCAAGCTCGTCGATTATTGGTGATTACACTGCCACTATGTATATATAATAACACGAGTTGTCCCCTCGCCGGCCGGCTCGCCCATGGAGCCGGCCGGAGGCACGTAGCACCGTTCTCACTGCGCCGCCAACCCAACGGCCACCGCGCTATTGAACGGCCTCTGGCCGTCGCAATCGAGGTCGCTCCGTACCCAATGCCGAAGACATCGCAGTAGCGCTTGTAGAAGCCGATCCGGTCGGTCACCCGGGGTCGGCCCCGTGCCCGCACTCGATCCCGCCGTTGATGACGTTGGTGACCACGCCGTACCCTGGCGCGCCCCGGCCGGCCGCCCTGTCCGCGGCGGTGGGCGTCCACTGCCCCGTGATCACGGCGTGGCACGACGGCTTGTTGTCCCGCGCGGTCATCCAGAACCACAGCGCCGTCTTGAAGGATATCACCGCGTCCGTCGCCACGAGCTCCGGGTTGTTGAGGAGGTCCACGCCGATGGCTCTCCCCGCCGGCCCGTAGTTGTAGTTGCTGATCGATGCATGGGATGGATGAGTTCGCCGACATCAAGAGATAGCCATGGATGCAAAATGCATGTTTGGTGGCTTACAAGGAGATCTGGATGGGGCCGCGGCCGAAGTACTTCTTGCCGGGCGCGCACGGCCACTCCGGCTGCGGATCGCAGTAGTCGGACGGCGGGCTGCTCTCTCCTCCTTGAAGCAGTAGCCCCATGAGAAGGGTCCGTCTGGCGCGGTCGACCACCCGCCGGTGGTCTCGTGGGAGGTCTGGCCCAGGAACGCCGCGACCTCCCGTTTCCGCTGCTCGTCGCCGCCCGTCGTGCCGAAGTCCGGGAACGCGGCGGCGGCGGCGAGGAACGCGTCGTAGGTGTAGAACCCGCGGGCGGCGCACGCCGCGTCGTTGCGGTGGAGGAGCAGCTGCTCGAAGAGGTCCCTCGGCACGACGGACGCCACGCCGGGGCCCGCGGGTCCCGGCGGGCTCGGGCCGCAACCGGTGCACTGGCTCTGGCACCCGGCGCCGCAGTAGTCGGAGGTGCTGCCGCAGAAGCCGAACTGGCTGCAGCAGAGACAGCCACCGCACGTCGCGCCGCCGGCCTGCGACCCGCACCGCTGGACGCAACCGGTGCACTGGCTCTGGCACCCAGCGCCGCAGTAGGCGGAGGTGTTGCCGCAGAAGCCGAATTGGCTGCAGCAGAGGCAGTTACCGCACGTCGCGCCGCCGGCCTGCGAGCCGCACTGCTGGCCGCTGGCGAGCGCGAGCGCCGCGGCCAGGACGCAGCACAGGACTGCCGCCGCCGCTGTCGTCGCTTGGCTCGGGGCTGCTCCTGATGTCGACATACTTTGGTCTTTGCTGCCGGGAAAGGCGCGGACTGCCGCCATTTTATACACTTGGATTCTGCCATCGCTGTGGAGCAAAGTCGTCGCAGGTTGCTTCGTTGCGCTGTCCGCCTGTCCACTACATGTCCTTGAGATGAGAGGAGCACGTGGAGACTTTGGCACGTTCGTTGAACATGGAACATCTTGGGCTTTGAAGGATCATGTTTCTAGTTACACCCCGCTCCGGCCCTTTTTAACTATCGGTTTCATTTTCCCCTTAAAAAAACAACCGGTTTCATTTTTCAAAAGTCAATTTGTTTTAAAAAAATCAAACATATTCCACTTTGATCATATATAGTTCATAATCAGTATCAGTGGCTAGATCATTGCAAATATTTTCTATAAATCTAGTCAAACTTAATAAAGTTTGATCAGCATGCGCACTAGTGCGAAACCATTTTTACGCTGCGGGCACTTTGGATTTTCGGTGGCGGGTAGCTTGGTGCCGTCACCAACACAAGGTCACGGTAAATGGATGTGTCGCGGCGGTCAGAACTGCCGCCCGAAAAATCGCATTTTGCGTGGCGTGGCGCATTAGGGTGCCCGCCACGGACAATATTCGAAGAAAAGAAAAAAAAAAAAACCCAAAAACCTAAGACAGGCCGCCAAGCCCATCCATGGGCCCGCCCGAGCCCATCTAGGGCTGCCACCGCCGGGGCGCTCCACCGGATCGCCGCCATGAACCGGCCGAGCCACCGGCTCGTCTTGGATCCGCCTTTGTCAAGGTCGAAGCCCGCCGGATCCCGCCGAGGGGGGACCTCCTCCACACCGGCCACGTACCGGATCAGCGCGATCGGTGAAGCCCACCGGATCAGCGCCCGTCGAGGTCGATGCCCGCGCGGATCTGCGCCGTCGAGGTCGATGCCGCCGGATCCGCCGCGGGGACCTCCTCGCCCACCGGCCGCGTGCGGATCCGCGCCGTCGGTCGCGGCTTCGCGGATCCGCGCCGTCGTGGCCTCACGCCGTGCTTGGCGCGAAGAATGGCGGCGTCGTGGCCACCGCGCCGCCCCAGCGCCCGGGGCGGGCCTCCCGCGCCCGCCGGGCCACGGCGAGCGCTGCCGCCCACCGCGCCCGTGTCCCGTGGCCCACGCCTCGCCGCCGCCCAGCGGCGCCCGTGGCTTCTGGCGTCGTCGCGTTCTGCGGCCGCCGCCGCGGCGCCCGCGACGCCTTTGCAGCGCCGCCGGCGCCATGAAGAGGAGGAGGAGGGTGGTGCGGCGCCGTGGG
Source organism: Hyparrhenia diplandra (assembly GCA_015847255.1). NCBI lineage: Eukaryota > Viridiplantae > Streptophyta > Magnoliopsida > Poales > Poaceae > Hyparrhenia > Hyparrhenia diplandra. The sequence continues at coordinate 141,707 of JADLZK010007397.1, forward strand.
TGAGGAGGGAGGAGAGGGGTGGCCGGCTGTTCGCTTGTGAGGGGAGGAGTGAGGGCTCGATGCGGATTGTGAGGGAGTGTCACGCCCCACTTTTAATGGGTCGTTAATCACACGTGTTTGCGCCAGTATCACGCCACAAACACGTCTATTAGTAACAGATAATGGTGAACAGAAATAATAGTAAACCGAGCTGTTGAAATATAGGATAGAAAGGGCTTACAGTGGCGACGAAGAGTCACCAGTCGGGGTTACGATATCAGAGTTGGCCAACCGAGAAGCGGTGGATTAACTATGACACGCCCGTACTCCACAAAGCGGAACTTGTGCATGGATGAATTCTGGGCTTCAACGTCCTTCTCCTAAGCAAACACCTTACGAACCCCTACGATACGCGGGTCTTCTACCTTGTCGTCGATCTTACCTTCACATGTGCCGATATCTGTAAAAAAATAGAAGGGTGAGTACAAACATACTCAGCAAGTCCCAACCAGGGGGTTGTAATTATTAAGGGTTTGGGCCCTAGCAGAGTCTCTAAAACTGCTCTCGCTAGTTCCCGGGTTGTCTCATATCTTCACTGTCATGGCACCATAGGTTAGTCATCATCAAAGTGTATATTCTAATCATAGATGTTCAAGCCTAGCATCTGCCCATTCTAAGAACGTGGCTATTCGAATAGATTCAAGTAACTCTGCAGAGGTTGTACAATTTCCCCACACGATAGGCACTGCCCTCACCATGCGCTCTTGGCTTAAACAGGCCTAACGAGATCCGTACCCGCTTGGGTGCTACCCTAGGTGTGTTGGTATAATCTTCACCACGACTTCTCAAGGGTTGGAAAGGATGACGCATCATCCTAGACAATATGGTGATACCAAATCACCCACGGCTTTACAGGTAATACCTTATTACCCAACCTATACTGTCAAACACCATACCCAATCATAAATATGTGCACCTAGCACTGCGCCACTGCGCCCAAACACCATACGTGGAAGATCACTCAGCATCCACGCCAACCGGACCATGGGGCCACTCTCCCCATGTCTGCTCCCAATAGGTCGTTCGCCTACTCCGGCCACCTTGGCTCTGAATTATACCTCAACCCAACGGGGTGTGAATCAAGCCGTCCCATATCGGCGTGTGGCTGTACGAATTATCGCACTAAGTAGAAGGTCTATGAATCGGTCCATAGGGAGGCGAGTATCTCTCCGCAGGAATCTCTCGCGGTGATTCCCGATGTGGTATTTAGGCTTTACCAGACTACCACCACTCACCTTTTGGTTGGGCTCATATTATTATTATGTTTCATATTCAATTAACAATCATGGCTATTATCATATGTCGACAACATTTCTTCAAATAATTGGGCACCTAGCCCCTTAATAAGCACACAGCATTGCGGAAGATTACCTAACATCCTCTCATCAACAACTCATGATCACATACGATAATAGCCCATGATCTCTCCTCTTAATTAATCTTCATTATTATTACTTAATTAAAGGTCATGATTAGGGGGGGTAAGGACTTGCCTGGGAGGTTCTTACGAATCGGCACGGCGTCGAACGTCTCTAGCTATCTTCGGACGGATACTCCTAATCGGGTCGATGTAGAACTACGGCGCGTATGTTGATAACCTAGCTTGAACTAGAGCAACCAAAACAAGTATAGAACATTATGGTGGCAATGGGTTAGATGCATAGAGCTAGATTTTAGATGAATTATGGAAGTCGTTTCACGCGAAACGGAGTTAGTATGCATGAGATATGGATTTTATAATATTGATCCCTAATTAAATCATTAGGGTAATATTATAATATAATTTTATCATGTAATAAAATTGGAACTAATTACATGATAAAATTCTATAAATCAAATAATGAATTTACAAATTTTTCTGGGAATTTTTCTGACACGGTAAATAGGACTTATAACATTCTGTGTACATAATCCGGGTGTACATAGCAATTTCCTAAGTGTACACAGGAATGCCTCTTGCACACATGGGTGCCACGTGGGTCCACGTGGACGCCACTGTGGATGACATATCAGCGCCACGTGTGTAAGGATGTTGCCCTAAGGGCATCGCAATGTATATCCCATTCATGTGGTAGTAACATGGGCCCAAAGGAGCGGCGGTAGTAGCACTTTCCCCATTCACACAATGTGCTACCGGTAATAAAGTCGGGTCCCACAATAGAAAATCGGCGACCATCCAACTTCGGCCTCTCCTCCTACACCCGTCGAGACAAGGATGTCGGGGAAAAAATAATTGTTTATTCATCTTAAAACAGTAGTGTTGCCGGTATCAACTAGCTAATACCTTTTTTCAGACGTGTATCTTACGGTTACAAGGTCTTATTCCCCCTTCTTCCCTCCCATTGTGGACGCCCTAAGGGCATGTACATCGCGTCGACAGCGGCCGTCTGTATGCAGTGTTTTTTTTCAAAAACAACCCTGACGAGCTAACAGACGAGCGATGCCGTCGTCTCCTGAGGCGACGAGTACGGCTCGTGCTCCGATGCTGTAGACGATGAGAAAAGGTGCGCTGTACACCGTCGCCGTCTCCAAGCGATTTGGTGCGGATCCGGCTGCGGCAAGTGAGGGCGCGCGATGCCGCCGGGCCTGGCTGTCCCGCTGAGCAAGCCACCCTTCAACTTGTACTCCAGATCGTCCGCGACAATCTCCGGCCTTTCATAGCTCATCGCAGCAAGGCACAACGACAAAATATGCCGGTGCGTCAGCGCTGAGCTCGCGGTTCAACCAAGCGACCATGGGCACCCGCCGCCATGGATCCGCTGCTGTCAGCGTGGTCGGCCTCGTGGCGTTGCTCCTCAGCACGCGGCCACCGGTCGGCCGTGCGGGGCAGCAGCCCGTTCATGGAGCTCGCTCGGCTGGCAGTCGCCGCCGCCAGGAAGTGTAAGGTCAACGTGCCGTCGGCTGAGGAGTTGAAGTTTTAAACGGACCGACGACGGCGAGGTGTCGGTGGCAAGCAAGCAAAAGCACATCGCAGCAAAGGCGCGGGCGCGCGGCGACATCACCGGCCTCTTCTGCCGTAGCTGCGGCAAAGCAAGTTGCTGCTGCTACAAAGTTCAGGTTTAAACACAAGCAAGCCGCTGCGGCTGCGGCCTTAATCAATGATGTTGTTCACCTATAGCTCTTCCAATATTGTTTAAACACTAGCAAAAATTATAAACAAGCAACACAATAGTATACATGATTTTTTTTTGTTCTATTATGTATAGGAAGGAATACAATAGCATACAAAGTAGCATCCACGATTGATCCTGGCATCATGCACAACATTAAACGACACGGAAACCGTGAAAAAAGACAACCATTATGCGACTGTCTTTTTAGTCGTTGTCTATACGCTGCGATTCGCGTCTCTTGCGGGCGAATCTAATGCTGTGGGTTGAACATGCCCTAACGGTTGTGGCGGAGCGGAACAGCAAGGGCGACGTGGCGACTTTCGATTGGCCGGAGCCTTCACGCCGTTGCTGCACATGACGGCGTCGTCCATTGAATCCCATCCGTCGCTCCTTGCGGCGGCGCCTCGCCGGAACATCGCCGGAGGTGCCCGTCTTTGTTCAGAACCTCGCCGCGTGGGGCCCGTTCGACTTCCATCGTCGTCCCGGTCGTGATGGTGCCGGTGGGGGCGACAGAGTGGGACGTCTCCCACAGCGGCGGCGAGCACGGCGGCGCTCGGTGGTGGTACTCCGGTGGCAGGGCAGCACGGCACAATAGAGAAAGAAGGAAAGGGTGTGGCGAAGGAGGCAAGCTCGAGGGAACTCACGAGGCTAACCTATTTGGGCTCGGCGGACGAAATCGGTAGCGGCGGCTTCACCAGTCCCGGTGGCGGCGGCGGAGCCGGATTGGGGAAACGAGATTGCGTGGAGTGGGAGAGGGAGGAGGAGGCAGAATGGGCGAGCACCGCGTGTTCCTCAACACGGCGGAGCTTTTGGAGTGAGGGGCGAGCTCGATCGTCCACTGGAGGTGGCTATTTATAGGCCGGCGGCGTCGGGTCTTTCCGACGAGATATTTTTCTCGTCACTCCGATCTTTTCCGACAACATCGCTGCTCGGCTATGGCTCCCAGCTGGAGTTCCGGCGTGCTCGAGCTGTCCTCCGCGTGCGCCACGTGCTCCGGCGGGCGGGTGTGCCGCCCGGTCACATCTCCTACGGCGGAGGTTGTAAATGCGCCGCCATGGCGGCCGCGGCGTCCGCGGGCGCGGTTGTGCTAAGCGTTTACTCGGCGCCCGGTGCTGGCTGGTTGCCACTGGCTTTGGCTGCGTGGGCTTGCCGACGCGACGTGTCCCATGCCCCGGATGGAGTTGTCCTTGGTGTCGCCTTGTCCGGCTTGCCGGCGAAGCGTGGCGGCGGAGTCATGAATGGTGCCGTAGCGCGGTCGTCGCCGCCGGGGGAGTATTGATGGCGTAACGCCCCGGAGGAAACGGCTAACTCGCTCCCCCGTGCCCCGGTCGTCGACAACGGGGGTGGGAGGTGCGGTGGATGGCGATGTGGGCTCAGGCGGTCGCGTCGCGACAGCGTCGGGGAAGAAGGGTGGTGGGGAAGATGAGAGTGGGGCCTGGGTGTCGGTGAGACAAGGAAGGTGGCCGCGAGGCTGGGCTTGGTTTCAGTGTGGGCTCGGTGATTTGGTTGGGCTCGCCCGTGCGGTTGAATGGGGGCCCTGCTCGGGAAATGGGAAGGAGGGAAGGGAAGAGGCAGGTTGGGCTGGGCCGGCGGGAAGAAGGGAAGGATAGGGTGAGCCCGAGAGCGCAATTCGATTTTCTTTTCCATTTCCAATTTCCGTCTTTCTTTATTCCCTTTCCATTATTATTTTATGAGTGTCACATATATATAAGTATGTTATAAATATTTACACAAGTACATGTATATTCTCATGATTTCCATCCATGAAAATATTTAGTTAATAGTACTTGTATAAATAGAAACATATATGTGTACACCCGTTTCCGGAGATTATCATTTCATGTGTAATATATACATTATAAATATTTATACGGGCACATTTATATTCCCATGACCTTTATGGTTGGGAATATTTATTTATTGTGCTTATATAAATATTTCATATATATACATGTGTATATTGCATGAGAACCGAGTTACAAACTTTCTCACGGGAATAGAATACCAAAACACATGTGTATATATATATATATATATATATATATATATATATATATATATATATATATATATATATATATATATATATATATATATATATAATACACTCGGTTCTCATGCAATATACTTCCATAAATAAAATCTAGAACTTAATTTGCATCTTCGTCCACCATAAAGCTCAACAAGCAACAAGCAATCTAAAGGAGAGCTACTTTCTACATGGTGGGATTTTAAATGTAGGTTTTCGAAAAACAGGGGTTTCGGTTTAGCGGAAAGTAAATCATGTTTTAGTTGTAATTCGAAAAGTTCAAATTTTTAGTGAATTTTAAAATGATGCAAAAACACGGATGTTACGGGGAGAGCACCGAGGAGTGATGAAAACCTAAGTCTACGTTATATAAGGCCCGATAGGAGATGGATTTGGGCCGGAGTAGCCGGGCCGCGATTTTTTTTTTTGTGTCGGGCCTTTAAGGTTGCCGGTCCTTTGTTAATTCATTTTCCGTGGCGGGCACCTTAACATGACCGCCACGGAAAATACACTATTTTTCGCGTGGCGGTCGCGTTAAGATACCCGCCACGGAAAATCGATTTTTACGTGGACGGGTAAAAAATGCCCGCCACGCAAAATAAAACTGCTTGTGGCGGCCGTTATTAACCGTGACGGGCAAAAAAAGTGCCCGCCACGGTTAATATTTTGGGGTGTCTCGCAAAATCAATTCATTACTAGTGGCACCTCACCGTGACACTTAAAAACTAATAGAGGGAGCAGTTTATAAGAAACAATGGGTTTTCTTAAAAAAAAACTAGCAAGAGAGTTGCATGTTATTATACTAAAAGGTAGAGAAATACTAGAAAGATGATGTACATATAAATAGGAAAGGCAACACAACACGAGCACTCAAGTGCTTACACCCTTGGGGTTAGATTAGCCGTGTTTGGCGTCTACGGTTGAAAGATGCATCGAGACTCGTGTTGTTTGCACTTTTCCACGCTGCTGTACTTTTTTTGCACTGCTGTTGTTCTCTTCTGCACTGCTACTGTACTTTCCCCTATATTGCACACATCTCAATGGATGTTGAACGGTGTAGAAAAGCAGTGTTTAACACATGGATGTTGATTTTTCACGTTCTCATACCTCGTCTCATGCAACATCACGTAGTATTTTTGATAATGTGAAAGAAAGAGAGCAAAAAGAGAATAAGGTCATTTGCTTTGCGAAACAACCGTCTCATGAGCTAAATTTAAGAGTATGAGACAACTATTATACCATTGTATGAGTTGTTGTTGTCATTCACCCCCACAATCCTTTTTTTTTATCTACCCATAAATTAAGGAATTATAAATTACTATGAGACAACTTAAAAAGACAACCAATGGACGTATAGTTTATTAAGTCCTCTTTAATTGTGTGTCACTACATTAGACCAGTTATGAGACAACATCAATGTACCGCCCTAGGCCGGCGACAACAACAGGATTGTGAGGTGCATTGACTTAAATTGGACCTCACAATCCTGCCTAATAGGAACACCCTGCTCCGGCCCTTTTTAACTATCGGTTTCATTCCCCTAAAAAACTATCGGTTTCATTTTTATATAAAAGTCAATTTGTTTTAAAAAATCAAACATACTCCACTTTGATCAAATATAGTTCATAATCATTATCGGTGGCTAGAATATTGAACTTATTTTCATAATAAATTTATTTTAAGATATAAATATTACAAATATTTTCTATAAATCTAGTCAAACTTAATAAAGTTTGATCAGCACGCGCCCCCCCGTGACACTTAAAATCTAATAGAGGGATTAGTTTATAAGAAACAATGGGTTTTCTTAAAAAAACTAGCAAGTGAGTTGCATGTTATTATACTAAAAGACAGAAATACTATAAATCCATATAAATAATATGAAAGGCAACACAACACAAGCACTCAAGTGCTTACACCCTTGGGGTTTTTTTTTTGGAACTTTACACCCTTGGGGTTAGATTAGCCGTGTTTGGTGTCTACAGTTCCTAGCACTTGTACCCTTTGTTAGGTGGTGAAATCATCTTCAGAAGTCGAGATGTCTAGCCTCGTCCAAAGAGCCAAACTATCTTGGGATGGTCCAAAAGCACGAGTCCACGTAGGAGGTCGTACGAAGCCAACCACTAAGGTGTGCAGCGGATATGAAATCATCAGCCTCTAATAATTCAAATAAATCTGAAAATAGATTCATGTGTATGCTAAATGACTAAAATGTCCTTTCTAATAGGAATATGCTTAGAATCTAGCCTTAGAGTACGGGCAACTCGGTCCACCTATTATAACCTGATCACTATGAATAGTGCCCCTCATGAGTATATGTGTTGATATGTATATATATCAAAAGAATTCAGTTGTATAGGGTTTCCAAAATATAGTTTTCATTGATGATGAGACATCATTGGTACTCACAAAAGACTCTGGCAATGAGTTGCGCAATATATTGACATAAAACAACAACATATATACTTGACCATCACCATGTTCACAAGTCTAAACACAACACCACATATTGCATTAGTTGCACAAATTAGTATTACCAACTTTAAATTCACATAGAGAAAGTCAAACTTAAACTTCAAAAGCCGAACTTAAACTTGGTACTTTACTCGCTTATTAGGAAGTATGGCAACAACTTTCTTTGCTTCATCTCGCTTGTTATTGTCCCCTTTTTTTGTTTTGTTTGTGATGCGTCGGGCATGTCTTCATCTTCTTATCTTTTCCTCCATTATGTTAATGAGCTTGATTACCTTACTGTAGTTTATAGCTTAAATTGTACAAATTAGATAGATGTAGTAAACTATTTACCTATTGTTCTTTGAGATGCCTCCAATCTCTCCATCTGAGTCATGCTCAAGCAGGTTATGTCTGCACAAAGTCTCCGTACCACCGTCGTGCCTCCAAGGGAGAGGGTGCAACTTCAATAGAGGATCAGAGTCATGGAGAGGGAGAGGGTGCAGCTCTAGGAGAGGATCGGAGTGCTGGAAATGCAGCTCACGGATGCTCACAAGTTCATCCGAGTCCTGGAGACCACGACCACAGGCGGCGGTCGTCGTCACGGGTACCGGCCAGTGCTACCTCCTGTCATGGAGCACGCCGAGTCGTCTCACTTAAGAGAGTTGCGTGGTACGCACTCGATTGATCTTTTTTGTTGTTATAATTTTGAATTCAACTCTCTCGTTATTTGCTTATTGATCTAATATAAACTCTATGTCAAATCGACAAGGTGGCAGCGGCGGCGTCGAGATCTGCCATGCACGTGGCTGAGATGGACGACTACATGTGTTAACAGGATTGGAGGAGGAGGAGCAGATCTGTAACACCCCTGGTGTTACTCTCACTAAAACTTGACATGTCATCATGATCATTGCAAAGCATGCATGATTAGCCCACCCTGTCTTGCATTGAACTAAAATAAGTTTATTTTATGTTTGGTTGCTTTGTCGGTCGAAAAGACGCGAGAGGAGTCAGATTTCGGAAACTATTCCCCCTGTCGGAAACCCTAGCTTTCTAAACCCTAATTTGTCCCCTTTTATTTATTTCAAAATTTATCAAGAATTTGAGGGTGGTCACAAAAGGGAAAAGGTAGAGTTTTCAAAGTTGAGCAAAGTTGGTATTTTGAGTTTTCAAAGTTTAGTTCAAAATTTTAAAGTAATTTTTGAATTCGACAAAACCCTAATTACCCCCTTTTTCTGTATTTCAAAATTTATGCAAAATTTGAGAAAACTTCCAAAAACTAGTTTGTAGATCTTGTTGAAAGGAACAAAAGTCATGTACAAAGTTTTTCAAGTTTTTACATGATTTTAAAAGTAATTTTGAATTCAAATTTCAAAAAAGTTTGACCCCGTTTCAAAAAGTCATATTTCTAGGCTGAATTTGAAAATCTTCCAATTGTGAAAATTGTAGATCTTGAAAAATTAAGGCAAGTTGCTTTTTGGAAATTTTTGAGTTTAGTTCAAAATTTGGGAGTAATTTGGAAAATTTGAAGTTAGGGTTTGACTCAACTTTCTGATACCCGACCTCTCCTCCTCCGCCACCGCCGGGCGCTAACGTTCGCGCCGCCGTCCATCCGGCGAACCCGACCGGCCGAGGACCTTCGCGACGTCGCTGTCCACCTGTCCAACCCCCCTTGCCTATTTATAGCCCGCCGTCACCGCCGTTTTCCTCTTTTTTGAAAAACCGCCGCCGGAACCGTCTCCCTCCGCCGCCGTCGTTCGTCGCCGTCGAACCATCTCTCACTAAACCAATCCCCACAGCAGTTCCGTAGCTTCCTTGCGCACCTCTCGGAGCCCGGCCGCAACCCGCCTCGCCACCGGAATCGCCGCCGCGACCGCATCTTCCTCGCTGCCGCCGCAGGCGCCGCCGCGAGCCCGCCGTCGTCGCCATCCTTGCTCCGGTGAGCTTTCGCCGGTTTTTCTTCACAAACCGACTCATTTTGGTGTCGTGGTCGTGATCGACCTCTCCTTTTTTCTCAGCCCGACGCCTTGCACCACCACGAACGTCGCCGTGCCGCCGTCGAGAGCCGCCATCGCCGCCCGTCGACCTAGCCGCCGCCGCACCGACAGGCCGCCGACTCGCGGCCCTAGTATCGCGGTGAGCTCTTGGCCGCCCTCCTTCTCTCCGTTTTCTTTTTAGCCCAACACCGGCGCGGGAACGCGACCGCGCCGCAAGGCTGTGGTGAGCGCGCGCATCACCGCCCGGTGAGCACGCGGCGTAGACACGCGTGAACGATCTCGGCCGAGCACCTTTGTAGCTCCCGGGCGGCCCAACACCGCTTTTGTTTCACCAGCCGGCTCGCCATTGTTCCTTTGGGCCGGTCCTTTCTGTTCATCATGGGCCATGAACAGTCTTTGGGTCATGCACAGTAACAGGCCAATTTCAACCCAGAACCTTTTTCCATTTATAAAATGTTTTATTCATTTTCATTTATTTGAATAGTGTTTGATTTTCCAAATTTTGTATAAATTCAAATACTAGCTCAAAAATTCTGAAAATTTTTGTGTAGCCTTCCCATGGTATGTCTATCCAGGAAAAAAATATGAAACTTGAATTTTGAATACTTTTGGCATGATTTAAAAATACAAAATTTAATTGAAAAATGCATCTTCCTTGATTTTTAATAATTATTTTATTTATCCAAAATCATGAAAATTATTTCAGTACTGTTTTATGACATGATCTACCTGTACAAAAATTTTGAGCTTGTTTAGAGAAAGTTAAAATATTTATTAATTCATGCTCTATTATTTCATGTGTTGAATAAATTGTTTTATGTCTTATAACCTAGGGTTTTGGGTGAATTTTGGATTGTTTTGTGAACCCTAAACCATGTCTTTATCAAGTGGTCCTTGAGAACTCCTTAGGCAATGGTGATGATATCTCGTAGAGTAATTCAACAAGTTGGGTTTTGTTGGGTTGCAACTTTATCGTGAAGGAAAGTCGTACTCAAGCGTTTATCATTTCATGCACTCTCGCATCTCATGTTTGTATGCATGGCATCATGTTAAGCATATATTATTCTTTTCGTATAGTGAACGAAGGAGATCGTGAAGTTGTTGATCGGGCCTCAGAAGAAGGCTATCTTGTTGACCCGAGTTCCGAGTATTGTGATCCATCGTCCGAGTCGGGATATTTCGTCAATCAAGGCAAGCCCGGTTCATTTAAACGTTCCTTGTGTTTTTACAAAGCTTTATATCACCTTTGCTTTATACAATTTGCATTAGGTGATAGGAGTTGTGTGATAATCTAATTGGTGCATTACCATTCCTTGGTTATTTCAATATCTACCTTGATAACCCGTTTTGATAAAAATGCTTAGAGATGCTTAGCCTTGCTAATTTAGTTAGACTTTTGAGTCAAAATGTGACAAGTCTCTTATGACAGCCCGAAGTGGCATTTGATGGGAAAGGATGCTATATGATGAAACCATCTTTGGGATATGGTGTTTAATTTGAGACCGGTCGGGTGATTTGCATTGTGAATGGAGTCTCGGTGTAGTATTTCCGGCTTGTCGATTAAGGACCGAAGCGTGTAGGCTGTGTAACCGAGACTATGGAACATAAATTGCGCTCGAGGTCGTTTGGCCAATAATGGCACGCTATGCGGGCGACGAAAACTAGTCCCGGACACATACCCGTAAGCCTAAACTGGGGGTTCAAATCGAAACATACAACCGCGCCTTTGGGAGTGGAGAGATGGCGGGAGTACAAGATACCCTCGGTGGGTTAAAGTCCCGAGGTTGGAGGAGTATTGTATTCTCGGGTGGCGTAGGACGCAGCGGTTCCGTTTTGAGTATCCAAGAAAGGGTTGATATATGCAAGCTTAAGTGCTACATATGTCGTGTGGAAAGAACTCCCAGCTGGGTTAATCGATTTCGAAATCGCCGTGCTTCTCGGATATGGAGACTTGGTTTCGATCTTATATCGTAGTTTAATTATGGAACTATGAAGAGATGGAATAAGTGATGGCATATCTACAAGTGTGTGCTCTAGTATCGGATCACCTAGAGTAGGTGAGAAACTAAATTGGAATTAAAAATGTTGAAAGTAAGGATTCACTACTAGTAAGCTTTTACGCAAAAAGAGTCCTTGCTTCTTGCTACAAGCCTTACCTTGAATCCTATTAGACCAGCATTTTTCGAGTCTTCTCCTATTTTCTTTAGTCGGGGTAAGTCTTGTTGAGTACTCCCGTACTCGGGGTTTGTTAACCCATGTTGCGGGACAGGAAGTCATGTGCACGCACCGGACCGTCTTTGCATGACGATTCATCGAAGAAGACAGTGAGGATGAGTGAGAAGTGAGACCCGTGGGCGGGGTGGTCTCGTTAGTGTCATATATGTAATAATCTTTCCGCTTACTCCTACTTTTATGTAAAACTTGTTTTAAATAAACGGTTGTAAAATTATTGTAATACATATAAACCTTCCGCTGTTTACTCTGATTATGTATGAAAACTGTTGTAATACTGCAATGACCTCGTAACGGATCCTGGTTGGAATAGTTAATAGTGCTTTTCAGGTTATAGGTGCACATATATGACTATCAAAGGTTGTTGAACCGATAATTAGTACATGTGGGCCCCTGTAATTTGGAAGGTTACGTTATAAGATCAAGAGCTCTGATCCTCCATGCACGTACTAGTGTTTGTGAGTTTTTAGCTAGTGCGTTCTAGACACATGTTGTTGTTGTGTACGTGCAAGTTTTCATTCATAGTCACCTTAATTAACTCTCCCACCAGTGTGTGCTTTCTAAGTCCCCTGCTAGTGCATGTGCGATTCGAGTCCGTCCGGCTAGTTTGTGTGTTTTCGAGTCTTTGCTGGTGCGAAGGCTAGCTTGTCGGCCATGGTTTAATTTGTAATGAATTTGATGATAGCATTACCCCGTAGACAACCTCTAATTTCTCGTGCTTTAGGTCTAGCTACAACTCTTCCCAATAAAGGTGGAAAAATTTTGTATCCAAGGTCAACCTCAAGCCACTATGTGTGATCTATCCGGGAAAGGATCAACTCTTCCATCATAAGCTACTCGAACCTTGCTATAGAATAGTAGTACTCATAGACATAATCTGCAATTTGAATTACGCTAACCGAGAGAAGCGGTGAACTGGGTCAAGTAACTAAGTCCACATGGTGGAGGGAGGGGCATCGGTGTCCATACAAAACCTCTAACACCTATACGTATGGTGCGTGGCATGTCGGGCTTAGAATCTCGCATATTTGCAATGCTTAGAGAATTGCACAATGGCATATTTACAATATGTGGAATAGTAGTGGCAAGTTCCAAAGATGTTGTAATAGTAGATTTCGAATTATCCCTAAAAACTAGTGTAGGAAGTAGTTTATAAGAAACAATGGGTTTTCTTAAAAACACTAGCAAGAGAGTTGCCTATTATATTAAAAAGTAGAGAAAAACTAGAAAGACCATGCACATATAAACAACATGAAAGGCAACACAATGCGAGCACTCAAAGTGCTCACACCCTTGGGGTTAGATTAGCCATTGTCCCATTGTAAATTCCGAATTATCTCTTGCACAACACCCTTAGTAGATTTCAAGTTATCCCTAAAAACTAGTGGAGCGAGCACTCAATGGTAGATTAGCCTGGTGAAATCATCATTGGATAGCCGAGATGCCTAGTCTTGTCCAAAGAGCCAAAGGGTCTAGCCGAGTTATCTTCGGATGGCTCAAAGGCACGAGTCCACATAGCACATAGGGCGCGGAGCCCCCCCCAAGCCTTGTAGATAAATCAAGTCTAAAAGTCAAATCTAAAATTGGATTCATGTGTATGTTAAATGACTAAAATGCCCCCTACCCGATAGGAATATGCATAGAATCTAGCCCTTAGTACGGCCATTTCGGTTCACCTATTGTAACCCCGATCACTATAAGCGAGTGCCCCTCATGAGTAAGGGGAGGATTCTCCATGTAATAAGTAGCCACCTCGACTATTTCATTCTCGCATTCTAGTTCGGCACCAACGGTCAAGACTTTAGTCGAGACAATTGTCGCTATCCAAAAGTGATGCCACCTCCTTGATTTCGTGAGAGAGCACGTGGTTTACAATTCTTTGTCATCAAAGATCCTAAAGTCTCTCTCATTCTAGACTTCCGATCCCAACATGTCAACTAAGCAATGTAGGCTTCGACGTGCAACACGAAAGTTCATCTTATAATGGACCACCACTACAACACCGTGTCCCTCATCCCTCATTCCCCATTATTTGACCTGAGATTGCTATCGCCTTCCTAGGTTGTTAGATCCTCCCCCCCCTCCCCCCCCCCCGATAAACTATATGTGCCCTTGTGGCCTTACGCCCTTCTAGTATTTAGGGAGGTGATGGTGGCCTTACACAGTATTTAGGGTCAGATGGTGGACGACTGCGGATGTTAATGACATGAACCCCAGACCCATTTGGTCTTGTTGGGACTAATTGGTGGTCTTGAATCTGATGGAGTAGCTTTAGGATTAAAAATGAGTAGTTGCAGCTGATTAATGGTTCGTTATATCATTTTTATTTGCAATATGCATTGTTTAATCAGAGATTGGTTTAATCTGCATTGTTTATGTGTCGTGATTAGCTAAGCAATGTTCCCAAGTTTGGTGGATGTACTATATTGGGACTTAAATTAGTTGTTTATTGTTGTTTTTTTAGGGTCAGTGATGGATGCGTTGAACATGCTGGTTGTTAGATTCATTTTCTACAATGAGTTTATAAATGATATAGGAAAGAACTGATAAGGTGTCCCCTTCAGCCGCTGGTAAACGATGTATCCATCTTTGTGAATCAATAAAGCTTGCTGAAAGTTTTTTTTAAAAAAAAACACTAATAAGGTATCAGGTATCACTGTTTATTGAAACAGACACAGGAGTGGAAGTTGGCCTTTCTTGGTCCACCCGATACGACCATGTCGTATAGGCAACAGCCATATGCCCAGCTCCCGCTAAAATCAATTGCCCCGGAGCCCCGCGCATCTCCGCCAAACTACGCGACGTCACTAGCTTGTGGGTGGACCTCCGCTAGAAGCTGAAACCGGCACCGTCGTCTCGCCATGGCCCGCGCCGGCAAGGGGTCATCGGCGACCTCGTCGTCGCTGCTCCTACTCCTCCTCGCCGCCTCCATGGCGGCGCTCGCCTCGGCTGAGGAAGCCAACGCGCCGCTCGTGCTCCCGTCCGCGCGTGCAGCGTCGTCCTCGTGGAGGCTCCAGCACCACCCATGCTTGGATAACCCGCCGGACATGACGACGGCCACAAGCGCCGAGGCGGGCCAGACCGCGCCCGACTTCCACGGCTTCGAGGCCTACCTCACCGGCTCACGCCGCGCCCACCGCGCCATCGTCCTCGGCTCCGACTACTACGGTCAGTGCTCCCTCGCCGTGTAGCTATAGCTAGCGCGCGCGTCGCTCGGCTTCGTATCGAACAACGCTCATCTCGATCTCCTCGTTGCAGGGTTTGAAGCACCGAAACTAAGGTACGCAGTACACAGTCTTTGCGACCATATGTTGTGATGATTGTGTGAATCATGTGATTATTTGCTTCGTAAATATATGTTTCCGCTGTTAAAATTGGAAGTTGACCAACAGTTCTAATCATGTGTTACAAAAGGGAAATAGCAGATCAAGTCGCAGCTCTTGGGTACTATGTCGTGGTTCCTGATTTGCTGCACGGCGATCCTTTCAAGGATGGCTTCACATTTGATGAGTGGATGAAGAAACACTCCCCGGTTTGACTCTTTTAATCATTGTCTTTTAAATTTTAATACCACAATTAGCCAGTGTCCCAGTGATCAATCCCCTGCACTTTTTTTTTCCGCGAGCAGGTCGTAACCTGTTTTCCCTGAAATTCTTCATGTTGCACTTCATTCATTGCCTCTCCAGGCCGAGGCAGCTGAAAAGGTGAAGCCGCTCATTGCTGCTCTGAACAAGGAAGGGAAGAGTGTTGGGTTCGGCGCTTACTGCTGGGGTGGTGAGTTAACTTTAATTAGTTCATATGAATTCATGTCTGTGCTGCATTGTTTTTCTTGGAATGCATCAGTTATTCATTCTTTCGGCGCTTCAGCCAAGTGACATGGACTATCTTCTGCCTCCATTCTGCAGCTAAGGTCGCCGTCGAATTAGCGAAAACAGATGAAATCCAAGCAGTTGTCATTTCTCATCCTTCCCTAGTCACTGTCGATGACATGAAAGGTAGGCTGTTCTACAAGAAAAGAAACGCAATACACTTTTTATGGACCTTTTTTCTCTGACTTAAGCTTATCTGATGCACAGAGATCAAATGCCCCATCGAGATACTCGGAGGCGAATATGATTTCGTTTCGCCACCACAGCTAGTACGACAGTTTCAGCATGTCCTGGAGCAAAACGAGGAGGTATGTTTGCAGTTTCAGCTGGCTTGTTTGGTGGTCTGGTTTCAACTTTGACTACTAGCAGTTCAGGCAATCAGGTCCTGGATGGTGGTCCAATTTGCCATTTGAAGTTATTTCATTTTTACGGTTGCAGATCGACCACTTGGTGAAGATCTTCCCGAGGGTTCCCCATGGTTTCGCCTGCAGATACAACTCCAGTGACACGTTCGCCGTGAAGACCGCGGAGGAAGCTCGCGAGGACATGGCCAGCTGGTTCAGCAACCATCTGAAGCATTGAGATTTTGAGAGAGAGCTTCCGGGTTCAGCTAGCTACAGGGATATAAGGATCTAGTACGGAGTAGCTCTGCCAAACCATCTCATGGAATCTGAACACTGAATAAATTACACGCCATAGTCAGTGCTGATACTACTCTAGCCATGTATCATCTGGCAGTGTCCTGATGGGTGTATCAGATTCATCCTCGGTTGTTCAGTATTTGAGTCGCCGGCCAATCTGATGATGGAATTAGTATAAATTTTGGGCGCGCAAAGTGAGTACTAAAACTGGTCATTTATAGGTGAATCTGTTGTGGACATCATTCACCCATTCCATCCTTTGAGCTGCTGCACAGCCTGCACTCTGTCATGATTCACGAACGGACACTGCCGCTGCGTTTGCGTTAAATATGGTCGCCTTGCGGCTTACCGCACAAATAAATTTGACCCAAAGGTTCAGAAACCACTACAGCAAAACCATTTGATGTGATCGAAAGAATCATAAATCACTACGGGTTTTTTTTTGTCTCAGCTAGTGTTGGCATCACCGCGTCAACTGCACGCCCAAAGATTGTATTTTTTCCCACCACTAATATAAGGTTCCACGCAGAAATGATACAACTGTTCATTTGGAATTCAGCGCAAAAATTTTTGCACTATGCCTCACAGGTGGGTTACAGAAAAATATACATGAAAAAAAAAAAAAAAAAAAAGGGCGCGAAGCAAAAGCATTTTCCTTTGCCGGGACTCGAACCCGGATCTCTCGGGGTGAGAGCCGAGTATCCTAACCAGCTAGACTTCAACGGATTGTTTTAGGCTTGGAAGTAGGTCTGTTTATATTAAATAAGATCAATCAGTAATTTAATTCTCAAATGTCAAAATAAGCTGGACTAATAATAATTCAATATATTTGTCGCGTATAATGATTGTTATTAGACCAGAATCAGAGTCATACAAGCAATGTTCAGAGCATCATGTGTTGTAATCAAATTATCTTTGCATTATGTTCAGACTTGCCTACTTTCCCCTTTTTAAAAAAAGAAGAAGGAAAAAAAAAAAAAAAAAAAACGATTCGTTGCAGCTGTACTTGATGATACCTCCTCATTGCCCTGAGAAAGCATGCATCATGGTCTAATGGAGCCATGAAAGCATTGGGCTAGGCTACCATACGAATACGAGAGAACAACATTTACACCTGCTGTGCGTGGATAACCCTGTTTCTACGGATTGGGTTGCAGCATGGGGCGAATCTGCGATGCACCCCTGCAGCGGGAGATGATAACATCCCTTCCTTGCACAGAGCAAAAGCAACTCCAGCCTCCAAACTCTCCCTCCAATCGGCAGCAAGGAATGGCACCTAAACGCAAGAACGTATCCGCCTTGCTTTGCCGCCGATCTTACCTTTCAACCGAAGAAACGGCCCAAATGCTGCTAGTAGCCTCGTATTCTTTCCGAGCACACGGCAGCACACACACTGCATATATACGCGCTGTTGCGCTGATGCCATTCACGCACCGCAAGAACCAGAGCACAACAGCGGCACCGGTACGTACGGGCGCGCACGGCTGAGACGACTCTGCCCACAACAACAACTTGCCTGCCACCGGCCGGTCCGCGAGCGAGATCGTCGAGGCAGCAGCATGGCGTCCGCCGCCCACCGGTCCATGGCGTCCGCCCTCCTGTTCCTCAACCTCGTCATGTACGTCGTCATCGCGGTCATCGCCGGCTGGGCCATCAACTACAGCATCGACGAGAGCAGGAACTCGCGTAAGTGACCGTGTACTTGATTTCTGAAAATGTCTGGTCGATCCATGGCAAGTGAAACAATAGTAATGACTGCGTGTGTGTGTTGGTACATGCAGTGTATGGCGCGACGCCGCCGGTGCGCCTGTTCCCGATCTACTTCCCGATCGGCAACCTGGCGACGGGGTTCTTCGTCATCTTCGCGCTCCTCACGGGCGTCGTCGGCATCGCCACCTCGCTCACCGGCCTGCACGACGTCAGCAAGGGGTACCCTGCTAGCATGATGTCCGCCGCGGCGTGCTCCCTCGTCACCTGGACGCTCACCGTCCTCGCCATGGGCCTGGCGTGCAAGGAGATCAGCCTCAGCGTCAGGCCCGGGAGCCTGGTAACGAATTGGAGATCCATTTTGCATTGCATTTTCCCTTTCATCTGCCTGCATGCGTGTCTTATATATTTCGTATGTTTCTGTGCAGCGCACCATGGAGGCGTTCACCATCATCCTGACGGGGACGCAGCTGCTCTGCGCGGGGTCGCTCCACGCCGGCGCGCACGCGGTCATCATGGAGATGCCAATCGGCGGAGTTTAACTGAGGCGCGCGCGCGATGACGAAGAACTTGGAGAAAAACATGCGTGTGTATCTTGGCAGTGATTATTGTTGGTGTGTGTGTTTGCGTGCGAGAGAGCGATCGATGCTATGGCTTCACACGTGCCGTGTGTGCGCTTTCTTCTGGGTTCGTGTGTTTGTTCCTTATTCGTTTGTAAACAAGGTGGCGTGGTCTCATATAAGTGGCGAACTATCGGCGATTCTTTCCAGACTATTGCGAGTAAAATTGTTGCACTACTTTGCACCTCTCCATTATATATATATATATATACACATGGATTTATACCAAAAAAATCTGTATAGCGTGGTTTCTAGTATTTTCAGAATAAATTTCGGGCATGTTTAGCCATTCCATGTAATTTCATACCATCAAAAGTCCCATGTTTAGTCGGCGTCTGGTAGAATGTGGAATTTGGTGAGTGTGAGTTTCACAATAGAGGAAGACGGGCGCGCATCATGGCATATGCTCTGTCTAGAGGATTAAATAAATGAGTATAATCGTTCCCTTCAAAGTATACGGGCCTGAGCCAAGCCCAAAAGTCCAGATAATTTGAGTCAATATCAGCTGCCCTGGCCCATGTTTATATAATCCCATGGGCCGCTTAAAACCACTTTTTTTTTTTCGAAAGCGTGCATTGTGCACGTACTGCATAAGGGAAAATCAGAGTTATTACATCCGACTTACTTTTAGACGAGATGCCATCAAGTAAGACGGTCACACACGACACAAGTCACCTGGCTTGAACGGCGCAGCAATGTAGGATGTACTAAGCCTTAACTATGTGTGCGACTAAGGAAAAGCGTGCGGCAGCGCTTCACGGCTCTTCGTCCTGCTCGACAAATGCGCCAGCCTGCATCAGCGGAAGAGTTCCCGGACTGTGAGCTCCTATGGGGAGGACACTACGGACGCGAAGCAGTCGTGGAAGCGGGCTGCCAGGGTCGGGTCCAAAGTGTTGGACGGACCTAAAAAAACAAACAAACTATACATTAGAAAATACTCCATGGATGCAATCGGCAGTACCGAGGTGAAGTTTAGCAACAAAGCAAAATTACGTGAAGCACACCCTCTCTGTTTCCCGGAGTCTGCCAAACGCACTACACACGCGGATCAAGGCTTCACTCTCTCACGCTGCTCTTGCGCAGGCTGCCCATCGTGATCGTCCAATTTCTCCACTCAAAATTTTCCAACTTAGAAAACCATTGATTTTGCACACGGTTTTCGCATTTGTGGCGCCACGTTAGCTTGTCCGAGGTGGACAAGTTGCTGACTTAGCAGTAGGATAAAAAAATGTCCCCGCCCATAACCCCAACTCCATCTCTCTCATTTCAAGTTGTCATCGTCCTCCTCCTTCTCTCTCTAGCTATGACAAGTTGAGTGTCCATGTGGACCTATGACCACCCTTCGTAGTGGCGCTTTAGAGCACGGTGGAGGTGGAGATTAACATTGGGATACTTGTATCACCGTAAATCCTTTTGATTTAGTTTGGAATGGTGGTTTTGGGTCCAATATAGTATCTTTAGGATTAAGAAAAGAGTAGTTGTGGTCTATTAACGGTTGGTTAGATTTTTTTATTTGCAGTGTGCATTATTCAATTGGACATTGGTAAGATCAGCATGTAGGGTTATTAAGATGGGTTAGATTTGCATGGCTTATGTATCAAGGTTAGCTAAGCAATGTTCCGCGTTGGCATGGATGTACTATTTTAAGACTTAAATTACTCCCTCTGTCTCTGAATAAATAGATTCACGCAGTTATCTTAAGTCAAACTTTTCAAACTTTGATCGAATTTCTAGAAAACTTGTCAAGATTTATAAAATCAAATTAGTATCATTACATATACAATAAAGGAGTTTGAGTGTTTCTACTCCTGTTTTGAAGCTTGTTTGTGATTTTGCCTTCATTTTTTAGCTTTGTGATTTTACCCCTGTAATTTCGAAACGAAAGAAGAGTTTACCCCTGATCTACGGTGTTAACTTTTGGGCAAATGAACAACTTTACCCAAGCATTTTTGCCCCTGTTTTATTATGTTCCTTGTGTTTTTGCCCCTACCTACATGGGGCCTCACCGTTGGAGCCACTAACATGTGGACCCCACCTATCGGCACCTTCTCCTACCTCCCGATCCGCCATTGCTGACCCAAGGTCGAGCTCTGGATCTCCCCATAAAGACCACTGCTCAGCTCCCCATTCCCTCCTTCGGCATCACAAGGAAACGACACACATACCCTAGTACCCGTGGACAAATCTATGACCACGTCGCTCTCTATTCGGGCATGTCGGAGCTTCGAGCTGCCATAGCCGAGCCAGGAGCACCGACTACGCACTAGGGCACGAGCTACAGGGGAGACAAGCCTCATGAGGGAGGGTGCCGAGGGTAGAAGAAGGGTGACGCGCCGCCTTGCTGCCGAGAAGACTCACCGTTGACAGCTGCCCGAACCGCCGCCGGGGGTGCCGGCGGCGGCAGCGGCTAAAACCCTAAATCCCACCCTTCATGCGGCCGGCGCTGAGAGGTGGCAGTTGGGGATGGAGGAGGCCGAATGGGAGAGGAGGGAGGCCACGGGAAAAGGAGGAGGACGATGGAGAGAGCTCCAACGGTGAGCTCCGCGCATGACAAGGAGAGGTCGTCGCGCAAAAGGCGGGGAAGTGTTGTGATCCTATTCACAGTTCTTTTTTTTTTTTTATTTATTTGTCTCCATTTAATTCCACAAATCTAAACGGTGTTACAAGTGCGGGCATACGGTGGCTTCATTTTGAAAAAAAAAAAAGAGGGTAAAATCACCATTGAGCTCTGAAATAGGGGTAAAAAACACTAAATACCTAAAATAAAATATATTTTCATAATATTTTCATTTTTATAGATGGTGTTACTCTTCCTATAAAATTATTTTGCAAAGATTCTAGGAATTAATTTACTTAGGCACAGATGGAGTATTACGTTGTTTATTAAGTTTTGTTGTCAGCTATGGATGTGTCTGAAAACATGCTGGTTGTTGGTTCTTTTTCAACGAATACTTGATAAAATTATGGGGAAAACAAGCATTATGTCGGTGGGAGTAACTATCAGATAAGAACATAAGGTATCACCACCAAAGGTTGTAGGTCATTTCAAGGATCACTGCACTATTGAAGGTGGTTTTGCATTGGCCTTTTTCTAGAGAAGATCCGCAGAATAGGTATAGGTTTTGGTTGTTGACAAAGCATACCTAGACATGTCTGATGCTGTTGTAGTATTGTTACCGGAAACTTTAGGCACCTGCGGCCATAACTAAAGCCATTTTCATGTACACTGAGTCACGTTAGTGGTTACTGCAATGGAAAGATATGTGATCCTGCGCACAATACATATAGCGTGCAAGCTATTTAAAAATACTGTACAATTTGCATTAATGTACATACTTGTGTACTTGACGTGGGAAAATATACACTGCTATTCATTCACCACTCACCCTCTCACATCAACATCATCGCTGCGTCTGCGTGAAAGAAAAACTCGCATGTACATCATCATCATCTACGTACGTACTCATCTTATCGCACTGCAGATACAGGTACAGCTAGCTCCATATGCATCGAGTGATCGATCTATAAATACCAGCTCCCTGCCTCCCATATTTTCTCATCAAAGCATCGACGATCTCACACACTTGCACCGTCGTTGAGCACGCACATCCAACACAAGGCGATCACGAGAACGAGCCATGGCGCCCAAGCTCCCCGCCATTGTCCTCGCTGCCTGCGTCGCCGTCATCCTGGCGCTCGCCACGCCGCTGTTCGCCGGCGACCCCGACATGCTCCAGGACATCTGCGTCGCCGACTACAAATCCCTCAAAGGCCGTGAGTCACCCGTACTCGATCCCATTCCTACATATGTGCATATATTTGGCGCTGCATTACTGATTGGAAACACGAACGTGTCTGTGTAATAATTGCCCGTTCACGTACAGCGCTGCGGGTGAACGGGTTCCCTTGCAAGCGCGAGGCGAACGTGACGGCGAACGACTTCTTCTTCGGTGGTCTGGCCAATGCCACCGACGTGTACGCATCGGGCAACCCGACGGGGTCGGCGGTGACGGCGGCCGACGTGTCGGTGCTCCCGGGTCTCAACACCCTGGGCGTGTCCCTGGCGCGCACGGACTTCGCGCCGTGGGGCGGCGTCAGCCCGCCGCACGTGTGCCCGCGCGCCACCGAGATCCTCTTCGTCGTGGAGGGCACCCTCGAGGTGGGCTTCGTCACGTCGGCGAACCGGCTCTTCACCCGCACCGTCCGCAAGGGCGAGGTGTTCGTGTTCCCCGCGGCCTCGTGCACTTCCAGTGGAGCGTCGGCAAGGCGCCCGCCGTGGCGATCTCGGCGTTCGACAGCCAGCTCCCCTGGCACGCAGGCGGTCGCCGAGGCGTTGTTCGGCGCTGTGCCCGCGGTGCCGATGAACGTGCTCGCGCGGCGTTGCAGATCGACGGTGGAGTGGTCGAGAAGATCAAGTCCAAGTTTGCGCACAAGTAGAGCATACACTACATTGTGACAGGTCTCGACTTGCAAATGCGCAAGTGATTGAAAAAAGTGTACGCGTGGTGAACAAGTTATTTCAGCGAGATTAATGGGATGCTTTATTTGGTAATTTGATACTTCAATCCGCACACAGTCTGCTTTAAATATCTTGTTTGCTACTCCGTAAATCGTTTCTTGCTCGTTGATTTTGAGGGAAAAAATTGGGTGCGCACCCACGGGCGCACCCGTGCGACCCCCTCTTGGATCCATGACGTGTGGACAGCCAAGAGATCGGACATCGCCGCGGAGGACGTGCGGAGGGGATGGCTTCGGCTCATTTCCACGGTCTTTCCCGGCTCGTTGCACCCTCGGCTGGGCTTCCTGTTTCCAATGGCGACGGAGCAGCATGCATGCGATCCAGTACGGCTCCTCCACGTTGTGTGCGTGCGAACGCCTCTACCCCGGCCACAGCTACGTGAATTGCCGCTCATTCATCTTCACTGACATCGTCGTCGCCGTCGGATGGATTACGATGGAGATCGGGCGTGGGGCGCACACGAGCGCCGGTGCACCGCTGAGGATTGGAGTGGAAGGGAACCGCGAGGTCGCGGACGCGGTGGGAGTGGCGGCGTCGTGGGAGGTGTCGAGGCCACTCTTCTCGCGCTCCACTAGCTCCTCGCTCGCCGCTACGCCATGAAGCCTTCCACCGTTGTCGCTGAGGATTGAGTGGAAGGGGTGGTGGATTGGAGAGGAAGGGGGTGAAGAAGCGGGAGCTCTCGCGCTACATGCAGGATAGGAAGCCAAACCGAGGGCGCAACGAGCCGGAAAAGACCGTGGAAACGGGCCGAAGCCATCTCCTCCATTGGCGCTGCACGGTGACGTTCAATCTCCTTGCTTCCACGCGTCGTGGATCCACGAGGGGGTCGCACGGGCGCCGACATGCATCCGCGATGCACCCAATTTCCCGATTTTGATGTTGTCGGTGTTTTGAGTAAAGGGGTATCTCAAGGACCGACAATAAATTTATAAGTTGTGCGTCCCCGTCTAGATGGCGTGCGCGAGATGAACACGAGTATTTATCCTGGTTCAGGCCATAGGTGGCCCTACGTCCAGCAGGGAGTCGTTTCGTATTACCTCGCACCAAAGGTGCTTGATAAAGGGGTTTACAAGCGGTTGTGAGAGGAGGAGACGACCTCCAACCTCTCGATCGTGGTGTGTGTGTGTGTGTGTGCGAATCCTAAACCGTCGATCCCTGATAACGGGCCATTACTCTCCCTTTTATAGTGGGAAGGGGGTATGGTTTTACATTACGTGTCAGTTACTAAGCCAAGGTGTCTAATGTCCGGGACCCTAAGCGTCTGCATGCCCGAGGCCTAGGCTCGGACGGTCCAGCTGGAGTTGGGAGGTGGAGACGCGTATCTTCGAACTGTTGGCACGTGTCTTGTAGCCGATAGTGGAGCCGAGGGCCCTGAGGGTTGATCTTCGAGCTCTGCCCGGGGTGAGTGTTCTTTGGTAACGTCGTGGTGGCGTGGCGAAGTCCCGAGGGCTAATGGAGACGTGGTAGAGAGACGTATCGTCGGAAGGTGAACAATGCTGACGTAGTTCCCTGTGCGCCAGGCGGTGCATTACGCAACCCGTGTGTGTGTGCTTTCTTCTGGGTTCGTGTGTTTGTTCCTTATTCGTTTGTAAACAAGGTGGCGTGGTCTCATGTAAGTCGTGAACTATCGGCGATTCTTTCCAGACTACCGCGAGTTAAATTGTTGCACTACTTTGCACCTCTCCAAAACATTATATATACATGCACAGAAATCTGTATAGCGTGGTTTCTAGTATTTTCGGAATGAATTTCAGACATGTTTAGCCAGTCCATGTAATCTCATACCATCAAAAGTCCCATGTTTAGTCGGCGTCTGGTAGTGCGTGGAATTTGGTGAGTGTGAGTTGCACAATAGTGGAAGACGGGCGCGCATCCTGGCATATTCTGTCTAGAGGATTAAATATACGGGCCTGAGCCCAGCCGCGAAGTTCAGATAATTTTGAGTCAATATCAGTTGCACTGGCCCATGTTTATATAATCCCATGGGCCGCTTAAAACCCCCTAAAAGAACAAACAAACTATATATATTAGAAAATACTTCATAGATGCGAATTGGCTTGTAGTCCAATGGTAGGACGGTTCAGTGGGCCCACCAGGGTTCAAATCCTGGTGCTCACACCTTTTCTTGGGATTTTCCTAGGATTTACCGGTGTTATCCATTAAGTGGTAGCGGCGTTCCGTCGCCGACGGGGACGCGTGTTGTGAGCGTCTGCGTTGTACGGCTTCACTCTCTCACGCTGGGTCACGCTGCCCTCAATTTTCGTGATCGTCCAATTTCTCCACTCAATTTTTCCAACTTAGAAAACCATTGCTTTTGTAGACGGTTTTCGCATTCGTGGCGCCATGTCAGCTTGTCCGAGGTGGACAAGTTGCTGGCTTAGCAGTAGGATAAAAAAAATGTCCCCGCCCATAACCCCAACTCCATCTTCCTCATTTCAAGTTGTCATCGTCCTCACTATTCTCTCTCTAGCTGTGACAAGTTGAGTGTCCATGTGGACCTATGACCGCCCATTGTAGTGGCGCTTTAGAGCACGGCGGAGGTGGAGATTAACATTGGGGTACTTGTGTTGCCCTAAATATAATCCTTTTGATTTAGTTTGGAATGGTGATTTTGGGTCCGATATAGTATCTTTAGGATTAAAAAATGAGTAGTTGTGGTCTATTAAGGGTTGGTTAGATTTTTTTTATTTACAGTGTGCATTGTTCAATTGGACATCGGTAAGATCAGCGTGTAGGGTTATTAAGATGTGTTAGATCTGTATTGCTTATGTATCAAGGTTAGCTAAGCAATGTTTCGAGTTGGCATAGATGTACTATTTTAAGACTTAAATTACTCCCTCTGTCTCTGAATAAATAGATTCATAAAGTTATCTTAAGTCAAACTTTTTAAACTTTGATCGAATTTCTAAAAAAATTGTAAAGATTTATAAAATCAAATTAGTATCGTTACATATACAATAAAGGAGCTTGAGCGTTTCTACTCCTGTTTTGAAGCTTGTTTGTGATTTTGCCTTCGCTTTTTAACTTTGTGATTTTACCCCTACAATTTTGAAATGAAAGAAGAGTTTACCCCCCGATCTACGGTGTTAACTTTTGGATAAATGGACAACTTTGCCCATGCGTTTGTTCGCCTTTGTTTTTATTATGTTCCTTGTGTTTTTTGCCGTGGGGCCTCACCGTTGAGCCACTAACATGTGGACCCCACCTATCGGCACCTTCTCCTACCTCCCGATCCGCCATTGCTGACCCCAGGTCTAGCTCTAGATTCCCCGTAAAGACCACTGCTTGGCTCCCCATTCCTTCCTTTGGCATCGCAAGGAAACGACACACATACCCTAGTATGGACGAATCTATGACCACGTTGCTCTCTATTCAGGCATGTCGGAGGTTCGAGCAGCCATAGCCGAGCTAGGAGCATCGGCCGCACACAAGGGCACGAGCTGCAGGGGGTAGACAAGCCGCATGAGGAGTGTGCCGAGGGTAGAAGAAGGGCGACGCGCCACCTTGATGCCAAGAAGACTCACCGCCGATAGCAGCTCGAACCGCCGCCGGGGGTGTCGCCGGCGGCGGTAGCTGCAACCCTAAATCCCGCCCTTCATGCCGCCGACGCTGAGAGGTGGCAGTTAAGGATGGGGGAGGCCGAATGGGAGAGGGAGGCCGCAGGAAAAGGAGGAGGACGATGGAGAGAGCTCCGACAGTGAGCTCCGCGCGACGAGGAGAGGTCCCGACTCCGCTGAGCGCCGCGCGAAGGAGGGGCAGTGTTGTCATCCTGTTTCTTTTCTTTTTTATTTATTTCTCTCCATTTAATTCCACAAATCTAAACAGTGTTACAGTAGGGGCAAACGGTGGCTTCATTTGAAAAACGAGGGTAAAATCACCACTGAGCTTTGAAATTGGGGTAGAAACACTAAAATCCCTATAATAAAATATATTGTCATAATATTTCATTTTTATAGATCTTGTCACTCTTCCTATAAAATTAGTTTGCAAAGATTCTAGGAATTAATTTACTTAGGCACAGATGGAGTATTACGTAGTTGTTTATTAAGTTTTGTTGTCAGCTATGGATGTGTTTGAATATGCTGGTTGTTGGTTCTTTTTCAACGCATACTTGATAAAATTATGGGGAAAACAAACATTATGCCGGTAGGAGTAACTATCATGTATAGAGTGTGATAAGGACATAAGGTATCACTACCAAAGGCTGTTTTTTTTTTTTTTTTTTTTTTTTTTGTTGGAACACTACCAAAGGCTGTTGGTCATCTCAAGGATCACTGCACTATTGAAGGTGGTTTTGCATTGGCCTTTCTCCTAGAGAAGATCCGAAGAATAGGTATAGGTTTTGGTTGTTGACAAAGCATGCCTAGACATGTCTGATGCTGTTGTAGTATTGTTACCGGAAACTTTAGGCACCTGCGGTCATATCTAAAGCCATTTTCATGTACACTGAGTCACGTTAGTGGTTACTGCAATGGAAAGATATGTACGTGATCCTGCGCACAATATAGCGTGCAAGCTATTTAAAATACTGTACAATTTGCATTAATGTACATACATACTAAGCTGATCGATGAGGGACGAGAGTACAATAATGCAAATGTGTACTTGACGTGGGAAATTATACACTGCTAGTAATTCACCACTCACCCTCTCACATCAACATCATCGCTGCGCGTCTGCGTGAAAGAAAAACTCGCATGTACATCATCATCATCTACGTACGTACTCATCTTATCGCACTGCAGATACAGGTACAGCTAGCTCCATATGCATCGAGTGATCGATCTATAAATACCAGCTCCCTGCCGCCCATATTTTCTCATCAAATCAAAGCATCGACGATCTCACACACTTGCACCCTCGGTCCCAAGTTGAGCACGCACATCCAACACAAGGCGATCACGACAACGAGCTATGGCGCCCAAGCTCCCCACCATTGTCCTCGCTGCCTGCGCCGCCGTCATCCTGGCGCTCGCCACGCCGCTGCTCGCCGGCGACCCCGACATGCTCCAGGACATCTGCGTCGCCGACTACAAATCGCTCAAAGGCCGTGAGTCACCCGTACTCGATCGCATTCCTACATATATATATATGTGCATATATTTGGCGCTGCATTACTGATTGGAAACACGAACGTGTCTGTGTAATAATTGCCCGTTCACGTACAGCGCTGCGGGTGAACGGGTTCCCTTGCAAGCGCGAGGCGAACGTGACGGCGAACGACTTCTTCTTCGGTGGTCTGGCCAATGCCACCGACGTGTACGCATCGGGCAACCCGACGGGGTCGGCGGTGACGGCGGCGGACGTGTCGGTGCTCCCGGTCTCAACACCCTCGGCGTGTCCCTGGCGCGCACGGACTTCGCGCCGTGGGGCGGCGTCAGCCCACCGCACGTGCACCCGCGCGCCACCGAGATCCTCTTCGTCGTGGAGGGCACCCTCGAGGTGGGCTTCGTCACGTCGGCGAACCGGCTCTTCACCCACACCGTCCGCAAGGGCGAGGTTTTTGTGTTCCCCGCGGCCTCGTGCACTTCCAGTGGAGCGTCGGCAAGGCGCCCGCCGTGGCGATTTCGGCGTTCGACAGCCAGCTCCCTGGCACGCAGACGGTCGCCCGGCGTTGTTCGGCGCTGTGCCCGCGGTGCCGACGAACGTGCTCGCTGCGTTGCAGATCGACGGTGGAGTGGTCGAGAACATCAAGTCAAGTTTGCGCACAAGTAGAGCATACACTACATTGTGACAGGTCTCGAATTGCAAATGCGCAAGTGATCGAACAGAGTGTACGCGTGGTGAACAAGTTATTTCAGCGAGATTAATGGGATGCTTTATTTGGTAATTTGATACTTCAATCCGCACAGTCTGCTTTAATATCCTGTTTGCCACTCCGTAAATCGTTTCTGGCTCGTTGATTTTGAGGGAAAAAATTGGGCGCACACCCCAGGGCGCACGCCAGCACCGTGCCCCCCCCTCTTGGATCCGAAGATCCATGACGTGTAAACGTGGTGTTTATACAACGTTTATCTGCAATTGCACCCTACATTCCGAGCCGTGTGGTAGATCGCGGGAGTGACAGTCCTGTTGAGTCCTTTGGAATCCACCATCCGAATGTCTTTTCCGGCTCATTGAACCCTTGGCTGGGCTTCCTATTTTCGATGGCGACGGAGCAGCGTGCGTGCGATCCAGTAGGGCACCGCCACGTCGCGTCCGTGCGAACGCCTCTACCCCGACCATAGCTACGTAAACTGCCGCTCGTTCACCTTCAACGACATTGTCGTCGCCGTTGGATGGATTACGAGGAGATCGGGTGTGGCACGCACGCGAGCACCGGTGCGCCGCTGAGGATTGGAGCGGAAGGGAACCGCGAGGTCGCGGACGCGGTGGGAGTGGCGGCGTTATGGGAGGCGTCGAGGCCTCTCTTCTCCCGCTCCACCAGCTCCTCGCTCACCGCTACGCCATGAAGCCTTCCGTTGCTGTCGCCGAGGATTGAAGTGGAAGGGGTGGTCGATTGGAGAGGAAGGGGGTGAGGAAGCGGGAGCCCTGGCGCTACATGCGGGATAGGAAGCCGAACCGAGGGCGCAACGAGCCGGGAAAGACCGTGGAAACGAGCCGAAGCCACCTCCTCGGTTGGCGCACGGTGACGTCCAATCTCCTTGCTGTCCACGCGTCGTGGATCCACAAGGGGGTCGCACGGGCGCCGGCATGCGTCCGCGATGCACCCATTTGATGCTGATTCATTGGGAGTGAAAAACACTTAGAAAACACTGTTGAATGACTAATAAGCGCCCAGCGCTGATTTTGTAGTGAAGTCCATTTATTGCAAACACTATTAGTCCCAAATAACCAAATTTTCATAACTGAGGCCACAACCAAGTCCGCCTCGTGGCCGAGGTTCAGGCGGCCGGCGCACGCACCGACGCACGTCCCATCCGATGGCTTCCGCCGTCCACCTCCGCCCTCTCCACTCGCTCGCCCTCCCTCTCCCCGCAGCGAAGGCCGCGCCGAGCTTGCTCCCGCTCCCGGCGAAACCCGGTGCGCGGAGGAGGGGCAGCCGCGTCGCCCTGCTCGTCTGCTCCGCGTCTCCCTCGCCCTCGGCCGGGGACGGCGCCGCGGCGTCGGCCGCGGCAAAGTGGGCTGAGTGGATCCCCGCGCGCCGCGGCAGGCGCTGGGTCGGCGGCGGGCCCCGAGAAGGTGCTCAGGCTCATCTCGGGCGCCGCGGCCACGCCCGTCTGCCAGTTCGTCG
Source organism: Hyparrhenia diplandra (assembly GCA_015847255.1). NCBI lineage: Eukaryota > Viridiplantae > Streptophyta > Magnoliopsida > Poales > Poaceae > Hyparrhenia > Hyparrhenia diplandra. The sequence goes on from JADLZK010007397.1 coordinate 172,161, forward strand.
ACAGCCCGCGCACTTTCCTCCATTCCGTCGACCCGCGAGTCAAGCTGGTACGTAGCGTCCCCGCTTTTTCTCCCAGAACGGTAGTGGATAGACTTACTATCCTGTAAGGGTGGGCGGGGAGGGTGCATGGGTGGTGTTTGTGGGAATGTCGCAGCGAGTGTGAAACGATAAATTGAATGCAAATGTGTCAATCTATCTGTCAGCCCTGCATTTGTTGTACTAAAGCTACCGTGATTGGGCGACTGGGATGCAAATCAGTGAATGCAAATGTGTCAATCCGGATACCAAATGTTTTCCCCTAATAAGATTTGTCATTTTTGTTTCCCCTTGTTTTTAAGTTCAAATTTGTAGGTTGGTAGAGAACATCACAACTTATGTTAGAAAAATACATTGTGAATTTTTCATATTTATTTTTATAGCTGAAGCATTTTATAGTAAATTAACCATACAGATTCAGAATTATATGAAAAATAATGATGAAACATTCATAATATATCCGTCTAACATAAGTTATGATATTGGCTACGATCTTTCAAAATTTGAACTTATAACTCAACTTCTATGTGGAGAAACAAAAAAGGAAAATCTTATTAAGGGTAGATTGGATCAAATAAAAGATCCGAAAAAGAAACAGTTTAGGGGTTATCTGGACAACTTTTCTGTGTTGGGGGAGTAATTTACTTTTTTCCACGAATCTATTAGGTTGTTCCTCGTATCGTGATGGGTTGAATCTTCATTCTTTTTCTTCTGGCTTGGCTATCTCTGATATGGCCACATCATACTACCAACTTACCATACCAGTTTTCAGTTTTTCAGCCCTGTTTTTGTATTAACATAAATTTGACCAAAGTTCAAAGAGGAACTGAATAACCTTGTGGTTGTTGACCTATTACAATTGAACAATTCATATACTTCTTTCTGTAGGTGTGGCTCTTGGCCCTTGTTGTCCTACCAGCCAGATCAAATATCTATATGCGGTTTGGTTTGGTAGTATTCCTGGCCCTTCTTTCAATGTGGATTTTACCAAAACATGTTTGGAAGGTATGATTTTATGTTATATCAAAAATCAAAAATAATTTGCAGAGAATTTAATTTGTGCTTAGCTAGTGAATTGTGGTTTCAGTTGTCATCTATTTGTTTTGAGTTTCTTTTATGATGCTGTTACATGGTGCATCGATCATAATTTTACATATGTAGTTGCAGCATATGGTGTTTGGTACTTTCTTACGATGTGCTAGTACCACGAGTCCGATGCAGCAAAGCTGTAATGTAGGCTTTAACTTCTAGGATTCAGCTAATGTTATTTACCACTTTGCTCCTCGGTTTCTGTTCCCTTGTATATTCAAACTGTTCTTGCTGGACGTGCTTGTTTGTACCTGTAAACAAAATTACGTTTTCTGTAGGATCAACTTGGAAGGGTTGCTCTCCTTTCAGGATTCTTATTCATCATGCTGGGATTTGGTGCTGATGGTGCGCCTTCATTAGTCCAGACGAGAACGCCTCCACCTTCTGTTGTAGGCATACCGAACATTCCTTGCTCCACAAGTGGGTATTCTTACACAATCTTGAAACTGGGACCACTGCAATTTACAAGGAAAGGCCTATCAGTAGCAAGTACTTCAGCAAGCCTCTCCTTTGCGGTATGTCCTTCACTTAACTTACAAGTATTTTAGGCAAACACTCTTTGGCTTAATCCTTCATCATCTTACACTTTTTTATGCCTTCTGTTTACATCCAACAAACTACACCTGATGTAGAGCATGATGTTTGTCATTCCTTTTGGATATTTAGAGTGACTTTGTTTGCATCTGAATTCTGAAACTATATGATCTGCACTCCCAAATTTGTTGTTTGTATGCAGATATTCCAAAGTGCAAGTCTCTGCTTGACAACAACCACTCCTGAGCAGCTTGCCTCTGCTTTGTGGTGGTTTATGATTCCACTGAAGCATATTGGTGTGCCAGTACCTGAGATAATACTTACACTACTACTCTCATTGAGGTTCATCAATTTAGTATTTGATGAGGCAAGTATTTATGGTAACCACCAAAGTACCTTTTCTTTCTGTCTAGAAATATGATCTGCTATTTGAGATCTAACTTTGGAGTATGAGTATGATATTGTTCACGTATCCAACTAGGTTCGCAATTCAGCTCTAGCTATTGTAGCACGCCGGATAAATTGGAAAAGGCTGACAGCTATGGAAACTATAGATAGTAAGTACCTTCTACATACTGGGCAAATGCTTCCTGTGTTTGTAACCGATAGCTTTAACAGAACTGGTCAACAAACACTGTCAGAATACTCAGAACCCAAACAGTCCAGACCGCTGCTTGTGAGGAGCAGGAATCAAAAACTAATTTCTCATTAGTTAAACATGCTGTTCATTCTTATCAATGCACCTGAAAATTGAAATTGACCTAAACTTACTAAAGTCACCCTTGGACAATGTAATTTAGCAGGGGTAGACTTGCAGTATATGATTTATTAAGCAATGAGTGAGGCATTTGTGTTCCAGTTTTTCAGCATTGATAATTTTGTCCAAGACTCCAAGTACTCTATTCTGGTGATAAGATCTGGGGAAGAATGAGATGTCATCCATTGCTAAAATTAGAGGCAATTTAGGCCATCTCATAATACATACATTGTTTTAAACTGAGTTAATGGTGGCCAAAACTGTACTTTTAAAAGTGACTCCTGAAAAGCATAAACATCTTAGTTGAGTATGCCTAATTTCAGCGGTACCCTTTATGTTGCTATTCTTCTAGTTCTGTTGCAGTCATCACATATGTGAGATCTTATATGACTAGAAGTCTAGGACCACCATTAATTGCTTTTACATGATATCTGTATAGAAACATTAACTGAAATATCTTATGTGCAACTGTAGTTTTCTTCAACTATGTCCGGCGGATATTCAAAAATATATTTGATCATGCAGAGCAAATATCCAAGGTTTGTTTTTTCTTTCCTTTTCTCCTTTTGTTGTCACTGACTTGAGTTAAAATAAATGCATTGTGCAATTCCTAAAAAGGGTAATTTGCTGAACATGGCCCATGACTTTGAGCTAGGTATGTATTTTGAGCTGCTGTGCAATACAAATGACTTTGAAACCAAAACTCCTTGTCCTGGGTCAAATATACTTCAAAAGTGATAGTAGGATGACACTGTTTTAAAAAATTGCACTAGAAGTCTAGAACCATGGAACAGCAAGGAATTGCCTTAACTATGCAGGTTTGTTAACCCTTGCTGATATCGGTTCCTGATGCATACATAAATCATGCATGCATTTCCTAGAATTCAGCTACTTGACTGTTTGGTCCATCTCAAAGTAGAACCAAGTATTTACATGAAGCACGTGTGTTATTTTCACTAAGTTTATCTGGACACTGACCAAACTAGTCAGGGATCACATGACTGTTTTACGCTGTTGGGATATGTCAAGACTTGTGTCTAGACCACATACATCTCACCTTATTGACAGTCAGCGCATTGTGGTACAGGAGACAACACAAAAAGGATATGGAGTCATAATGAAAAGAAAAGTGCTCTTCCAATGATATTGGGAGCTCACAGAAAGTGTGAAACTTGATTATATTGCTCTGATGCTTAGCATTTTTACTTTTTGAGGCACTTGACTTTGTTCAGAGCATATATTAAAACTACAGCTGTGCCAAAATTTATGCGCATTTGATTGCTCCAGATATTTACTTTTGAATTACTATGTCTTATATGCTCTTATTTGTCCAGGCAATGGTAGCTCGAGGATTTCGTGGCAATCAAGCAATCACAAGATCTACTTTCTTTCAGAATCATCATTTGGAATTGCAGATCTCTTCTCATTGCTTTGCCTATTTGCTGTAGTGAGCTTGGCCTCCTTTTTCTGACCAGTTGGTTTGATGGTAACAAAAAGGTATTCATGGATATCCACCAGTTTGTTTTTTGTTTTGGTGGTAACAAGAATGTTGTGACAAATGAGCTAGAGTTCAAAGTGTATATGTCATGATCCTCCATTGGAAACTGGTGAAAAGGATCACACTAACATGGTGTTCGAGCAGGTGACTTTAGTTAATGTGCTTTTATCTAAAGATGGAGATGTCTATCTTATTGTTTCTGAACGAGTTTTTCTATTTTCCATCATTTGTAGGCACAGCATGACTTGGATTCTTTGCAAGGCAGATAATTACGGAAGGCTACGTGCACAAGTGGAACTGTTTGATGAGTTGATCCTATAGTTAGGAAAAATGTGTGGTTGAAAGGAAATTGCCTCGGCAATGTATCCTTGTTGAAAGGGAATTGCCTCGGCAGTGTGTCCCCAAGTTTTGTTGTACCCTATTCGTTACAAACTTACAATTAACCAATCCAAATTGTAAGTAGTATTAGGTTTATCATAAGTCCACTTCTTTAGCTTTAACCAAATTAATAGGAAATTGTACAAACATCGACAACATCAAATAAGATTCATTGTATGCACTGTGAAATATATTTTAATGGTGTAGTTGTATTTTTGATATTTAGATGTTATATATTTTTCTATAAACTTGATGAAAGCTATAAACTTTTGATTTAGGATAGCTACAACTTACAATTTGGAATCGAAAGATAAATTACTAAATTTTGAATGTGTGAAAAAATAGAATTAAATCTACTTACGTAACAGTCAATTTTGCTACAACTTGAGTGCATAAGTCATTCTATCAATTATTGTATTTGTCCAATGCTAACGATAAAATATTTGAAGGTACAAATGGCTCAGGAAAGTGATGTTCACGATAACTGTGAATTCAAATCATTAGAGTAGTTTAGAATAACTTTAGCCACCATCCTACTTTTGGGTACTCATGCAGGTTAAGGGCAGCAGTGGGGATGGTGAGAGGACATTGAGGCTGAGGGAGCGTGTGGTGAGGCACGAGAGCATGGAACCGGGAAATAGGAGATTGTGGAAAATAGAAAAAAGACAGGTTGGAGCCGACTCTAGAAAACTAAGCAATCAAAAGCAGAAGTAAAGGAAAGCCGCAAATCAAAAGTATGTGCCCCCTGATTTGAGGGCTATTGCTGGAGTTAATTATACTATAGTTAAGCTAAACAAAGTCCTAGGAAAACAGATTCTGCAGTCCGATACAACCATTGCGGTTTTAACAGACCCCCGATTACACATGTAGTCTGCGACCATTGGAGTACAATCTCGTTTCTTAGACCATTTACACTGCTGCACCAGGATCGCTGATAACACCCAGAAAGTCATCCTTTATTGTACCAATGCAAAACTGCAACGGCAGACATTGGACTGTTAGAACATTGCACAAGTATAACACTGAACTGATAACAAAGCATGAAGTATGAGTTCAAATGCACAATGAAGTTTTATAATGAAAACATCCCTTTTCTTCAGCTATCTAATATGCTTTTAGCAAGGGATGAACAATAAGTTCTTGGCACAAGATGTAGCGCATACAGAAATCTTCTAGGATAGTGCTAAACGAGGGTATGAAACTAGAGCATCTAAGGCCTAGTCAATTTCAACCTAAGATACAGGAAAGAAATATCAAGTTTTTTATATATGGCAAAAGAACAGCACAATAAGCATGCCTAAATTCATGACTGATTAATCTGGCATTAATCAAAGTTCTTATTTACTAGACATAAGTTCTTTGTTGTTCATACAATCTTAGAAAAAGTGACTGCAAAATGTTATGTGTGTTCAAACAATGTTGACAGATAAAAACTGTGATGTTGGTTGCTATCTACTCAAAAGTTTTGAAAAAATAAGCATTCAAACAATTTCAATGTAGACAGTAATAAGCTTACAACATCGACACAGTACCAATAATCTTCAGCCGCACCTCACTCTCCTTCTGAATTTTCACCTGAGTAAACAAACAAGCAACTACCGATGAGCACAACAAAATGACTACATCAAGGAGCTTTGAACAGTTGACTCACCATGATACCCAATACCCACACCTACTCTCTTTTTTTCAAAACTAGGAGATGTGGACAACTAAATGCATGTTAATGGATGTTAATGGATGAAGAGATAACTATCATAACTAAATGTGTTAGTTGGCTATGATTCCAAGTTCTAGTGGATTATTGATGTGAATAGCTTGCATGTTGAGAGAAATCTCTAGTGGGGTTTAGCTTTATAAGAGATTATTAGGAGTTATAGATTATAGATAGATAGATTATGAATATCTCCATAATTAATACAAACACACATTGATGTAAAGCATGCAGATTTAGCAAATGAATAAAGAAATATATATAAAAAATCTTATTTCAAGATATCAACAAAATCCTCAAGAGTAAAAATTAACAAAGCATATGGGAAAGCAATAATCCAATGAATATCCATCAGAAATATAGACTATGCTTACAGCAAACTTAATGAGCTTAAAAGTTTACCCCCTCCATTTTGATGTTTTTAGTTCAATTTTTTTAACTAATTAATTTGTACTAAATGTCATTGCATTTTAAAAGGAAGAAACTTCTGCAGTAGTGACAGATGATGAGCAGACTCAACACTACTACTTATATATAGGAAAGAGGCATACCGATCCATCAGAAGTTGTGTAGTTTGGCACATCTCCCGATTGGAACTCCATATCGTCTGGAATCAACTGCATTGCAATTGAATAGCTCAGAGGAAAACAGTATTGACTGTCATAAATTAATTTTAGTTTAAACAAGATGTCTACACTAGTATCCTGTGACAAAAGGCAGCCATGTATATTTATCAAAGTGATAGAGGACAAAAGGAGTGAATAAGCAGATAATAATTCCTAACATAGTCAGAAAGGATTCTGAAGACTTCTTTAAGCATTTGACACTTTGATTATGATTATGAAGCAGCTCCTGGCAAAATCACTCACATGATTGGACACAAAGATCTGCACGGGCCCAGCCTCCGCAAAGAAGCCCATCTGCAGAGCCAATAAACACACAAAGTTTAAACATCAAACCAATCCTTGCAACCACATCTTCCAACACCAAGATCATCACCACCCAGCTAACCAGCACACCAATTCACATCCAATTGGAACGAAGCAAGCACAGCCCGAGCGGGCACGCAACTAGGCACCCACCTTGTTCACCATGGTGACGACAGCCTCGAGGATTTCGCCCTTGAAGGGTCTGAAGACGACGCACTGGTACTTGACGGGGAAGGTGACGAATCCCGTGCCTTCCCGGATGAGCCCCTTGCCGATATCCTCCACACCCGTGATCGCCACCACGAACCCGTGCCGCCCGCTGCAAGCAACAATATCAGCGCCGTTTTCCACCTCGTAGCCCTAGCCAGGTTTAGGAAGGGGGGATGGGAAACCCTACCTGCAGGTGCCCTCGACGTCCTTGATGAGCTTGGAGACGAGCTTGTCGCGGAGGTGCGGCCCGAAGTGCCGCGGGTGCAGCTGCATGTTCCGCTCCAGCACGATGTGGAAGAACATCTTGCTCCGCTCCTCTCCCCTCTCGGCGGCGGGCGGCGGCGAATCGAGTTGCAAGGCGACCAAGTCTGTTCTGATTCTGAATGGATCTCTTCCCCGCGACATGATGAGAATAATAAAGCGTGAAGCACATCTCAGCCGTCCGATCCATCTTCTGGTGCATCGTGACCGTTCATCTCATCCCACAATTGGGAGTCGCCGTTTTGGCCATCACAGCATCACACACCACTCGGAACCGGAAAGCCACTGAAGCCGCCGCCGCCGCCGCCACAGCCGGTCCGCCGCTCTTGCCCTATCCCGCTGGCAGGCCACGGCACCTGTGGTGGTAAGCGTGGTCTCTCATCCGTATATCCTCCTGTCTGTCTGCATATCGGTGGCTTGGAGGAGGCTCATACTTGCTCGCGCTCCTAAATTTGCTTTGCTGCTCATGTCTATTCGCTTCCTACCAGTGAGGGAGGATGGCATCGAAATGCGCGGCGAGGGTACCGTCTCCCCGGTGGGCGCCGCGGCGTGTCTGGGTGGGGTCGTGGGTTTCGGTCCGCCCAACAAAATGCGGCGCATCAGGTAGGTAACTATGTATTCCTTTTCGCTTTGCCGGCGTCTGTGGCTTGAGATAAATTGGCCGTGCGTTCTGGCAGGAGGACGTGCCATTGTGTGCGCCGCCGTTAGCTTCAGACCATGCATCGACATTCACAAGGTGCATAGAAATGGTTCCTTTGCTTTGTTCTGATATTATACTTGTGTGTGAAAAAAAAAAAAATATTGTGGTCAGCTCTACACTTCTACATGATTGTAAATTGGTTCCCCGGTTGTGTTATGTTTATGACAATTTTTTATGACTTCTATATTCTTTTCTTTCCTGTGGTGTGGTTGGGCTGTCGACTAATGGTGCTAAATTTACCAAATTGTGACAATCAGTAGTCATCTAAGTTCAGAGTTTAGACACCTGTGGCAGTTAACAAACTGTTTATGTTATGGGAATGATATAAAATTTTCAGGGGAAAGTTAAACAGATTGTTGGCTCTACTCTTCGGGATTCATCCAGTGATGGCATGGAACTTGTGACAAACTTTGAATCAGACAAATCTCCTGCAGAATTTGCAAGATTTTATAAGGAAGATGAACTTCTTGGAGGACATGTTATAATGCTTGGCGCAGATCCTGCAAGCCAGGCTGCTGCACTGGAGGCAATACGTGCATATCCTGGTGAGAATTTGTTATCTAGTTGCTGCAAGAACTGTGATTGCTCATTGGGTTAACCTCTTGTGTTGTTTGGCTGTTTGCTCTTATTAGTCTTATTTGTAGTAGCACTTAATGTTTGCCCATTGTCTCTTATTGTGTGTTCTGGATGTAGCAAATGCTAAAATGCATAAAAATCAAAGTATCTATTTTAGAAAATAGCAGATCGAGATAGCAGGTAGAATTTTGAGACATAAAATTTATCCTGTTGATGAGATCTTGAAGTAAATTTGCTTTTAACAAAGCACTATGAGCTGGCTTGTCCCTTTTAATCATAATTTCTTGTAGCCATGATAATACATGATCAAATGCTACTGCTGATAGATGAAAAATTATTATTTATTTCATTTCATCATCTGTATTCATCTTAATAGTTTAAGGACATAGTCTTCCAACTGTTAAGGTTACTCTGTTTTTTTTGTTGTTTTAGAGTTAGATACAAGATGATTTTGCATATGCATACCGGTTTATGGTATCCAAGAAACTGTATTATATACAAGTTAAACTTATTTTTTTCTCAAATATACGACCTTCGTAGTTCGTACAGGACCATGAAATTTACAGAACAGAAAGGTGGTACTTGTTGTACAAGAATTAAGTTCATTGTGTTAACTGTTAAGTGCCATTCTGATAGGCCTCCACTATAAAAGGTAGATATAAGCTAGGCTGGTGATGATTAACACATCAACATATTAAGCCTCCCACCTTGTAGAAGCCTTTTTTTCAAAGGTTGTCTAGTAGTGCAGGTGATACTTCAGCTACATCATCGTTGAAACCCTAATTTCTGTGAAATTACAAGGTAAAGTCGCAGTCCTGTGCTTGTTTAATTCTCTACGGTCACAGCCATCAGCCTTCTTGTGATTTTTACATTTTCTAGTTATTCTTCTTTAGTATGGTTTGCTTCTGCTATAAGCCATGAGATACCATCAATGATAAACTGCAATAAACATGGGCTATCATATTAGGTGGTTTGCAAGTTGGAGGTGGAATAAATTTGGAGAATGCAATGTCTTACCTTAATGAAGGCGCCAGTCATGTGATAGTGACCTCTGTGCGTGCTCATGGTCTAAATCTGTGCAAACTCCGCTATTCTGTTTTTTCTTTATATGTGACATATTGTATTTTTTTTTTTTTTTGCTAATCTGGACTTCTAATTAGGGCCTATCTTCATCATATTTATATTTCAATTTGCTTTCTTTGGTCTGAAGATACCACTGTTTCCACAAAACCTGGCATCTCTTGTCAGAACAAGGTTTATAGAAATGCTATCTCCAGTTGCTGATGCATCCCATCTTTCCTTATTACTCTCTTGTGTCTCTTGTCCAAGTTTTACCACATTTTGTTTATTCCTTCATGCCAATATGATTAGCGTCTTGGCTGTCTCGATTTCATCTGAATGGACATGCAAGTTTGTAGTCACATTTCTGCCATCAAGGAATACTTTATCACCATTCTTGGACAGCCCCTATTCCAGATTAAGCTTGTCAATATTCTCACCATGGCTTGGTCAGTACCCTTAGTTGCCCATCCTTGCTGTAAGCCCCATCTCTGGATGCCACTTAGAACTTTGGTGCAAGTAGATGATGTTATCACTTCCCAGCTGCTAGTATTGATAATTCTCTGCTAATAAGGCATGTATATTCTGCTTAAGAACCTTCAATGACAGCCCTGAGCTAGCTTGTTTTAATGTGGAGGTGAAAGCTTTTCCCCTTTTTGCACTTGTTACTTTGTTTGATAGTTATCATTGTTGGATATTATTCTTTGCACAAACATTCCTGAAATTTGCTTTTGCTGCAGATTGCCTTGTATATTATTTGAGTATTTATAACTCATGTCTTTTATGTAGTATGTGTTTAGCGATGGCAAGATGAACACTGAAAGGCTAAAAAAACTTGTCAAGATGGTTGGGAAAGAGAGGCTTGTGCTGGACCTTAGCTGTCGAAAAAAGGTACCAAGTGCATAGGACAATTATGTTAATTTTTATTTATGATGCTAGATTCTTGCTTTGGTTATTTCAAACTTAGTATCAGTTAACAAGTAAACAGTGTGGGGTTGTGATTTGCTCAATTATGCTAATAATATATGCCCTGTATGCGAAGTGCAATGAAATAGATAGTGACGTAAGCATTTCAACTATTTTATTTGAACTGTGGTAGATGCATTCTTATGTGTGCACTCTTTTTGTGGTCACAAATGGTACTCTGCATTGCATTTTCTTTACTGTAAACAAGTATATTCCTTTTGCAGACACTTTTTCATCTTATTTTCCACTCTTTCAATCTTTGATTATCTTCTAACCATATTGTTCCTTGTTAGGATGGCAGATATACCATTGTAACTGACAGGTGGCAAAAGTTCAGTGATGTGTTTGTGGATGAACCAACACTAGAATATCTCGCTGCTTTTGCAGATGAGTTTTTGGTTCATGGTGTTGATGTGGAAGGCAAAAGGTGCAACTATGTTCCTTGTTAGAAATTTGTATTGCAATGTTGACATGGCCATATGAGACAAACTTGCTTTGCAAGTTGTCACATCCAATTATTCTGACATATATATGATGGACCGATCTTTTATATAACGATTTGAATTTCAGAAATCTTTTATTTTTTGAACATTTTTCTCCTACCATTGAAATTAATCTTCTGCTCACAAATGAAAAGCATATTACATATGCTCTTTTCTGTGAGTGTCAATAATAACAAAAAGACCTTTTATCCAAAGCAAGTTGGGGTACATAAACTTCCAACAAAGGAAATATAAAGAAAAAACATTTAATAATTGCAATAGTACAAGGGGATCTAAAACATAGCTCTTTGTTTGGAATTTAATATAGTTCAAGAGTTTGATCTATTTATCTGTTTGGATTGATTATAACACTGTATTAACTAATTAATTTCCATATTCATCCATGTTAAATATACTCTCACCGAAACTTGATTTTTTATTTGCTGATTTCTTGTTGGTAATCCAGCTCCTGCAGTGTGAAATTTGCTATTGTCCAGTTACTCTGATTCTGATTTAAGCTAGGATGTGAATTACAGGTTAGGAATTGATGAGGAACTTGTGGAACTATTGGGGCATCATTCACCAGTGTGTGTACACTTCCAGTTTTCTTTTGTGGATCTTCCTTTCATTCTTTATTTTTTTTCTCCTGTTTACTGCATACTGTAATCTTCACTAATTGTACAGCTTATGTTATGCTGTCAGCGAACTATATACCAAAATAGGAACCAAAGAACACCCCTGTAGTCCTTTTTATAGCAAATATGTTGCGATGGTGATTATTATTTAAAAGTAATAAACTAACTTGACTGTGGTCATGATTTAAATTTTCTTTAGTCTTTATATAGGTCTTAGTCAAGTTGCATCAAAGATTAGTTGATTAGCCATCTTATTTCTGTTGAACTCAAAATTATCATGTGTGATTAAGTCGTGAAGACTATCAACAATGAAATTTGAATATGCTCCTGTGCAGATATCTTTATCTTTGAAATTTGAATTTTAGGTCTTTCTGTTCCTCCTGTGCAGTTTCAAAAAAAAAAAAAAAAGATATACTCCTGTGCAGACTATCATGTGTGATTAAATGAAGACTAACTCTGTTTTTTTTTTTTGACTGTAGATCCCAGTAACTTATGCTGGGGGTGTGTCAACAATGGATGACCTAGAGAGGATAAAGAAAGCAGGCAAAAGTCGAGTAGATGTAACTGTTGGGAGTGCTCTAGATATATTTGGGGGAGATTTGCCTTACAAAGATGTTGTCCTTTGGCACAAGGAGCAAAGTATGGTTGGTCAAGTGTGAAGAAACATGAGGTATACTACCAGTTCGTATGGTTCAAGCTTCAACGCAAAGTATACTTCCTCCAGTGATGTAAATCAAAGCTGAGGAGCCTGACTTATTCAGGTTAGGGCATCAGGGGTTTGGCTAACTAAAAGGTGGTCAATTCCTGATTAATGTTTATACTGGTACAATTGATGTGCCAACTGCGACAATTTTTCTAGCCTCCCATGAATTCATAAAATCTGAGTTGATTTGTCGTTTTCCATGAGGATATCAGAAATTCATTTCAAAGAGCTTTGGTTACTAGGAAGATTGTGTTTTACTTCCTCAGCATTTTAAAGAAGCTGTAGTCCAATGAAGTTGTAGTCCATTCCTGATTAAAGAAGCTGTATTCCAATGAAATTGTCCAGTTATTCTATCAATTTGACCTTGCATTTTACTTCCTCAGCCCTTCTATAGTTAGCTACAGTACCACCTAAACTCCAAATATGTTGGTCTTGCTTTTTGGCCCAAATGGACTTGCATTTAACTTAAAAGGACAGTGAATGTATAAAAGCATGTACGTAACTGAAGTTTTGGGTTGCATTAAATTGTTTCAAAATGTAGCTCTGTCATATTAAAACTTTGTAACAAGTCACTTCTCTGGGGACCGAAGCTAACTGAAGATAAACTTGCACTTGCACGGATGAAGAAGGGATCAGATCTCCATATCTTTATCTTTATCTTGTTATCTTTGTTATCTTCCAGGATTGATAGCTGTAGTAGGCTAGCGAGCAAATCGCCGGTGCTTTTGATAGGGAAAAGTGGATGGAATAGAAAGGTGCGGTCAATGATAGCACGGCCAGCAAGCCGGCCACGGAATACCAATGCACCACGGCTACAACAGGCTTGCGTCGATCTCCTTGCCAAACGGGTGCAAGTGAAATGTTCTGATCCGGATGGGCGGCACCTCATGTCATTGTCATGTCCTCATTCTGTCACTCAAAGTCATGTTATTAGGCTATACACCCACCCAAAAAGTCTTACGATCGAGACCCATTATTCCTAACGATCTTTTCCACATCCGGCTCTTGTCCCTCTCTCGTGACTGGGCCTAATGGAATGTGCATTTTCTCATAGACAGAAACCACGAAAAAGAGAGAGCCTTTTGTGTGTGCCCACAGAGTCACCTCTACCAACAACAACAAGCTGAGAGCTGGTCCTGATCTCGCAAATGCACGGGCAACACGGCACGCTTTCTTGCTGCGAGCATGGCAGAAAGCAATGAAGAATGTCCCAGTCCCAGTACAGCAAGAGCAACGGCGCCCGGTGTCCGGCCATGTGGTTTGGCGCGCAAGGCGACGCCGAGAATAATAAAAAGAAACAAGCAAGCGGCGTGGCTGCGTGGGGCGGTCGCGACCGGCGACAGGCAAATCTTAAATCTCTCGCGCATCACTCGCCTGACACGCGTGTCGAGCCAACCACCGTAAAATTTGTGGCCCGTCCACTCCACTTTGTTCGTTACCAACCTTTTTGGGCCTCGACTCGAGGCGATGTCCCACCCGCAGGCACCACTGCCTGCACCGCGAGCTCTGAGCGTGAGCGTAGATTCCGTGTGACAAATCCATGTGAAACAAACGTGATTGGTCATTCCATCGATGTGATTTTATTTCAACTCGTACGAATTTCGTGTTTTTTGGTTGGGATTTTCGAAAGAGAGCTGGTTTTTCTTAGAAGGCAGCAGAGTGAGAGTGATACGGCAACATCCTAGATAGTCTGCCCCATCCTTAGAAGGGAAAGGATGGCAACTTATTGTGCAATGCAAGTTCGCTACTAGCTACTAGGCTCTCACCAAATAATAGGGTTTTGTATTGCTGCGATCTACTCCAGTTATGCATGCACATGAAAGCACACGAGACATGATATTTATACTGGTTTAAAAAAAGTTTATACACTATGCAGACGTATTATTTGTTTGTCACATATGGGATGCATAATGTGTGCTATCATGATAAGACTGTGGTCTTGTGACACCTATATTCATTTCCGCGCTATTCGACCAATGGATTAGAATTCTGCGGTTGTGATTTGAGTTTCTATAGTTTACGAGGCTGGTTTTCATAGTATACGCTCCCTTTGTTGTAAAGAAAAACACTGCCAATTGATAGTTTAATCGAACACGGCTTCTTGGGGCGAAAATGGGATGCATAATAGGTGTTCCCGTTATATTAGATGTATGTTTTTGTTGCTTTTGGGACGATTCACGGTCATGGTCGTTGGATGTAGATTAAACGTTCATAGTTCATCTTTAATATATAAAAATGAACGAAGTAAATCCCATCCCGCTTCTATTTGACTTTTGCTTCGCCTGTTTCTGTATTTATGAAAAAAAAAAAACAGAAACGGAAGTAGAACTCGGGAGGGGCGTGCTCGTTTTCTGGGATCCCGTTTCATTCGAGGATCAACCATATTTATCTCGTTTTCAATCTATGCAGAATATGCTTGATAATTACACATCCTTGTGCTACGAATACACCTACGAATCACCAATTATGCATGTTAACGTGATACCACACATATTATGCAAGTGTACATTCATATTTCAGATCATTAGATCATGTGATTTTGACTTAATTTTCCGACTATCTGCACATTTAGCCATTCATGTATATTTGTACATCTCGGGGACCTAGCCGGGGCCGTGCTCTGCCCCCCCCCCCCCCCAACCCCACCCCACCCCACCACCACCCCCAACAACACAATTGCAAACATATTAATAGCCCCATAAAATATAAATTTTACAACATAAAATGGATCAAATTAGCTACTTTTTATGTTAATCTTGTGATTTTTCTTGATAAATACTAACTACATACATAAAACTATGAAAAAAATTGATGACAAATACAATTAGTCCTATATTCATCACATTTAGACATGTCATCATATTTGCCCGGCCCCTTAATCAAAGTGGCAGGTTCCGTCTCCGCTCGAACCCGATCTCGCTTTTAATCCTAGCTTCTCCAAATCTGATCTCGTTTCCGCCAAAACAAGAAACGGAAACGAAAAAATATTTTTCTTGCCCATTTTCAATTATTTTCATCCTTAAGGCTCCTTTTGATTTGAATTGTAGAAAAAAAAATTATGTTTCTTGTAGTTTTTTTTTTCCTAAGAGATATCTGCTTTCTATAAAATTCATGTATAAACCATCTTATCTTATAACACCATAACATAAGGTCCAAAGATTCGGTAAATAAAAACAAAAAAAAACATAAGTTCAAAAGTCAGCAGCAAAAAAAAGCTAGGCACCTCTCCCCTGACCCCCTTGACACTCGACTCAGATCAAATCTGTACTGTCCCTGCCCCAGCTCTGCTCCAGAGCTTCATCTTCAAGCATTAGCAACCTCCTCCTCTTCACCTGGAGTTGTAGCGAGCAGCAACCCAGCACAGCAGAGCGGAGCGGAGTGGAGTGGAGTAGGGAGCTGGGCAGGGGAGTCCCAACCGCCATCCCCGCCGCAGCCATGCGTTTCACGGTGCTGCTCCTCGTCGTGGCCCTGCTCTGCCTCGGCGGCGGCGGCCGTGCGGCGGCGTCCACGGACTTCAACTTCCCGGCGGTGTTCAACTTCGGGGACTCCAACTCCGACACGGGCGGCCGCGTGGCCGCCGGCTTCGAGGCCATCTTCCCTCCCTACGGCTCCACCTTCTTCGGCGAGCCCGCCGGCCGCTTCTGCGACGGCCGCCTCATCATCGACTTCCTCAGTACGCCCCCGCCTCTCTCTCTCTCGCTCCCTCGCTCTACCTCCTCAGACTCCATCTCGTTGAATCCATTCACTTGTGCTAGTACACCACCTGCACTGCACCCCCGCGTCCCGAGATAATCGGTGCGTGCACGGTTGATTGCATTCCATTCTCCATGAATTGCGCTCGCGCGAGTATAATCGTTCCGTGGCATGAATTATTTCTTCAAGCTGCCTTGTTCATGTTCGGTTCTTGGCCCCCACCCACCGGGTGTTGCTGTAGCAACAAGAAATCGGTCTCTGTGGTATTGCCTGCCTGTCTTTGATTCTTCAAGACATCTCGTCCAGTTCGTGCGGGCGGTTGTTGGGAAAAAAAAAGGCGATGGTCTGTGGCAGGAAAGGACAAACACGCCTCCGTGTGGTGCAGTGGTGGTTAGGCAGCGGAGATTTGAGGCATCATTGCAACTTTGCAAATGGTCCTTGTTTCCGTATCCCGGTGGTTGTGTGCTCTGTTCTAAACACCCGCTGAGAAACTGTGTTGGGTGTATGTGGTCCAGTTCCTGCAATTAGCAGAGTTGCTGCTGTTCGTCGCGGCATTTTCGTGGGATTTGGTAGATCTGCAGGAAAGTGAGTGCCGCTTCTCGATGCAATTCTCAGCAATTAGTGTGAATTACTGTTTGTATTTGCTTAGTTTCTGGTGAGATTTGGTTTGCCATAGGCCACCTTCTTTCCTGAATCAGTCCCTCCCAGTCCCATGTGCTTGCATTTAAGAAACTTGACAAGGACTATGGCTCACAGATGCTTTAGATTCTGGTGAAATCAATGAGTAGCTGTGGGGGGTCCGAAGGAGTAACTATGAAGCAAAGAATTCGATTGAGCAGATTTGTTGTACAGAATAATAGAAATGACATACAAATTGATTTTTATTTTAGACAGAGCATCAGAAGGTTTGGTCGTTGGTCACTGCAATGTTTCAGTGCTGTACTGCAATATCTGTTTGGCTGGCCAAAGAGGCCTATACCTGACAAACATAGCAACTTTTGTAGCATTTCAGTTCGCTGAGAACCAAATTTTCACCTCTCTTTTTTTTTTTTGTCACATAGAATTTGTTGTCTGTTATCACACTCTAATCTCATAAACTTATTCGTGCAGTGGAGGCAATTGGTATGCCACTCCTCAATGCATATTTGGATGCTCTTGGTACACCAAACTTTCAGACCGGTGTTAATTTTTTGCTCAAGCTGGATGTTCAATCACACCAGCAACGCCAACATCAGTCAGCCCGTTTTCATTTGGTCTTCAGATTAAGCAATTCTTTGCCTTCAAGGATAAAGTTACTAAGCTCCTGTCTAAAGGTATGGAAGTTGCTGTTTAGGCCTCACCTTCTAAAATTGTGGGTTACCAAGCAAGATAGGAATATCATCTGTCTATCCCATATGCACAACTGCATAACCTTCTCAGCAAAGCAATGGGCATCATCGTTGTAAATAAGAAGACACAAATATAGAGTAATTTACAAATAAGACTAGCTCATTGCTTCTGCAATTGATAACTAACCAAAGCCTTTTAAACAATTGAAACTACGGAGTTGTGTTGGTGAAGTAACTTTATTTTACTTGCGCAGCAGATATGTACAGGAAATATATTCCTCAGGAAGATTACTTTTCAGAGGGACTCTACATGTTTGATATTGGGCAAAATGATCTTGCTGGTGAGTTCTATTCAAAAACAGAGGACCAAGTCATTGCATCCATTCCAACTATTTTGTTGGAATTTGAAAATGGTCTCAAGGTAAAAAAATAAAGCACTTTTATCCTTGCATCTTTCTATGACCCTTTCTCCAAAGCTGTTACTAATGTAAAGGGATCAGGTTCTGATGTAATTCAATTAGGTCTCAAATTCAGCAATTTCATTCTTTCCATACTCTTCTTCCTATATGCTGTCTTGGTTAAGATGGTGCTTCACACCAAACTCATTTTCTTTGTTCCTTATTTCAGAAACTATATGACCAAGGTGCTAGGAAATTCTGGATTCACAACACAGGTCCCCTTGGCTGCTTACCACAAAACATAGCTTTGTTTGGCAAGGACCCATCCCAATTGGATGAGCTTCACTGTGTAGCAAAGCACAACCGTGCCGCAAAACTTTTCAACTTACAGCTGCATGCACTTTGCACGAAGTTGAGAGGAGAATTCTCTGGAGCCAGCATCACTTATGTGGACATCCATACAATCAAATACAACCTGATCGCCAACTACTCTCGATATGGTATGTAGCATACAGTTTCCATTTCGTGTGATTATCTTGCATCAAGATCATGTCGGCATATTGGGGCACTACTATGAAAAAGATGTATCTTGACTCGGTGTTATGATTGCTTTGAAGATCAGTCTTGTAAATTTATAATGAAGTAGCACTATCAAATCCAGCACAAGAGCTTTGCAATAATAAACCTCACTAATTTTTTTAGATAAAGAATAAACCCCACTAATACAGGTGGAAAAATAAAGATGCTTTAGTTTGTGGACATTCTGCATCACTCTGCTTACATGTATTGTGATATCCCACTCGAATGTTAGTGCTGTAGACCTGTTTTGTGGACTGCGGCATTTCATTTGAATGTTAGTGTTTTTATGCCTGTTTGGCACATAAGGAAATTAAAGCAATCATTTCTGCGTGTGAACAACTATGATGCGCGGATACTTGTCAAATCTAATAGATACTTGATACTCATGATAGGGTTTGGGCTGATAATCATTCGATACTTGTCGGACAAGTATCGAACATTTTTAAATATTTTTAAAAAATAAAATAATTATGATAATTTGTTAACACCTTCTGATTCTATCCCGATACTTAAAAACCCTAACCCCTCATTCTGTGTATAAATACACCCTCTATGCACATAGGACCCTCTGTTAGAGTCACTAGTGAGGACCAATTACAAAAGACATGATGAATTGCAGAATAATAAGGTATCAAGTACTCTAATAACCTTTTAAGTGGTTTCTTTGAATTGTAAATTTATTTTTATTTTACATTAAATATAAATATAATATATATATTCGCGTATCCCGTATCCGTATTTTTGAAAAATGGCGTATCGGAGTATCGCCGTATTATATCCGTATCCGTATCCAAGTACCTGTGCAACATAGGTGAACAATAACTGAAGAAGCAACTCTAATATCCACTTTCGCTTTTTGATAGGGTTTGAGCATGCCACTCAAGCATGCTGTGGATATGGAGGTCCACCCCTGAACTATGATGGTAAGGTACCATGTGGACAGACAGTGTCTTTGAATGGTAAGATGGTTACTGCAAAAGGGTGCAGTGACACTACTGAATTCGTAAATTGGGATGGAATACATTACACAGAAGCTGCAAATTTCCATGTTGCATTGCAGATCCTGACCGGGAAATACTCTGATCCTCCATTTGTGGATAAGATGCCATTCGTCCTAAAACCTAGATTCTGAATAGCATACACTTTTTTTTTTTTTTCCTTCCATTTTACTCAACCACTTTAACAGCATTGGTTGCAGATACGATGTAGTTATTACTTGTCAATAACCATATATAGTTTGATGTCAAAAAAATAAAATCATATATGGCGTGGTTCTTTTTTTTGAAAACACGACTTCACGTGTATTTCATTAAGAAGATATATATGACGTGGTTTCAGAGCTTCTTGTGCCTGATTTTGATAATTACATCGCGTTATCCAAGTTGACTAGGAAGGGTCTGTTTGTTTGAGCTTTTTGAGAGCTTTTGGACCTCAACTTTTAGACTTTTCAGAAACCAAACGGCTCTTGAAAGCCAAAATCCTGAAGGTCACACTTCAAAAAAAAATCCTGAAGGTCACTATAGTGAACTTTTGGGCTTTTAGTTTATACATAGGAGTTGTTCGACTTTTTAAAATTCAAAACCTAGTATTCTAAAAGTGACCAAAAGCTGAAACAAACATGTGCTCAGAGTTCCACGTTGCAACTTGCAACCAATGCTATACAGAGCCAACCTGGGAGATTAAAAACCCTCTTCTGTATAACATTTACTGTACAGCACGCTATGGTTCCACTCACTTCTTGGATATGTAGGCGTAGTACTGAGCCATGGGCACGACGAAGGCGATGACGAGCAGGCCGCCGACGACGAGCGTGAACTGCCCGCGCTTCTCCTCCGTCTCCTCCTTGGTCTTGAAGTTGGACTCGCGCTTGTTCTCCTTGAACGACGGGCCTCCAGTATCCGGTAGCCCGTCGATCGCCGCCGCCAGCCGCTTCGCCGTGCTGAAGATCGCCTCGTTGTACTTCTCGTCGGTCGCGAGCACTGCAGCAGCCGAAACAATTGCAAGTCAGGAACGGAGGACCGTCTCGACTCGACGGCGATCGAGGGTGGCATGGCATGGCATTAGCTGCATACCTGGGAGGTTCTCAGACACGGTGGCGTCGAGAATCTGGTCGCCGACGGCCTTGATGAAGGCGGGGCCTCCGGTGACGGCGCCCTCCTTCTGGCTGGTGACGAGCACGACGATGCCCTTGTTGTTGCCCTCCTCGATCGTGGGGTACCACTTCTCCAGGACTTGGTCCGCGTACTCGAACGCGTCAGCTTTGCTCTGCGACACTCTTGATCCATGGGTCAGTGATCAGTCTAGTAAACGACACGGCCGGCCGGCGTGCAATTGCAATGCCGGCGGGCGGCGTACGTACCGTGAGCTTGCGGACGGTGATGAAGTTGAGGCGGATGTTCTTGCGTTCTTCGAGGTCGCGGGCCAGCCCGCTTGACGTCGGACTTGGTGACGCGGCTCAGCACGCCGGCGTCGTCCACCACGTACGAGTCTTCGGGGGCCGTCGTTCAGCACGTCGAACTCCGACGCCACCGCCGGCGCGGGAGCCGGGGCCAGGCTGATGGCCAGCGACAGCGCGGCCGCTGCCAGGCCGTGGTGCAGGAACGACATCCAGCTCCTGCCGACGACGCCATCGTCTCCATGGGAGGACGAGGCAGCGGCGGCACCGGCGGCCTGTGGCCTCTTGAGCGCGCAGGAGACGACGGTGGACCTGGACGAGACGCTAACGGCCAGAGACGGTCTCGGCCTGGTGCCACGGAGTGATGGCGCGAACAATGTGGAGGGGGAGATGAGGGTCTCCATTGCTGCCGCGGGGAGCTCGGGGAAGGAGGAGAGGAATCACGCTCGCATTGTGAGGGCCGCAGATCACTGGAGGTCTGGAGCTTCTGCTGCGCCCGGTCTGGTCTGGATTGTGATTGGGTGGCTGGGATTCTCGAGCCGGATAAGGTACCGTAACAGCGTGGACAGCGCTTGTTCTGGTTGTGACAACTCATGAGTCATGACTATGTCCACGTGTCAGCCTGATGCACCCCAGCGTCAGTTCTCTAGGAGGGGAAAGAGGTATTTTGGTCCCACTATACTAACTTAACCAAAAGTGGTCAAAATATTGTACTCCCTCCGCCGATCAACTTTGGTAACACCAATCAACTTTGGTCTTCAAGCGCTCTCTCTCGCAGGCGCACGCACCGCCGCCATCACCGTGCACGTTGCTGCCCACGCGCGCAACTGATTAATTCCAGCTAATTACACGTCTCTTGTATTTGTAGTGCGGGAAGACTTATACGCTAAGCAAAGTTTCCTTATAAATTAGAATACCTTTTTTACAAGCAAATCTAAATTTATTTTCTATTATGACTTAATCTTTTTTATTTCCTAATTCCTTTATTTCCTAACTTTATTTTACAAATTTGAGATGATGACGGCATGTGCTGTATGGGTGTGTGCCGTTGTCCCCCCGGCGTCCTCATATGGCCCCTCCTTGGGCTGAATCGGCCTTCCCAAGGCGAATCTAAAACTATGATATCTCCTCCCCTCTTTCCGCAGCGCGTCCTCGCGTTGTGTCGATTACCACGATCGTCGATGTTGGCGGGTACTAGAAGTAGCATGTCTCGAAGATTGTGCCATCCACTTGCATATGTAGGTGTCGGCATTTTGCAACTTCGTTCCAATGTCGGAGGCGTTGTGGAGGGGTGAATGAGTGACTGAAGATGAGGTTCTTGACCTTTTTCGGTCTTTGGGCTGATGGATGGGAGCTCATTGATTTCTTGGTAGATCTTGACGAGGTGTTTGGATGATGATCTCCGGGGGTAGCGAAGGAGTCGACAAGGTAGAGGATCGTTGCATCGGGGTTCTCCTTGTCTTCTTCTTGCCGTAGTCGTCGAGGTTGTTAATGGGTCGGTCGATGAAGAAGACCATCAATAATAGCAAGAAGCTATATGGTAGCTCTTCCATTATCAAGGTGTTCACCGGGAAGCCTTGCGCCGATGGTGAGGACGATGGGAGCTTGAAGCCAACCGTCAGGGCGTGAAGGAAGACTCTCCTCAATAGCTTCCGAGCTAGTGCTCCCGCCTGAAGTCCAATGGTACTTTCGATGATGTGTAGCCCATGGTCGGTAGCGAGGCGAGGCTTGAAGAGGGCCTCCGGGGTAGCAATGAGGTTGACGCGGTAGAATACCTGGGCGTGTGGCATCCTCATCATGTCATCAGCGTTGGAGCTCGTTAAAGACCTCGTAGGAGACGGGGCGTCGAACTAGTGGGCGAGTTGGATCACTGTGCCCAACGTGTAGGGCGCCTCCTGTTGCACCGCAGTCCAAAGCTTGTTGCAAAGCCCGTTGGCGAGCTTGAGCGTGTAGTCGTACTAGGTGTCAATGTCGTTGAGGATCGAGGGAGCTGGTTGTATCGGCCCTCAAGTCATTCCGGCCATCATAGCCGAGTTATTGATAGTGTCGTGTCCATCGCCTATCATTTCGAGGCGTGCGACGAACATGGTGGATGGGCGTCGAGAAGATGGGTTGGGCGGATTGCTGTGTCCATCATGCAGGATGCCTCCCGCTGTAGCATGTCCCGTAGCCTAACACAAAGTCCACTGGTGAAAAAGTGGACTCGGTGAAGTCATCCTGTTGAGGTGGCGTAAAATCGTCGATAGTGTTGCCGTTGATGGGCGGCCTGAAGCCGTACGCGAGACACCATGTGAAGGTGTCCCAGTCCTCCAATGGCACCTCCTGGTCTTGTGGAGGGACCAGAGATGTGCCTCTCCTATTAGGTGCATAGCGGCGTACCTTATATATTCGTTAGGGACGATGAGGCACTACAGGTTGAATCGGATCTCTATTTTCGAGATACATGGCGCTGGGTTAGTTGCTCCATGGTATGGCAGTGGAGTCATGGGAACTGCGTACTGCCTATGGGGCAGGGACGGTGTATATGGCGTCGGGGATGGCGCTAGTGTCGCCATGAAGCCGGCTGTTGGGGATCGGAGTGCCCAAGCTGCTCTTGCCGGTCTCGTAGCCGCGAATAGATCCACAACTTGCTTGTCGATGTTCTCCACCATTATCGATGTCGGAGGGGCGTCCGGCAAGTATAGCAGATTGATCTCACCGTCGATGTTCGGCGAGTGGATGACTGCGGCGGCGCCCATGGAGGCGACATTGTTGTCATTGGTGGCACCGTCTTGGGCGTCGTGGTTGTCGAGGACCTCATGGTTAGCGACGTCAATGATGACGTCGGGCGACGTCGTTGTATTGCTCATGATGGTAGTGGTGTCAACGTTACTAGCGTTCCCAATGTCAAAGATGATGTTACCGGTGATTGGGGAACTTATCGTCGTGTCATTGTAGGAGCCGCGTGGACGTTGGACTAGTTGGGTAGGCTTTTCTTAAAATAGCTGGTCGGCGTTGGTAGTGGCCTTCTGATCAGATTTGTTCTGGACTGCTACAGTGGGGGCATCCTCGAGAGGTGTCAGTGGTCAGGGAAGAAAGTGGTAAGCTTTTTAGAGAACATGGAATGAAAGTAAAGATTATAGAGAGGGTGGGATCGAGAGAGTTTTGTTTCTTGTAGAAGAAACCAGGTCGAGGGAGAAGACAAAATCTCGGCCAACACATCTTTCGCATTTATTAGTTGCCAAGGCCACGAACATTTCAAAAACAAAGGTAGAAAAGATCTACCTATAATCCATAGAATACACCATAAACTTTAGATAGTTCATCTTACAGACACTCTTGGCATATAAGACGAGACGATGTACCAATGGAATAAGCCGTTGGAGGGTTGGTTCAAATGCAATACGGATGATGCTTTTTCTGCAGCGGATAACATGGGAGCAACGGGTGTTGTTCTTCGCGATCATGATCACTACTACTCATCCGATTTTCGGTGGCGGGCAAAAATCTTTTTCCGTGGGGTTTTCATAACCGCCACCAGCGTAGGGTCACGCGATAAATCCACGATTTACCGTGGCGGTTTTCTAGGAGGCCAAATAACCGCCACCGAAAATCGTAAAAAAAAACAAAAGAAAAATAAAAAATCCGGATCCGGGGCCGTTTGGGCCTAGATCCGGGCCGCCGCCGCCCGCCGGGAGCCGCCCGCCGGGCTGGATCCGCCATGGGGGCCTGGATCCGCAACGCCGGGGCGGGGATCCGTCGCCGGGACCCCGGATCCGCCGGGGGGGACGGAAATGCGACGTCGGGCACGGATCCGCCCGGCCGTCGGCGTCGCCCCCGCGACCGCGCTGGAGATCCGCCGTCGCCGGGCTGGCGCTTGAGCCCCGCCACCGGGCGCTGGCGGCGGCGCCGCCGCCTTCGCCGGGGAGGGATCCGCCGGAAAGGGGATCCGCCCGCGCGCCATGGGAGCCGGGGAAGCTGGGACTTGGGGATGGGGCGCTAGGATTTGCAAAGGGAGTTGGAGAGAGTGAGTGCTCGAAGAGAGAGAGTGAGAGACCCGATGGGGACCGGGGAGATGGGTTAGGGTTTCGTTCTGTTATATACTTGGGAGGTGGAAGTCGGGCCACAATGAGCCTGCTTTCGCTAGGGTTTGCTTGTTGGGCTGGGCAGGCCGTTTCTTGTGGCGGTTTTTTTTACCGTGACGGTTATTATAACCGCCACGGTAATAAAAAAATAACCGCTATGGTTAATCTTAATATTAACTGTGGCGGTTTTTCAAATAACCACCACGGAAAATCAATTCCAAACACTATGTAAAATCATTTGTATAGTAGTGGATGGTCGTTTCTTGGTCGAACATGCAACATGGCATAGGAGGTGTATTGATGCCCCGATGGTGGAAGCCTTGTCTTGCCATGATGGGCTACTTCGGCAAGGCAACGTGGCACTACTAAAAGTTTTTGGGGACCGATTTGTTTGGTTCGTGAAGGCTGCGGGAAGTACTAAATGACCAAAGACTCGAGGATTAACTTGATCCTTTGTGATATTAGGAGTATCTCTAGGAAATTCTATGAGTTTATCTTTATTTTTGCAAAAACAGATTGTAATAGGGTAGCTCTCATACTTTGGCTAAACAAGCTTCATGCGATTATGCGACCAGTGTTTCTATTTGAGATATTATTAATCAAGTAGGGTCTAAACTTTTGTATTCCAAATAGTCCTAAATGTGTCTATATTAGAATGTCTCTTTCCATCTTTCCTTTGTTCTAAAAAATAAGTTAGGTTCAGTAGTGGTAAAAAAAAAAAAATCAAGGCCTAGAAATGTCTAGACTAATATGCCCTGTTTAGACCATTCCTTTGTTTAAAAAAACTATGTATAGAGGTGCTTATAAATACGGGGAACCTCCTCTCACCCAACTACATCCTCCTCTCATAATATAGCACTCAACCTCACAATCTATCACCCAACCACATCCTCCTCTAACAATCTAGCACCCAATAACTACATCCTCTCAAAATCTAGCTTTGTCGACATGAACGCGCTCATGACGTGTCGTGGTCGTATACCACGGTCACGCGAGCGGATGGCGGCTAATGTGTGCAACGATGGCCTAGCTCAAGGACAATGACACGGAGGTTTATCTTTGGTTCGGGGCTACCGAGCACCCTAGTCCGGTGTGTGGCACTATCGAGCTCAAACTACTCGCCATCGGGCGAATACAAGCTGGCGAGAGAGGGAGATGAGCTCCCAAGTCTCAGTGATGTGAGTGTGATCGGCGGTGGGTGTGTGTGTTTCGAAAGTGTGCTAGAGAGCTTGCCCTCTCCCGGTGGCCGAGCCCTCCCTTTTATAGTCGCAAGCGGAGCTCACGGGTCACCGAGCGGAGGGCCTTAGAGATAGAAGGAATACAAGTTTTGGGGGTGAAGAGGAAGAGTTCCCCGCAATGTCGGGCACGCCAGGCTGTCCGGCGTGCGAACGACGCCGCCGCCCTACTTCCAGCACGCCGGCCGGCCAGAGTAGAATAGGGCGGCTCCGTATCCCGATACGTGTGTAGGCACGACGGGTGACGAGCTCGGGCTCTGGTCGGTGTAGAAGGAGACAATGAGCTCGTCCCGCCGCCCGCCGTACTCGCGTCGTATCGCCGCCAGGCACGCGCCGGTGCCTGCGGGCGAGATCATGGGGCGCCGCGCCCCTTTAAATGCTCTCATTTTGGGGTCACAGGAAAACGTGGTGGCGGAGAGCTCGACGAGAGTTCGACTTTGTCCTGTCGAGGTCATTCTTGTCGCGTAGTGGTTGTCCTCTCATGCTTGTCGCCATTTGGCGTGGTCCGATAGCCCCGCATCGCGTGTCGTCGACGATCTCGCGTCGGCGGGATCCGGTCGTAGGTTGCGGCACCGGCCGCTGGTAATTTTTAACGCACACGGATAAATCCTAGCGCGGAAAGTACCGTTGTAGCTTTCACCCGAGTATTCAGTGGTATCGATTTCCACGGGAACGAGAAGTGAACTAGAAGGGATCAATAACGTCCAAGAGATGAGGTAGAATAAATATTTTTGTAGGTAGAGAGGGGTTCTCTAAGGTTTTCTCAAGATGACTAAATACCAAGGTTCAGGCTTACTAGACCCTACTTACTTCGGAGCAGCGACCTTTCCGATTCTCGAAAAGACTGGGAAACGGTAATCGGGGAAGGCCAGCCAAAAGCTCTACGAAAAACACCAATACTTACGTGGTGGACTACAAAGGCCTGTCGAATTTGTCACCCCGGGGCTACCACAACTATTCCGTAGCATTGGGCGCAATCTCGGGTAAACTCTAGCCCGGACACCATGTCTACGCTAGCGAGTACAAAACTAGTTTCACGTGAAAACTAGAGCCTTCGGTCGAATGGAGATCCAGTAAGTAAAACAAAGTAAGCACTGAATTTAGTTAAATAATAATCAAGAAATTACCATAAGATAACCTGAATATTACTCACAAAGGAATCGGCTCCGTAGAGGTACAAGGTTGAGAAGGATCCGACAAACCCGGCTCCTCCTCCTCACTCTTCCCTCTCCTCTCTTCCTCTTTTCTAATCTATACAACTAGGTGAAGAACACCTAGAGGGACACCACTACATTGTGTCTAATGTGTGAAAGTGAAGCTCAAGTGTCAAGTGTGTTGTAATGTGTAGTGTGCCCCTCAATTTATAGTGGAGGGAGGAGGAGAATGGAGGGCTCTCCTCATTCTAGGGAAGGTTTCGGGAGTTTTGGCGGGAGTTCTTGGCGCCATCCCGAAAAACACCACATGCAACCGCCTTCCCTCCTCCGGACGCGGGTCAAGGCAAAAGCGCGGCGGGATCGGAGCCTGTCCCGCGGCGGCCGCTGCACTTGCGGCGTTCGGCGTGAGTTTGGCCTGACTCGCGCCGTGCCTTTGCGAGTGGGCTTGTGGCCCATTGTAGGTCGTGGTCCTTGGGGGTGCTTTGGCCTGGTTTGCATCGGATTTGGCCTGGTGGTGCTCCCCCCCTTGTCCTGAACGCAGTTCCGATGTGCGCTTTCAGCTTTATGTGGCGTACCTTTACCCTGTTTCCACGTTTACACCTACAAAACATACTTTCTTCGAATACAAGTGGAACTAGATTAATAGCAAAAAGGTTTGTGTGGCAAAAAGTACGTTATTTGTCATGTTATATATGCATATTGACGGTCATAAAACATGCAATAAAAGAGCGTCAACAAGTTCCCCACACTTGGCTCTTTGCTCGTCGAGTAAAGATCAATGATAAAGTAAGTATAAACATGGCAATTCAAGTTATGAACCCGACATAAAGATCATCCCAAGACATACCTCATTACCGTGGGATGCGTGGAGTGTCTAACATATATTCTTGGGTGGTTGAGAAATGGAACGGCTTTGAAACAAAGTCATCCTATTTTCACATCTTAGTAACTTGGTTGTTCTTTTTTTTTAGAATAAAGCATAGTTCACATGTACTCCTCAAATGGCACTCTCAGTCACTCAATGGTGTATGTTTCCTCACCAAGGCATTTGAGCATTGCCTTCTTTCTCTTCCTACTTCTAAAAGGCTTATGTGGAGCTCAAGGCGGGGAAAAATTTTGTGGTCATACTTGTATTGCATATTTTCTTTGGGTCAAACAATGGATCCATGGTGAAAAATGTCATACAATCAAATCAAGATGTGCAAGTGTGTGGATAGATAGTGGCTATCCTAATTCTACTATGCTCCTTGGAATATCTCTTTCTCTTTATTAAGACTTTGGAGAAAGTAATTGTGAGAGCATGGGCTATCTTTTATTCTTTTTTATAGAGAGGCGGGCATCTAAGTACCCATTGTTTTACTACTGGACACTTGTCCCTTTTTTTTTTCTCTCTTATTTTTTTTTATCTTCAACTCTTTTTTTTTCATTTGATGATAGCCTCATGTCTCTTTTTTTTTTTTCACAAACTTTTGAGAGGGAGATATGAACAAGTGTTTGGAGCATTTATTTTGAAAGAGACCTAACCAATATTTTTTTTTTGTTCTCTCCCATTGTAGGAGTAGAATATTTTTGGATGGATCTAAGTGGAAGGCATGTTTTGCACCTACTCCTAGTGTAGGAGTAGTGCATATATTAGGTGGCGTGTACGTGATCTTGATTTAAAGAGCATGATAAATTTCTCAACACGGGTCAACAAAGTTTGACAAAGCTCAATACAAAAACAAGTAGCATATGTAGAAGGTTTTCAAATTGTACCATGATATATTTGGCCTTGGTAGGAATTTCTCACCATTGAGGAGTATGTGAGACTATGTTTTTTTTAATATTTTGATGAAAAGGGAATTCTCCAAGTACTTTGAATAGAAAAGGTTGGAATTCTATGTCAATGCCATATCTCGCTTCACAACAACTTAGGCAATATGTTTTTCCTATATGTTTTTCCCACAAGTACTAAGGATATGTAAGGAACAAAAATTTATGTAGGCCAAACTCAAAGAGCTATATTTATATTTACTTTCAAGTTTTGAGTTTAAGTGTGGAATTTGGTTCTTTTAAAGTTTGCAGATTTAAACAAGTATAGAACCGGGAGCATGCGTATGAACAGGTGGGAAGGAAGTGATCAAACCGAATTTTGTGTATTCTCCTCCACCGGCGATCATGATGTGGTTTGGTGCTTTTCTGTTCTTCAATGGAGTGTTGCACTCCCCACACTTCTTTGGAGCCATATCTGTTTTTATTCAAGGACACGTGAAAATAACATGTACTCTTCTGGTGGAAAAAAACACCAGAGAGCCAAAGATTTATTTGATTAACACATTATTCTAAATTCTATATATATAATTTTTTTATTTCTTAATATTTATATATATTTTTTTAGACAAGATTGAACATTAGATTGAGTCATTAAAATTGCAAGAATTCAATCGAGTCAATTTCATTTTATGGTTCAAGAAAAAACTTTTTAAATGATGGCCATTTACCTTGAGTACATTACCTTCATCGTCTTGGAGCGTGATGGCGCCATATGACGAAGGCTCGATTACCGTGATTGGCCCTTCCGATTTACTATGAAGTTTTTCTTTTCTTGGACAAAGGGTTTCACCTCGAGTTGAACATCCGGATCTTATCTCTAGGTGCAAGCTCTTTTGTGTCACCTCTTCGTTCTTGTAAATGTTAGTGATAGAGAATACCCGAAGGGTGGCACCATGCTTTATTTATTTATTCATTTATTTTGAAATATGTTTATCCAACCTTTTCATTTGAACTCAAGCAAGACCAAGATAATGTTTGCAATGTAAACATAGTCTTGATTTATCTCCAAACATAAATTACTTACTGTTGTTTATGACAACACTCAAGGTTCATTAATCAAAGTTTTAACACCATGTCAAAGTTTTGATCAAAGAAGGCCATATTAACCTAAGCACCATGCTTAATTTAAAAAGACCTATAGATGTACCTATAGAATACACCCAAACCAGAGCATATGACATAAACAAAGAGGAGCATGATTTTTCTTAATCATATGGAGATAAGAATGAGTAAATGAATTGGTGAACAAATTATTACCTTTGCATACCGGGAGTGTATGTTGCGGGCAGCATGTGGATGGAGCCTTGAAGTTCTTTGCACGGTGACTTTGTTGTACATGGTTCAACTTAGGCAACCATCAATGCTTTGAGCCACACACATGTATGGTGTGTATAGATCATAAGCTTTGATGACAACAAAGGTCTAGAGAAGGATCCTCCTTCTCTCTATTCTTTTTTTTTCATTTTTTTCACTCTCTCTTTTTATATATTTCTTATCTTTTTTTTTCAATCCCCTTTTTTATCTCTCCTTTTTTAGCGAGACAAGGTGACATCATCTCTCTCTCTTTTTTTGAATGACACCTTGGTGTGAGAAGCTTTTGGACTCTCACCATCTTTCCCCCACACTTGGACTTTGTGTAAAAGTCAAGTGTGTAAGGTCGTGGTCTCCTTTAGAGTGTGCTCCATCATCCAAGGGTGTCAAATTTTTGTAGTTGATGTAGCCCCATGTTTTCCAACGTCACATGCCTCCTTGTTCTTCTTCGTCTTCACCTGAAATGGTTAGCGACAAGAATACCCGAAGGTGCATG
Source organism: Hyparrhenia diplandra (assembly GCA_015847255.1). Taxonomy (NCBI): domain Eukaryota; kingdom Viridiplantae; phylum Streptophyta; class Magnoliopsida; order Poales; family Poaceae; genus Hyparrhenia; species Hyparrhenia diplandra. The sequence goes on from JADLZK010007397.1 coordinate 203,150, forward strand.
CTAACTAGATAACATGTTCTTGCTTTTATTAAAGACAAAGTGTTTTTTTTTTGTATAACAAGAAATAGAGATTAAGACAGAGGTAAAAGAAATGACTTTTTTTTTAAAAAAGAACAAGTTTATTGAAGGTAAATGACATAAGGACAGGTTATCTCCCGGAAGTGCTTTGATTAAAGACGCAAAAGCTCGTCCTTGGGAAACCTTTTAAATTTGAAACCAATGTTGGTGGTGTGTGGTTTCCTCCAACACCAAACCATTGTTGTTGATTTATAGAACTCATGCCAAGACACAACAAAATTTGCCAAATTTGTGATAGATAGAATCATCTACAACACCTCTTTCAAAATTTTTATGAATAGAGAGAATGAAGGGGTTGTAGATTTTTGTGAGTGGTGGCTGAGTTCCGGATGGACTTGTGAGATTTTTTTCCATATAAGCATCGAATGGATGGGACAATTAAGGAACAACTTCCATGCTTATTAATGAAATTTCTCATTTCAGGGGAGCACTTTTTTTTTTTATGATAATGTGACTACTCCACAAAACATGGATATGTCATTTTTATTGTGGAGTTTGTTTCAAATTCTCCCCGAGATCCGGAATGGATTTTTGATGAGACAAGTGAGTGTGGGCATAGAGGGTATAGAAATGTTTTCTAAATGAATTGATTCACCCTCTCCGTGTGTTTCGAATTTTTTTTTTTCTCATCAAGGAATTCGAGGTATATGATGACGTTGAATTTGGGAAGCTCTCAGGATTTCCCAAAATCATCATCAATAAAAAGGTCATCCTCGAATTCGAAGGGGCATGCAAAAAGATGGGATTTATCATCCCAAGAAGTGTGATAGCATGTTCCCTTAATAGGAGGGTCCTCAACAACCAAATTATGGGAAGGATTTGAAAGAATTTCAAATTTGTTGTAGGTGCCTCCTCTCATTGTTCGGGGCTTGACTCTATTGTTTCTACGGGAGACTCGTCATGGATATTGGTGTGAGGGGTGTTTTCAAGGATTTTCTCTAAAATGATTTTCCCTCACTAATGGATTTATGTACAAACGAGCATCCCGAAGATAGGTCAAGTTGAGAGCGGCATCTTTGCTAAGACCAAGATGGAAGTGATTAACTAGGATGTGGTCGGGCAAAGAAAGGTTTGGGCCGGTATGCAAAAGGTTTAAGAATCTTGCCCCTAGCTGCTCGTAGAGTCTCCTTCAATTTTTTTTTTAGAATTTAAGATAATTTTTCGAAGGGCTGCTCCCGAACCATGGCTATAAAAGCAGGGCGAAGCTCATAGCCATTTATAAGTATGTGATGTGAATGGTGGTGGAGGTTCCAACGAATCGCCCTTTGGAGCCAAAAATTAAAGATTGGAGTGAAATTCATGTGGTAGGGATGGTAATGGTGACGAGGTGTTTTTTTTTTGAATAAATAAATAAAAAGGATACACGGACGACTTGGGTTCGATTCTAGAACAGCTACCGTTCCCCAAGAACGGCTTTAAAAAGCTTGTTGGTAATTTTTAACGCACACGGATAAATCCGCAAGCGCACGGAAAGTACCGTTGTAGCTTTCACCGGAGTATTCGTGGTATCGATTTCCACGGGAACGAGAAGTGAACTAGAAGGGATCAAGTACGTCCAAGAGATGAGGTAGAATAAATATTTTTGTAGGTAGAGATGGGTTCTCTAAGGTTTTCTCAAGATTACTAAATACCAAGGTTCAGCTTACTAGACCCTACTTACTTGAGCAAATGACCTTTCCGATTCTCGAAAAGAAGGGGGAAACGGTAATCGGGAAGGCCAGCCAAAAGCTCTACGAAAACACCAATACGTACGTGGTGGACTACAAAGGCCCTGGTCGGAGCTATCACCCCCGGGGCTACCACAACTATTCCGTAGCATTGGGCGCAATCTCGGGTAAACTCTAGCCTAGACACCATGTCTACGCTTAGCGAGTACGAAACTAGTTTCACGTGAAAACTAGAGCCTTCGGTCGAACAGAGATCCAAAGTAAGTAAAACAAAGTAAGCACTGAATTTAGTTAAATAATAATCAAGAAATTACCATAAGATAACTTCGAATATTACTCACAAAGGAATCGGCTCAGTAGAGGTACAAGGTTGAGAAGGATCCGACAAACCCGGCTCCTCCTCCTCACTCTTCCTCTCCTCTCTTCCTCTTTTTCTAATCTATACAACTAGGTGAAGAACACCTAGAGGGACACCACTACATTGTGTCTAATGTGTGAAAGTGAAGCTCAAGTGTCAAGTGTGTTGTAATGTGTAGTGTGCCCCTCAATTTATAGTGGAGGGAGGAGGAGAATGGAGGGCTCTCCTCATTCTAGGGAAGGTTTCGGGAGTTTTGGCGGGAGTTCTTGGCGCCATCCCGAAAAACACCACATGCAACCGCCTTCCCTCCTCCGGGACGCGGGTCAAGGCAAAAGCGCGGCGGGATCGGGCCTGTCCGCGGCGGCCGCCGCACTTGGCGGCGTTCGGCGTGAGTTTGGCCCGACTTTTGCGCCGTGCCTTTGTAGGTGGGCTTGTGGCCCATTGTAGGTCATGTCCTTGGGGGTGCTTTGGCTTTGGTTTGCATCGGATTTGGCCCGGGTGGTGCTCCCCTTGTCTAGAACGCAGCGATTCGATGTGCGCTTTCCAGCTTTATGTGGCGTACTTTTACCTGTTTCCACGTTTACACCTACAAAACATACTTTCTTCGAATACAAGTGGAACTAGATTAATAGCAAAAGGTTTGTGTGGCAAAAAGTACGTTATTTGTCATATTATATATGCATATTGACGGTCATAAAACATGCAATAAAAAGAGCGTCAACATCGGCCGCGTAGGCTGCGACTACGGGTTTTAATCACTGCGTTCTGGATTCTCCCAATCGCCCTTGGATTTGGTGCCGGGAATTCATCCGAGACGGGAAAGAGCTCGTCGCTGAGGGGGAGCTCGTCGTATCCCCACGCTCCAAGGGGAGCTCGTTCGAGGCGGAAGTTTTCTCCGGGACGAGCTTGAGCTCGTCCCGGGACCTCTCCATTCCACGGGTTCTCGTCGGGTCTCGGCCTTTATCGTGAGCAAAGTCCGAGTGCGCCCTCCTCCTAACAGTTCGCTAGGGGCAGATTAGGACGGCCGAATTGGTCCGAAATATCTGTGTCCCACAGTAGCCCCCGAGCGTGCGGAGGGGGTCGGACCCCTGTGCGCGCTGTCTCGCGTCGCCGTTATTAGGTTAGGGACCAGATATCCTCATCGGGGGTGCGCGCGAGCGCACCCGCGGGTGTAGCCCCCGAGGCTGCGGGAGGACGTACAGTCCTCGCGGAGGCTTATTTTGGCGAGTGCTCGTGCCGTGGTGTGCCTTTCGGGTCCCTTTAGGGAGGGCGGTGAGCTCGAACCCGACTTTACCGCGTAGGCCGAAGTCGAGCGCTCTTGCGAGCTTTAAAGCGGATTTGCCTGAGTGAGGTCCGAGCTCGCGTTCGGGGCGAGCTCGTTCGTCGGGCCAGCTTGTGGGCCAACCTCATATTCCAGAAACCCGTCCTCTATAGTCACCGGGGTCTCGTAGGATCCTCGGCGGCTCGTGCCTCCTCGCCGAGGAGGATGACAAGAGGTCGCTCGCGATTCTTTGGCGACTCAAGCGCGACTTGGATGGAGCCCTCAAGTCCCCGAGGACGTTCGGGGAGTGGGCCGTCGGCGCCGCTCCTCCGTTACTCTCCTTGCTCGGGGTGTCTCCGGCGGCTGTCGAGCTCACGGAGCCAGCCTTCAAACCTGGAGCTCGGTTTCGTCGTGAGCTCGTCGTTATGATGAGCGCGTTGGAGATATGGCCGTTGGCGACGAGCTCGCCGGACTTTTCGCCTGCAGTAAAAAGAGCCGTTGGGAAAAGTTACCGTTAGAAAGTTACCGTTAGGGCGACCGTTACTGTTCGCGCGGCGCTTCGCCTTCCGTTTCGCCACGTGGCGTGCACGCGGAGGACTCGGAGGGGCTCAGGTGGAAGTGGTGGGCCACCCTGTGCCGGCCGCGCCGGTGAGTCCGCCCCGAGCTCATCCTATAAATAGGAGGAGATTCGGGGGTTTTCCCCTTCACTTCCTTTCCGCCGCCCAAGCCTTCCCTCATCTTCCTGCTCTAGAACCCGATCCGCTGTCATCGCCGCTGCGTGAGGGGAGTTCCTCCCCAATGTCTTTCTTGACTCGCCGTTGAGCCAAGAGCGGGAGGCATGGGTTCGTGGTCGCCGTCTAGGGTGACTGACGACATGCTGCAGGAGTGCGTGGCGCTCGGCGGCCTCCCGTCGCTGACCGCGGCCCAGGAGTGGATTGTGCCGTCTCCGGCGCACGCCACTCCCCACCCGCCCGACGGTTACGTCGTCTCCTTCGCCTCCTTCCACGTCAGGGGGCTGGGCGTCCCGGCGTCCGATTTCTTCCGCGGGCTGCTGTCGTATTGGGGCGCCGAGCTCCAGCACCTGAATCCCAACGGACTGCTCCACATCGCGACCTTCACCACCCTCTGCGAGGGGTGGCTGGGAATTGAGCCCGATTCGGAGCTCTTCAAGCATTTCTTCCACGCCAAGGTGACGCACAGTTCCGACGGCCTGAAGGAGCCCGTCCCGATCGGCTGCATCGTGCTGCAGCCTCGGCCGGGCGTGAAGGAGAAGTACCCCACCATCATCTCCCGCTCGTCGAACACCGGGTGGAGAGATGAGTGGTTCTACCTGAAGAATGACGAGGAGCGCCCCCTTCCGCGCTTCACCGGTGGCATGTTCCACGACTCCGACGACTGTGGAGGGAAGCCCCCACGCCCATCCGCTCCACGAGATCGGGGTCGCCGCCGGAAGGTGGAGCTCCTCAAGCAAGCGAACCTCACGGAGCCCCTTCTCTATGCCTGGGCCCTGGGGCACGGGGTCATCCCTCTGAAGCGGAGGACCCTTCGCTTCTGGGAGATGACCGAGGAGAATAAGCCCTGGGAGGGCGCGGTGACCACGAACCCGCTCCCTGCCGACGAGGAGGAGTGGGTGGTCCGTCGGGGGACTGGGAAGCCTTTCAAGATCCCGGCGGAACCCAACGACATACCGCAGGCGCTGCCGGACACGACGACGCGGCGCTGGTGAGTTCTTTTTTCTTTGTATCTTCTCTCATTCGAAGTTATCTCTGTCTTTCATAGGGAGTCATTCGATTCGTCTTTGCAGATTGGCGAGGTGTATCTCGAGCCCCACCTTCCGCCGGTGAGAACGATCCCCCCGACGCGCCCCGCCGGAACGGCCCCATACGCTGCCACGGCGCCGCGACCCGGCTAACCGAGCCGCTGCTGAAGAGTCTTCAGGTGAGAGCGGGGCACAGGAAGTCGACGACGCGCCTCCGGAAGCTCGGGAGCTCGAAGATCCAGACGTCGGAGAGGAGCATGGGACGTCATCATCTTGGGTAGCGCCGATGACCTCGTCAGTCCATACGCGCGCTCAGTCGGCACTCCTTCAAAGCCGTGGTCAAAGGAAGAGGGGGCCAACGAGCACCGCGGCGGAGGAGAAGAAGGTCAAGAAGAGGCGCGTGGTTGTTGGGTGAGTGTTCGAACTCGTCGTTTTCTTCGAGTGCGTAGTTCGTCGTCGAACTCTCCGCGCAGTGCTTGACTTTGGTCTTTAATTTGTCTTTGCGCAGGCGAAGGTCCAGCCCTTGGGGCCTCCGAACCCTCTTAAGCGGCCTAGGGACGGCGGGGGTCGAGCTCGGCGGTTCCTCCGCCTCCCATCGTGCAGGCTCTCAGGGTGGTCACCCCCCAAGCCCCCGGGGGAGGAAGTGAGCCTGGGTCCGCGGGGAGCGCTGCCGCGTCATTGTCGAGCACCGTTCCGGTGACTCAAGCGATGGTGTCGCTGATCAGCTCGCTGCCGCGGCTGAAGGACCTGGTGCCGAAACCCGCCGTCGTCGTGCCGGAGCGCGTGGAGACGGAGGTGATCGACCTCAGTTCTCCTGAGAAGGAGGGAGAGCGCGGGGATGTTCCCCGGACCCGGACCTCAAGCGGCGCAGATCGCCCCGACGAGGGCGAGTCCTCCGGCCCGGGTGCGGGGGCGAGGCGCCCCAAAGACACGGGCGCGCGCGATGCGGTCTTCGATGAGCCCGCCACGGAGACCGCGAGGCGTGAAGAGGAGCCCGAGGATGAGCGCGCGCGACGCGGTCTTCGACGAGCCCGCCGAAGAGGCCGCGAGGCGTGACGTGAGCCCAAGATGTGGGCGCCACGTGACGCGGTCGTCGATGAGCTCGCCGTGGAGACTCGGGTGCTTATGGAGGGTCCCGTGCTGCGTCCACCCGGCACCTCGTCACCCGCAGTGGGTATCACGAGCCCGCCGCCATTGGAATGCCGGGACGGGCCGCCGCTGGGGCGTGGGTGACCCTTCGAAATGCGCCCGATGTGGATCCGCGCCGACATCATCAGCCGGGACGCCCGGAGAGTTCGTTGGAGGCCGGGCTGCGAGCCGGCCGTGCATCGTTTGCTGTGGTCGGCGGGAACGGCGTCGCCCGCCTTGATTGCCGCGGAGGTGCCGCCACTTCCCGCGGAGAGGGGCCAGCATGTCTCCACCACATCCTCGGGGTAAGAGCTGTTCCGTACTCGCCTTTTGTCTGATCTTGAACCTGTGGTGTTAATTCGCTTTGTTGTAGGACCTGAGAGACGCGGTGGTTGGCTTCAATCACGTGGTCGAGGCCGGGACCGAGATTGAGGGCCTCCTGGGAAGGCTGGGTGTGGCCTGGTCCCAGGCAAGCAGAGGGCTTGGCCAAGTGTCCGCCTCGCACCGCGAGCTCCGGAAAGATGTCGACGACGTCGCGGAGCACATCCGCGAGGTCAAGGAGCACACCGCCGCCGAGGCTCGGGAGGGGGTCGCCAATGAGGTTCGCCAAGTGGAAGCGGCGGCGATGAAGCGTGAAGAGGAGCTCGCCGCCAGAGCGCGCGCCCAGCGCGAGCTCATGCAAAGGAGCTCGACGACCTCCGTCGGGCCTTGGAGGACAAGGAGCTAGAACGTTCCGTGCTTGAGCGTTGGGCCCTGACGTTGGAGAGGGAGCGCGACGCCAAGGGGAAGGCGCTCCAGGACCGCGAGGCCGAGTTGGAAGGTGAGTGATCCCTCTTCGAGCTTGTTGTCTTTCTTCTCTGTCTTTGAGCTCCTAGGCTGATAGGCGGGTGGCTTAGTTTACGACCACGAGGCCGCCGATGGATCGATTCTGTTTGGCGCTTCAGAAGCCGAGAGAGTCCGGCTCGATGCCGAGAACCTTTCTCTCGTGGGAGGAGCGCGAAGAGCTTTATCAGGCGTTGGCATGTAATGCGTTTCTCTTTTCTCTAGACTCTGAATCTCATAATTTTGATATGTTTGTCTCTCTGCAGCTGAGAAGAAGAAGTCGTTGGGGCTGGCCCGAGAGCTCGAGGCGAGAGACAGCTCTTTAGCCACCGCGGAGTCTTCACTGAAGCACACCCACCACGCTTGACCAGAAGGAGAAGGATCTCCAGCAGCGGACACATGAGCTCTCGGACTGTGCGTAACGATCTTTGAGAAGGGGGGCCGAGGAGCTCCGGTCCAAGGAAACCGAGGCCTCGGGTCTCTTGAACGGGCGACAAAAAGCCGAGACCGCCAGCCAGAGAAGGCGGAGAGCGAGTGTTGACACCAAAATTTGGTAAAGCCTGGATGATAGATGGGCCGGTACATGATGGTTCGGTAAGGGGTCATTCGGCTAGCAAAAGACAAGCAATAACGCCGTAGCGTTCGAGAAGCCGCCGTTATTCGGCTAGGAGCCTGAGTCCGAGAAGGAGCCGAGCGTGAGATGGTTCGGCAAGCGTGGAGCGTCAAGGAGGATATCCAAGGATGAGGGCTCACGTCACGTACAGTCTCACGACTCCGAGAAGACTTGGAGGACAATGTATCTTAGCTAGATATTTTTATTATGTTTATTCGTAATTAGTTAGGACTCGTCAAGCCCAGTGGTATAAATATAAGACCCCGGCAGAACCTGTAAAACGATCTACCAAAATCAATACAACAAACCCGGCCCGTGCCTTGGCTCCGGCCACCCTTCGAGTCCGGTCGTGTCGTCGATCTACTACGAGAGGATTCATCGACCCGTCGACCTTCGTAAGTACCCGGCAACCTTGCACCATGTCTAGTATCGTCAGCGGATTTAGATTATTGCAAGAAGTCTTGTTCACGCTTAGTATCGTCGGCGGATTTAAGCTATCGGGGGCAAGAGGGTTCTTTTGTCGATCATGAGCCATCCGGTGGGCTAAGGTCCGGCTAAGAGCTAGTTATCGGCTTCATTAGATTTTGGCAAGATCTAATAAATTCATTAAGTTACCACGTGTTGCAATGCTTTTATTTATTATTTAATTATGTTTGCACACACTTTTTGCCCAATTTAGATTGAAGCGTCTCGGCTTTATCTTATCATAGATCTAGTTGCTTTTAGTGCTTTCATTGTTTATCTCATCGTGCTACTAGATCTATCCGTTTATCATAGCCGAGATAGATCAATCTAAGTTGTCACATGTTGTAGGTTCGTATACGTTTAGATCTTGACAGATTTGTATCATCCGGTGGGATATATATCTTTGGGTTACTTCTAGAGCTAGTCATCCAGGTGGACTAGAGATCAGTTTAATCGATAGGTTTTTACGTATGAGTTCCTTCTTCATGGATCCCGATTCGGCAAGCTTGCCGAACACGGTTACGATTTCATGTGTAATGAATATCTATAACGATATTTATGATTTACCTTCTTTTTATTTATCATGTTGTTAATTAATTCGATCTATATGCAATAGGGCTTTACGATAGCACGTCATGATGATCGACTTTATTTGTTCGAACATGCCTTTTTTGATCATTCGGCAATTGTTACTACATTACATCTTTATACATGCTTACCGAATGCATTCATTATCTGTCGACAGATAGCTCTCATAGCTATATGTCTTTTCATCCGGGCCTTAGAGCCATACATGTGGAACTGTCTTGGTCTCACCCGGTATGTTCCAGATCTCACGTTTACCTCCTTGTCAATTAATGGGTCAAATTGATCGGCACGCCTCAAGACGCCGGCAAGCCGAGTAAAGCCGCCTATTCCGGCTTGTCGGTGTGCATGGCGCAAGGAGTAGAATTTTTGTGCCTACGGCGAGCACACCAACCTCGTACTCGACGCCGAGGGCGTCTGCGAGGCCCTTGGAGTTGAGGAGGTGGAGGGACCGGCGCACCGGGTGCTTCGCGCCCCGGCCGTGGTGAGGGACAATGCCCGCCGTGCTGTTCACAAGGCGCTGGCCGTGGTCCTCGCCCACTATCCCGAGCTCCAGGCCTCGACCAAGATAATGGGCAAGGGGCTGGCCCGAGCCACCGAAGGCGTCGAGCTGGATGACGTTGTCGCCACCGTGGAGGCGGACTCGATGAAGTTGGCGAGGAAGCTTTTTCGGGCTTGCCGTCAAAGAGCTCGAAGTGTTCGAGCGTACTGCTGCTGGTGAGGAGGAGGTAGAAACGGACTCGTCCGGCGATGAGGAGTAGGCTGCATAGTTAGGTAGCTCGAGGCGCTGCCTCTTTTGTTATGAACCGAAGTCCCCGGGTTTGGGGCAAAGTGTTAAAAAATAACAAGTTATCTAAGTTATGAACGGTTCGTTTTATCTTTCCTATGAGTGTGCTTCCGATTAGCTCATAGTTTTCTGAGTTTGTATCTTATCGATCGAGGCAACGGACCCTTTTCTCGTTGGCCACGGGGGCGCTAGAGTTCGTTGGGCAAGCGCGTTGGACCTCGCTAAAGATATTACTCTGAACCCTTTGACTTGTCGGATTCGACGCCATGGGAAAGATAAGTGACGAGTGCGAGGTTGAGCTGATCGAGCTCTTCCTTGCGTGTTCGTGTTTTTGTGAAAAAAAGAGTTCGTGAAAAGGCGGGGTGTGCGCCCCGTCCCTTGTAGCCCCCGAGCAAGGGCGGGCCTCGCCGGAGGTAGAGGGCGCCGTTGCTGCTCAACAGCCGAAAAAGGAGATCGAATGCTAGCACATTTTTTGCATCGAGGTGTGTATTTATTATGCGAGCTCATGGGAGAGCAATATTACAAAATACATCTAAGGATAGAAGCGACGTATTAGTCGTTCGATGTTCCGGGAGTTAGCGAAGCTCGCGCGTCGCGGAATCTTGGATCTTGTATGAGCCCGGGCGTAGAACTCGAGCAATGGTGAACGGCCCTTCCTGGGGGGCCGAGCTTGTGCTTCTCCCTTCGCGGCTCTGTACTCGTCGCAGGACTTGGTCGCCGACTTCGAAGGCCCGCCCTCGGACGTGGCGGTCGTGGTAGCGGCGCATCGATTGCTGGTACTTGGCTGAATGCGCGACGGCGACCTCACGGGCCTCTTCGAGCTGGTCTGCGGCGTCTTCGAGTGAGGTCTGGTTGCCGGCGTCGTTGTACGCTTGAACTCGCGGCGCGCCGTAGTCGAGGTCGGTGGGGAGCACGGCTTCGGAACCGAAGACGAGGAAGAAAGGTGTGCGCCCCGTTGCTCGCTTCGGGTGGTCCCGAGGCTCCATATGACCGCGGGAGCTCGGCGAGCCCTCTTCCTCCGAACTTCTCCAGCCTCTTGAAGATCCTCGGCTTCAATCCCTGCAAAATCAAGCCGTTGGCACGTTCGACCTGCCCGTTTGTCCTCGGGTGGCTGACGGAGGCCCAGTCTACGCGGACGTTGTAGTCATCGCACCAGTCGGGGAAGATCTGCCCGGTGAAGTTGGTGCCGTTGTCGGTGATGATCGAGTTTGGTACGCCGAAGCGGTGGATGATGCCGTCGAAGAACTTGACCGTCTCCTGCGATCTCGTGCGTGAGATGGGCATCACCTCGATCCACTTGGTGAACTTGTCGATGGCGACGAGGAGGTGAGTGAAGCCCCCGGGCGACCTTGCGAAGGGACCGACCATGTCAAGTCCCCAGACCGGGAAGGGCCAAGTGATGGGGATCGTTTAGAGGCCCTGCGCCGGGAGGTGCATTTGCTTGGCGAAGAACTGGCATCCCTCGCAGCGGCGTACGATCTGATTGGCGTCGGCGACGGCGGTCGGCCAATAGAAGCCTTGGCGGAATGCCTTGCCCACCAGAGCTCGTGGAGCCGCGTGATGCCCACACTCGCCGGCGTGGATCTCTCTGATGAGCTCGTGCCCCTCCTCAAAGGTGATGCAACGTTGGAGCACCCCAGACGCACCCCTCCTGTAGAGCTCGCGCTCGATGACGACGTAGGACTTGCCTCGACGAGCGATGCACCTAGCTTCTTCCTTCTCCACAGGGAGTTTGCCGTCCTGTAGCCATGCTAGGATGGGGAGCCACCAATCGGGTCTCGGGGCTTCTGGCTCCGAGGTGGCGAGGACCTCGGATCCGACGAGGTTGACCTCTGCGTCGACCTCCATCGGCGAGCTCGAGCTCGAGAGGTCCTCGGCCTTGGTGGGAGAAGGGACAAACGGAGTCCCCGACAGGTCTGTGAGTGGGTTCGAACCTTCCCCCTTGAGCCGGATGGAGGGCATGTACTGGTCATGCGCAAAGACGCCGGGCGGGACCTGTAGTTGATCGGAGGCGAGCTTGGCGAGGACGTCGGCGTCACCGTTATACTGATGACGGATGTGCTTGAACTCTAGCCCGTCGAAGCGTTCTTCGAGCTCGCACACCTTTGCGGAGTACGCAATCATCCTTGGGCTGACGCAGTCGGCCTCCTTTGTGGCTTGATCGGCCACGAGCTTAGAATCCCCTCTGATCTCGAGGCGTTTGATGCCAAGCTCGACGGCGATGCGCATGCCGTTCACCAAAGCTTCGTACTCAGCAACGTTGTTGGAGGCGGTGAAGTGAAGGCGGATCGACCACCTCATGCGCCGCGTTGCGTGGTGATACGAGACCGGAGACCGCTCCGTGGCCGTACTCCTTCAGCGAGCCGTCGAAGTAGAGCGTCGGTACTCGACGTCGTTAGGTCTTGGTGGCGCTGGGTCTCCGTCCACTCGGCCATGAAGTCGGGGAGGACCTGGGACTTGATGGCGTCCCTCAGGGCATATGAGATGTCCGATCCCATGAGCTCGATTCCCCACTTGGCGATGCGTCCCGTGGCCTCGGGGCTGCGGATGATCTCGCCGAGCGGGAATTTGGAGACGACGGTGATCGGGTGGCGTCGAAGTAGTGTCGTAGCACGGCGCGTGATGAGGAGCGCGTAGGCGAGCTGAGCCGAGGGTAGCGGGTCTTTGTGTCGGAGAGGACCTCGGCATTTGACGAAGTAGACCGGCCGCTGCACTCGGAGCGCGTGGCCTTCCTCCTCCCTTTCCACCACAAGCACCGTGCTTACCACCTGCGAGGTGGCCGCGATGTACAGCAACATCGGTTCATCCGGCTTGGGCGGAGTGAGTATGGGCGGGTTCGTCAAGAGCTCTTTCAGGGAATCGAGTGCGGACTGGGCCTCGCTGGTCCAGGCAAAGCGCTCTGACTTCTTCAGGAGCTTGTATAGCGGGAGGCTTCGCTCGCCTAGCCGAGCGATGAACCTGCTAAGGGCGGCCAAGCACCCTGTAAGCCGCTGCACGCTCTTGACGTTCTTGATTGGGCCCATGTTGCGGATGACCTCGATCTTTTCGGGGTTGGCTTCGATGCCACGCTCGGACACGATGAAGCCGAGGAGCTTTCCCCGGGGAACTCCAAACTCGCATTTCTCGGGATTGAGCTTTACCCCAAACTCTCGAAGCTTGTTGATGACTTCCTTGAGGTCGGGGATGAGCTCTCCCGTGCGTTTCGTCTTGACTACGATGTCATCGACGTATGCCTCCACGCGCTTCCCGAGAAGCTCTTTGAAGACTTTCTGCATGCACCTCTGAAAAGTGGCGCCGGCGTTTTTTAGCCCGAAAGGCATGGTCACGTAGCAGAACGCGCCAAAGGGGGTGATGAAGGAGGTGGCGAGCTGATCGAGCTCGTTCATCGTGATTTGATGATAGCCGGAGTATGCATCAAGGAAACAGAGTGTCTCGCACCCGGAGGCGGAGTCAACGATTTGGTCGATGCGCGACAAAGGAAACGGATCCTTTGGGCATGCCTTGTTGAGACTCGTATAATCAACACACATTCTCCATTTCCCATTCTTCTTCTTAACTAGTACAGGGTTGGCTATCCACTCGGGATGATACACCTCCTTAACAAAGCCCGCCGCTAAGAGCTTATCTATTTCCTCGGCGATTGCCTGCCGCCTGCCGTCGTCGAAACGTCGGAGCCGCTGCTTCACCGGCCGAGAGCCGGGCTTGATGTTTAAGGAGTGCTCGGCGACTTCCCTCGGTATGCCGGGCATGTCCGAGGGTCTCCACGCGAATACGTCGAGGTTCGCGCGGAGGAAGTCGACGAGCTCGCTTTCCTATTTAGGAGTGAGCTCGGCACCGATGCGAACGGTGCGCCCCTCCTCGTCGACCTTCACCGTCTTGGCGTCCTCGTCCGGCTCGAAGGATCCTGCCGCCTTCTCGAGCTCGGCGGAGGAGCTCGCCACCTTGCTGGACGTGCTCACGGCCTTCTTCGGCTCGGAGGAGTCCTCTCGGCGGCGCACCCCACGCGAGCATCTCGGGGATGAGCTTCTCGGACTCGATGAGGCGTCGGCGTCTTGCACGGCCTCCTTGTCGCCGAGTTGAAGGCGCGCTCGAAGGTGGAGTTGGCGGTGGTCACGCCCTTCGCCCGGGGATCTTGAGCTTGAGGTACGTGTAGTTAGGGACGGCCATGAACCGGCGTAGAACGGCCGCCCCAGCGGGGCATGGTAAGCGCTCTTGTGCGGGAGCACCTCGAAGGTGAGCACTTCCTTACGGAAGTTGCTCGGGTCGCCGAAGGTGACGGGGAGGTCGATCCGGCGGCGGAACGCCTGCTTCCCCGGCACTACCCCCGTGGATGGGGTCCGTGGAGGGTCGGAGTTGAGCTCGCGTGATGCCGGGAGCCTCCATGGTGTCGATGTAGAGGAGGTTGAGGCCGCCGCCGCCATCCATCCATCGGCACCTTGCCGAGGCGCTTGGTTCCCGACTATGGGATCGACGACGGAGGGAACCTTCCCGGATGCGGGACGCGTATCGGATGGTCCTTCTTGTCGAAGGTGATCGGGGCCTCGGACCACTTGAGGTAGGAGGGCGCCGCGGGCTCGGTGAAGAGGACCTCGCTCTGAGGAGCTTCTAGCGGCGCTTGGACTCATACGCTGGTGGGCCACCGAAGACGACGTTGACGGCGCCGCCCTCGAAGAAGACATCCTTGTCACCCGCCTGGTCGTCGAACTTCGCCCCCATGGTGCTCGTCGCCGTGCCCTCTCCCTCCCCTGCGCCCGCCACAAACTTCCGCGGGAGCCTGCGATCTACGAGCTTGTGTTTGACCGGGACCCTCGTGGTTGGGGCGGGGAGGTCGAGCTTCTTCTTCGAAGAAGTCCTTGGGGCGCCGGCTTCGCGGCCTTGGCGCCCGGCTTCTTCTTCTCGGCGACTGCGGCGAAGTCGTCCTCGCCGCGTCGCGCTTGTTCTTGTTCTTCTTCTTGGGCCGTGAGCTCGACCCTTCTCTGCCTCATCGGCGATCTTCTCCTTTGCCCTTGCCGGTTGGTGGTGCCATGGAGGACTGCGGAGATAGCCTCCGCCCCGGCGTGGTTCGTGGCGAGGTCGAGGAGCTCCTTCACCGTCTTGGGCTTGCGGATGCGAGGAGCTCACGGATGAGTGTCTCAGCGGTCGTGCCGAAGGTGAAGGCGGTGATGATCTCCGAGTCGGTGGCGTCGGTGAGCTCGTTGCGAGCTTGGAGCGCCGGATGTGCTGTCGCGCGGGCTCTCATTCCTCGCTGCTTGTGGCTGTGGAGGTCCCACGTGTTGCTCGGGGCGCGATGTAGGTCCCCCGAAAGTTACCAACGAAGACATCGCGGAGGTCGCGCCCTGTCGATCATACCTGCGGGCAGGGTGCTCGAGCCAGGAGCGAGCCGTGTCGGCGAGGTATAGGGGAGGTTGCGGATGATGAAGAGCTCATCGTCGGCTCCCCGCCTGACCGCAGCGAGGTGGTAGTCTTCGAGCCGGACGGTGGGGGTCCATCTCCGTTGTACTTACGGACGGAGGTCGGGGCTGCGCTGAGGAGGAATGGCGCGTCGTCAACCCGGGAGCCCGAGGCACCGGGGGTCTCCCGTCCGGGGTGGGCTCCGCCCTCGCGCTCCGCCTCAAGCTCGGAGCACCGCGCGTGGGGGGGGGCGCCCTCGCGCCTCGACCTCGGGGGTCGGACTGCGGCTGCGGTCCCCTCGGCGTCGTAGCGGCCGCCCCTCCCTCTGCTGCGGGACCTGGCGGGGTGGTCGTCGGCTCGCCTGTCGTCGCGACGTTCGTGGGGGCCCGATATCAGGCGCTTTCTTCGCGCCTCTGCGCGGTCGTCGCGCGTCGGGGTGTCCCGGGCATCGTGGTTCTCTCCCACCCGTCGACGTGCGTGGACGCGTGGTGACTCTCCTCGGTTCGAGCCTCTGGTTGGAGGAGGCCTCGTGCTCTTCTCG
The DNA here is from genome assembly GCA_015847255.1 of Hyparrhenia diplandra. Taxonomy (NCBI): domain Eukaryota; kingdom Viridiplantae; phylum Streptophyta; class Magnoliopsida; order Poales; family Poaceae; genus Hyparrhenia; species Hyparrhenia diplandra. Next base: position 218,605 of record JADLZK010007397.1, read on the forward strand.
AGAGGCGCCTGTGTGATTCCGAGCTCTCCACCTGCTGCTCCGCGACCCTCTCGATGAGGAGCGCAATCGCTGGTGGAGCCGTCGGGCTTCTGGCGCCTCGGGCTCGGGGAGCTCATGGAGGAGCTCAGTGGCCGCTGTGAGGTTCTGCGTCGCTCGTCCGAAGACCGGCGGGAGGTCATCGGCGGCCGTCGATGCGGCGTCGCGCCTCCGTCTCGAGCTCGCACTCGTCGGCGACCTCCGACCTCCTCGAGGAGGCGTCGCGTTCTGGCGATTTCACGCTCGGCCTCTTCGGCTCGTCGGCGCTCGTGCACCCTCTTGGGAGGGGCGCCGTTGAGCGAGCTGTCTGCCTCGACCCCGAGTGCGCCGGGGGTGTGCTGGGAGGACTCGTCCTCGCTGTGGTAGGCGTATGCGGCGCCATCCGGTGTCGGGCACATGTAGCACTCGCGTGTGGGGGTCGACCCTGCGAGGCTCAAGCTGCCCAGTGCGGTTTCGAGACCGGTCGCTCAAGCTCGGTGCGCGCCGTGTCCCGGGCAGGAAGAGCTGTCCCTGCAGGTACATCTCGTCGTAGGCCGCGAGGAACTCATCGGGGGAGAGCTGCTCTTGCCCGGCGTACTGCAGGACGACGTTGGCGGTGGAGAAGGTGACGTCGCGGAAGAGCTCCTGAGTCGGCTCAGGGCTGAGGATGTGCGGGAGAAGGTCCGCAATGGCGACGAATGATGTGCCCATAGCCCCTCAAGATGTTTATGCAGACATGGCTAGCTATAATTTAAATATAGCCGGTGGTAGTTCTCTAATATCATCTAATCTACAATTTGGAGCTATTTATTTTGAGGAGAAATATGGCAAAAACATGGACAAATTTACTAGCGCTGGCTTATCATCAAATATATCTTTTAGAGGTGCTTTATTAATCAAGAAAGAAGGAATTACCAAGCCAAGAAAATATGTGCTCATCGGCTCCATGAAGGTGGACATTACATGAGTATATATTATTGGTGTGATTGCATTTTGACTGAGAAGTTGGCCGATGCTTATGTTCTGCTGGCAAGGTGATCACATATTTCATAATCATCTGATTAGCAGCCTTGCCGGAATAGTTTATTATTTATGGTTATATATCTCTATTAGCATGTCAGGTTGAGTCTTTTGCTTTGGTTCCTGTACGGTTTTGGTTTAGTAGAGTCGGACTTTCAGTTTTGGTCCTGGTCACGTGGTTCAGTTAGCCATGGGCTTGGGCCGTGTCAGATTAGGAGTCCATGCGTCCTGTGCCTGCGTGCACATATATTTGGCTTAAGCAGCCATGTAAAGAGGTTAGATTGGATTTTAATTTGTTAGACTTGTTGTTGAGAGCTTCTTCTGGTAGAAGAAAGAAGTCCGATCTCCTTATCCTGCCGATCATCAAGATTGTGAGTGAGGCCTGATCAGATCATCTTGGTCTGGGCATGTCTCGGATCCCTGCGTGGATTCTCTTCTTCTGATCGTGGTTCGTGGTGGCCGCGGGTGGAAGTTATCTATCAAGGTTCGGATTGCATCTCTGTAAGCCGAGTCTGTCTATCATTGCAACACTGTGTCAGAATTGATCGTATTGATTTAAAGTTGAGAACATCATTGCTGCTGTATTTTATTCTGGGACAGTGTTTCCGTCATCTATATCTGGTTACGTGAGATTGGTTTGAGTACTATTCGGCTGATTGATTGGGTACTAGTCGGCTGCTGTTATTGGCTTGCGTATTGGCTGATTAAATTAATTTCAGTTTCATTTGCTTTGGCCGAGTGATACGTCCTCCATAATTGGAGTTAGTTGATTATTAGCAAGTAAATTATCTCGTGCTTATATTCCAAGGCGTGAGTTATTGTTGGTGTGCTGGAAAGGATCCTGATTGCTTGAGCTGCTAGTTAACTCATTGCGTTCAGCTATAATAATTTATTTGGGACATATATTCAGCTACAGTGCTACGCATTCTTGGTGCTAATATTGTTTTTAGTCTGAAGAGGCTATTTCTTTATTAATTTGTACCGTGAAAGATTGGGACAAATTCTCGGACGGCGTAGCCGTGTCTTTATTAGGTGGTATCGGAGACAGGTTGCTCACGGTACTGTTGAAATTGTTGCTATTAATTTGTGATGGATCAACTTGATTTGCTTGATCAAATGCAATTTATGCCAAAGATATCTCTCGCAACAATTCCTGCTGAATACTTTGCTTGGCAAGATGCCATGGAGAATTTCTTTGAGGGTCGTGGATTTAATTCAGTCACCAAGATGTATTATGCGGAAGAGACATTTGCTAATGATCTTTTGCAATGGTGGCTTCATGTGGATGATCCTTGTCGGACATGGAACAATATGAGTTATTTGCTACGACGGCGATTTGTTTATTCTCCTGATGCAATCAAAAGGTTGTTGCTGCTGCTGTTGCTAAATGTTTTGCTCCCAAGCCAATTGAGAGTTCTAAAGAATTACAGAAAGAAGGTTCTCAGTTAATGCTACAGGTTGAAGTGCCTGAATCGACATTTATGCATGATGGTGTTGATATTTCTTCTACAGCGGGGCTGCATAGTAGTGTTTCTTCTTGTGATACTCAGTCTGAGCCGAAGCTTGATGATAGTGATGATGAATCAGATGGGTTATCTATGATGGCACGAGATGTCTATAGTAATGGTACTGCTGTTTTGGTGAAGGGGCAGCGGTCTAATATATTTCAGTCTGAGTGCCAAATTCATGACAAGGTATGCAAATTGATTATTGATGGTGGCAGTTTCACTAATGTCATTAGCTCAGATGTTGTTCATGCTTTATCTTTGTCTACGCGGAGGCTCCCAACGCCGCGTTATATGCAATGGATGAATCATAGTGGTACTCTCAAAATTACTCATAAGGCACGAGTAAAATTCTCCATTGGAAATTATATTGATACTCTAGATTGTGATGTCGCACCGATGAGTGCTTGCCATTTATTATTGGGTCGGCCATGGCAATTTGATTTGGATGCTACTCATAGTGGTCGTTCCAATACTTATTCTTTTTGTGCACAAGGGGAGTTCATCATGTGCTCAAACCAAAGCTTGAGAGTGCAATTAAGGCTGAGATCTTTGCTTGTGTGGAAGTGAAGAAAAGGGCTGCTGACATTACCCCAAAGCCGAGGACGGCTTTGCTCCAAGAGGGGAGAATAATGTGGTGATCCATGCTGCAATAGCTACTGTTAGTAACATTGATGATCTACTTATTACAGCTAGTATTAATCGGGAGAGGGATAAGCTAAATGTTCATGGAAGCAAGGATGCTATGCTTATCACTTCTCCAACAACTTCAGAAACTTCAGCTAATGTTTTGCTTGAAGAGGGAGAGAATGGTGTAGCTATTTCAGAAATTTCTAGTAATGTAGAAGAGGTTGCCGAGATGACTAACTCTATGGGTAAATGTTCTGAATGTCATTGCAAAGAGTCTGAATCTGCGGAGACTAATGCAAATAAATTATTAGTACAATTGGACGTTCTGCCTAATATCCTGAAGCATGAGAAGATTCATGAGTCCTCTATTGAGTTAAACAAGTCATCTAGTAACATCTCAAAGGCAACAATTGCTTTGTTGCAAGCGGGCAAGGAAGGTATGGCAATCACTTGTGTTCCCGATCCAAATATTTTGGGCTGCAGTTTAATGGAACCTGATGTAAAGCAATTGTCTTCCAATGCTATTGACTTGATCCATGGTCAACAAGTCATGACTGGTACTACTGGTTCAATGGTAACAGCTAGCATTGCAGATGTTCCGACGATTACTTCATCTCATGGCCCTCATGATATTCAAATTGCAGCGTCTGATGTTTGTGAAAAGAAGACATGTGAGAATATGTCAAAGCCGAGGACGGCTTTGTTTCAAGGGGGAGAGGATGATGTGCCCATAGCCCCTCAAGATGTTTATGCAGACATGTCTAGCTATAATTTAAATATAGCCGGTGGTAGTTCTCTAATATCATCTAATCTACAATTTGGAGCTATTTATTTTGAGGAGAAATATGGCAAAAACATGGACAAATTTACTAGCGCTGGCTTATCATCAAATATATCTTTTAGAGGTGCTTTATTAATCAAGAAAGAAGGAATTACCAAGCCAAGAAAATATGTGCTCATCGGCTCCATGAAGGTGGACATTACATGAGTATATATTATTGGTGTGATTGCATTTTGACTGAGAAGTTGGCCGATGCTTATGTTCTGCTGGCAAGGTGATCACATATTTCATAATCATCTGATTAGCAGCCTTGCCGGAATAGTTTATTATTTATGGTTATATATATCTATTAGCATGTCAGGTTGAGTCTTTTGCTTTGGTTCCTGTACGGTTTTGGTTTAGTAGAGTCGGACTTTCAGTTTTGGTCCTGGTCACGTGGTTCAGTTAGCCATGGGCTTGGGCCGTGTCAGATTAGGAGTCCATGCGTCCTGTGCCTGCGTGCACATATATTTGGCTTAAGCAGCCATGTAAAGAGGTTAGATTGGATTTTTAATTTGTTAGACTTGTTGTTGAGAGCTTCTTCTGGTAGAAGAAAGAAGTCCGATCTCCTTATCCTGCCGATCATCAAGATTGTGAGTGAGGCCTGATCAGATCATCTTGGTCTGGGCATGTCTCGGATCCCTGCGTGGATTCTCTTCTTCTGATCGTGGTTCGTGGTGGCCGCGGGTGGAAGTTATCTATCAAGGTTCGGATTGCATCTCTGTAAGCCGAGTCTGTCTATCATTGCAACACTGTGTCAGAATTGATCGTATTGATTTAAAGTTGAGAACATCATTGCTGCTGTATTTTATTCTGGGACAGTGTTTCCGTCATCTATATCTGGTTACGTGAGATTGGTTTGAGTACTATTCGGCTGATTGATTGGGTACTAGTCGGCTGCTGTTATTGGCTTGCGTATTGGCTGATTAAATTAATTTCAGTTTCATTTGCTTTGGCCGAGTGATACGTCCTCCATAATTGGAGTTAGTTGATTATTAGCAAGTAAATTATCTCGTGCTTATATTCCAAGGCGTGAGTTATTGTTGGTGTGCTGGAAAGGATCCTGATTGCTTGAGCTGCTAGTTAACTCATTGCGTTCAGCTATAATAATTTATTTGGGACATATATTCAGCTACAGTGCTACGCATTCTTGGTGCTAATATTGTTTTAGTCTGAAGAGGCTATTTCTTTATTAATTTGTACCGTGAAAAGATTGGGACAAATTCTCGGGGACGGGCGTAGCCGTGTCTTTATTAACGAAGTGGTCGGCCGCCGCCCGTATGGGGCTCAGCGGGCCAGAGGTTGGATCCCGGCCGGAGCGGACCAGCACGGCGTCGGCGGCGCCGCGGACGCGGGCGGGCGTCATCTCGTCCTGCATCGCCGAAGGGAAGGTGGCTCCGACGAGGGATCCCTCGGAGCTGGTGCCGGCGAAGTCCAGGGTCCCGAAACGCATCGGTGCGCCGGACGCCGGAACGGTGGTGAAGGAGCCATCGAAGTGGTGAACGTCACACTAGTGCTGCCCCTACCTGGCGCGCCAACTGTCGTGGTCGTATACCACGGTCACAGTAACCGACTGGCTAATGTGTGCAACGATGGCCTAGCTCAAGGACAATGACACGGTGGTTTTATTGGTTCGGGCTACCGAGCACCCTAGTCCAAAGTGTGTGGCACTATTAGAGCTCCGCCAGATCGGGGCGAATACAAGTCGGGCGAGAGGGAGATGAGCTCCCAAGTCTCAATGGTGTGAGTGCGATCGGCGGCGTGTGTGTGTGACTTCGTGCTAGAGAGCCTGTCCTCTCCCGGTGGCGAACCCTCCCTTTTATAGTCGCAAGGGAGCTCACGAGGGTCACCGAGCGAAGGACCTAGAAGTGGAAGGAATACAAATCTCGGGGGGTGAAGAGGAAAAGTCCCTCCGCAATGTCGGGCACGCCAAAGCTGTCCCGGCGTGTGCGGCGCAGCCGCCGCCCTACTCCCGGCACGCCCGCCGGTCGTCATAGCGTAGTAGTAGAGGCGTCTCCGTATCCCGATCGTGAAGTACGTGACGGGCGATGAGCTGGAGCTCGTCGGGTCGGTGCGGGGGGGGCAATGAGCTCGTCCCGCCGCCGCCGTACTTCCTATGTCGTACTACCTGCCGTGCACGCGCCGATGTCGCGGTCGAGGTCGTGGAGGCGCCGCCGCGCCTTAAATGCTTGTACTTGGTGTCGCGAGGGGAAAACATGTGGCGGGGAGAGCTCGACGGAGAGCTGGTTTTGCTTATCGAGGTCATTCTTGTCGTGTAGCGGTTGCCTCTTGTGCTTGGCGCCATCCGGGCGTGGTCCGACAGCTCCATGCCGCGTCGTGCCGTCGATGATCTTGTGCGGCCGGATGAGATCCGGTCGTAGGTTGCGGCGCCGGCCGCGTAGCTGCGATCCTGAATCGCGTACCGGATTCTCCCGATCGTCCTCGGATTTGGTGCCGGGGAGTTCGTCCGAAGCGGAAAGGAGCTCGCTGCGGGGACGGAGCTCGTCGTATGTCCGCGCCCCTCGGGAACTCGTTCGAGGCGGAAGTTCTCGGGACAAGCTCGAGCTCGCCCCTGGGCCTTTTCGTTTCGGGAGTTCTCGTTCGAAGCAGAGGTGCTTCCGTCGGGTCTCGACCTTTATCGTGGGTAATGTCGCATCGTTAACGAACACGCCCTCCTCCTAACGCTCTGTTAGGGAGAGGTTGGGATGATTCGCTTGGTCCGAAATATCTGCGTCCCACAGAGCATCAACTGGGACACTACTCAAGGGAGTTGACGTTCATCTACCGACGCCCTCGCCATTGACGCAAGGCTACCCAGCCAACATCGTGCTAATGGAGGAGCTAACGCATAGCATCTCACCATCGATGACAGTCTTCTTCTTCAACAACCACTATCTTCACCCCGCCAGCATCTACGACGAGCACATGGGCCAGGAGAGCAGTGGACTTCCATTCTTCGAACCATCATCAGAAAAGGTCAGCACCCTCATCTTCGACCAGCTCATCCACATCTACACAGCAACCCCGACTTGGGAACCAGGAGCATGGCTTGTGAATGCAAGAGAGTGCCATGCTCTTCAAGACCAGCTACTTTGACAACTTTAGCAACCTCGATAGCCGTACAACACCACACCGCGAGGACGCGCTGTCTGGAAAAGGGGAAGGAGATGTCACGGCCCAAGGGAGGCTGGCCCAAGGGGCCCCCTAGGGCATGCGCATGCCAGGCCAGGAGGCTGGCCGGCCGCCGCCGCCGCCTTCCACCGTCATCACGTCATCAGCGACAATATGGTAGCTTCGCCACAATGGGTATTTAGAGAATAAAGATAGGAATAAAATAGAAAATAAAGTCAGGGATTTCTTTAGATGCAAGTCTTCCTCGGACTATAAATACAAGGGACTTGTAATCAGTTGGAATCAATTAGAAAAATTAAAGGGGTAACACCCAACATCTCTTGCCTTCATGCTCTCTCTTCTCCCCTAACCCTAGCGACGCAGCGCTGCCCCTACCGCCACGCCGCCACCACCCACCTACGCCGCCGGGCGCCGCCGCCACCCCCTTGAATGCGGTTGTGACAGAGTACAAAATGTACCGGTGAAGCCCGGCTACTTCTAGAGTCGCCGCCCGTCCACCATCGTGTTGGCTCCGTGAAGGCCGACAAGGCCGTCACCATCGCCGTCCATGCTAGATCTAGATCTACAAAGTGGAATAGGGAAGAGTGTGAGAGATGAAGAGAGAATGAGTAGGTAGATGGGGACACACCGACGCTGACGCCGCCCTGGGTGTGGATCCGCCACAATGGCACCGCCACGCCTCCTTCTATGCCTCCCTCCATGGTAGCTCCTTCCGTTTAGCGACAAAGGCTTAACCCTTCTCCCCTGATAGCGGTGGCGGCGCCCATTGAGCCCTCCATGTGACACATCCCGCACGCCATGGCCCACGACTACCAACGTCATAGGCGCCCCAATTGACTAGGCTTGGCCCAACGAGCGACCATCCAAGGGGCAGCGGTGGCGACAACTTGCTTGCCTGTACGAGAGAGGTGCTTGACGAGAGAACACATGAGAGAGAGGAATGGTCAAGAGAGAGAAATCAACGAGAGAGAGAGGCATTTTTTCCTGGAAGGCTAAGTCGCTCCTGTTTTGCTAGATATAATTGGTCACCAACCATACGCCTCGGATCGCTAACATGGAGAGGCACATGAATCACCACAATGCACAACACATTTGTGCTTTCTCATTGCGACCAACACGCAGGCCCTACTCACCTTCCTGTTCACTCACCTGCACGCGATGCTGATTAAGAGAGGCGGGTGGTGAGCATTGTTAAAGAAACATCATGGTTAACGCGTTATCCGTGGCGGTTAATGGTTAATGACGTCATTGCCGCGACCCTAGCTCGTCGGAGCTCCAGCGAAGCCCTAAGGCGCCCGGGCCGAGGAACAAAGGCGGCGGGGTGGGGGCGGGCGCGAGGAGCAAGACAATGGAGGAAGAGGAAGACGCGGGGCGGGCCTTTTGGGCCGGCCCAGCCCGGGTGGTCGGCGTCTCACGCCCTTTGCGGGGGGTCCTATGGATTTCAGTTCACCACATCGGACACCCGGCGCCGGGCGAGACCACCGCTTACTGATTCACGGGGGCTCCACGGCCGAAGCTGTTTCTCCACGGACCATTTGGTTGGTGAGATGAGATGCTTAGAAGCTCATGGAGCTTAGCTTCAAACTTGGCGAGATGGATAAGAGCATTCACAATGCAGACTCTATCATAGTTTCTATCCTCATTTATTACCCCTCTATTTATTGCTTTTTTGCTGAGCGTGACAATTTGTATTTATTTAAGAGAGGGGAAAAATACAAGTCAAACCAAGGCCAGATGGTAATAATGGGTCATATGACATCATGATAGAAAATTGCATTTGGAAGATAGTTTCTTGACACAATATCTAAGATTATAGAAACCATGATAGTTTCTCGGTGCCCTAATACTAATTTAATCTTGCTCAATCTCGGTTCCGGCCGCGAATATGATGAAAAGAATTGACCAATTGCCCAGGGTGCATCTCATATCTAGAGCCTTGATCAGCAGTAACCATGCAAACCATTAATTCCCTGTCCCCATAGGCTGGCTCGATCGATGCCTCTGCCTCGATGCAACTCCGTTGACGTGCATTGCACGGTGGTCGAGCTGAAGCTGACTTCGGAATCCTCAGCAGCACGTGGATGGCCACTCTCGGGACGAACCCTCCAGGCCTCCACCACCAGTTTTGCATCTCATCTCCAGACAGCCGGCCAGTCTTGGCCAGACCAGATACTGGTAAACAACCCTCATTTGGTAATCCAATGTAGTACGTACTCCGTCAGATAGAGATATAGATTCACCACTCGAGATCCCCGTCGTCGTTTCCATGTCTGTGATTACAGCACGGCTGCCGACCACAGCCACCTGGAGCGCGCGCTGAGCCCAACACAAAACGCATGGCTTATCATCATGCCTTCCACTTCATTCGTGCTCGATATCCAGGCATAATCACGTACCGCCGCCGCAGCCGCAACCCGCATCAGCAATGGTCAAACCCAGCGCCGTCTCCCGGCCTTGCTTCCTCCTCGTCACCGCCGCAGCATTGTGGGCCTTGACGCTCTACATGCGCCTGCTGGCCCTCATGAGCGTGCCCGTCGCGTTCACGATCCCGGCGGACGACACCACGACGACGAGCGATCCCTGCCGCGGCCGGTACGTCTACGTCCACGACCTCCCGCCGCGGTTCAACGCCGACATCGTCCGGGGCTGCGCCGCGGCCAACGACCGGTGGCAGGACATGTGCGAGGACTTGCGCAACGCCGGGCTGGGGGGAGGCCGCTCTCCGGCGGCGCGCTCACGGGCGCGACGGGGTGGTACGCCACGCACCAGTTCGCGCTGGACGCCATCTTCCACGGCCGGATGCGCCGGTACGAGTGCCTCACCAACGACTCCTCGGCAGCGTCCGCCGTGTTCGTCCCGTTCTACGCCGGCTTTGAGTTCGCGCGCCACGTCTGGGGCTACGACGCCGCGGCGAGGGACGCCGCGTCGCTGGACCTGGTGCGCTGGCTCGTGCGGCGGCCCGAGTGGCGCAGGGCCGGGGGCCGCGATCACTTCCTCGTGGCGGGGCGGACGGGGTGGGACTTCCGCCGCGACGACGGCAACTCCACCTGGGGCACCAGCCTGTTCCTGCTCCCGGCCGTGAAGAACATGACCTTCCTCGTCGTGGAGACGGCCACCATGGGCTGGGGCAACGACGTGGCCGTGCCTTACCCGACCTACTTCCACCCGCGCACGGACGCCGACGTCGTGAGCTGGCAGCAGAGGATCCGGAGCTCCGACCGGTGGTGGTTCATGTCCTTCGTGGGCGCGGCGCGGCCGAGCGACCCGCGGTCGATCCGGTCGCAGGTGATGGCGCAGTGCGGCGCGTCGCCGGCGTGCCGGCAGCTCGGGTGCGCCTTCGGGAGCGCGCAGTGCCACTACCCGGGCGACATCATGGTGCTGTTCCAGAGCTCCACCTTCTGCCTCCAGCCGCCGGGGACTCGGCGTCGCGGCGCTCCACGTTCGACGCCATGGTCGCCGGTTGCATCCCGGTCTTCTTCCAGCCGCGGTCGGCGTACCTCCAGTACAGGTGGCACCTGCCGAGGGACCACGCCACGTACTCGGTGTACATACCGGCGGAGGACGTGCGGTCGGGGAATGTCAGCGTCGAGGCGGAGCTGAGGAAGATACCGCCGGCGGCAATAGAGAAGATGAGGGAGGAGGTCATCAGGCTGGTGCCAAGGCTGGTCTACGCTGACCCGAGGTACAAGCTGGAGACGGTGAAGGATGCGTTCGACGTCGCCATGGATGGTGTCTTGGAGAGAATGGCGGGAACAGCGGAGACCCAAACAGGGTCCTATTGGCGGTGAACAGCAGCTGATAGATATCTGTTGAATAATTCTTGGTCTTGGGCAAGAAATCTTTCAATTTTTATACTATCTTAGGATTCTCTTGAAGGTGGTCATGGATTGAGTAACAAGCTCCTGCCCTCATAAGGCAACCTAAACATGCATGGTCTATTTAAATTAGAGCTGGTGCATAGGCGGCATACAATACAGGAAGATGATGAGAATACGAGATGGGGATGTCAACGACGACGACGACCATGGTGCCAAAGTCCCAATGTTTAGGTGAGATCGAACTGGTACGAGATCCTCTCTAGTTGGTGGAAACTACCGTGCCGTTCATATCTAATCCAACCGTCAGCTCCAAAAGTCCAGTCTAATAGGCCTCCAAACGGCCCATGAGCCCATCCGCAGGATTCCTGCTGCCTCTCGCCCCTCACGACTCCAGCCTCCAGTTGGTGTGTACAACTTGCTAGATTGGATTAATATAGGAGTCCTCATTTTGATTCTAGATAATTTTTTTTCTTGAATCAAATTCAGATTGTAATTCCTTCTTTCTTTTATATTCTACAACCCTTTCAAATTAAGTTTGCTTGCCTGCCTTTGACCTCATGTTGTTAAATACTTCTTCAAATGTTGCTTCATCTTCATACTCATACATACATGCACTAAAATCTGAGAGAATACTTGGTTCTTTATTGTTGTCTTCTACTTCTTGTTTGGGAGAAGCATCTGATTCTTCATCAGCTAGTTCAAGTATATGCTTGACAACACTCTGCATAATATGAAAAGTGCATAGACCATGCTATGATTCTAAAAAGACCACCTTAATTGCTTTTCCCATTGCATAATCTTGATTAGTATATATTGTTTTGGGTTGCTTGCCATTGTTGGCTCTCAAGAAGGTCTCAAATAGTCACTTGAAGGATTCAAATGTCTCATCATACATGAGACCGGCAACAAACACCACTATTTCTCTAACATATTTGAACCCAACAAATACGTCAAAAGACCAACTCTCCCTATTTGTACGAAAGGTAGTATCAAAACTGACAACATCACCAAATATGCATAGTCGGTGAGCATTTTAGCATCAGCTCAGAATATGTTTGCAATCTATTCTTCCCGATCCATCTACAATGCATACTGGGTTCTCGGCAATTTTTCCCTAAAAATACATAAGCATGCTTCTTGCTTGACCATATGCCATCTCCCGTTGTCTCTTGCCCGTAAATAGTTCATGTGGTCTTGAAGAGTGTAAGCGAGATTATCGACCCACCAACTTGGATGCAAGCCAACTCATGAGTAGCTTTGGGCCCAATTCTTGCATCGTCGGTTGTCTCAATTTCAAAACCTTGTAACTGTGAAATTTTTCTATGGGACACCATTAAGTGTGAGGTTTGTGTGTTTGAAGGGTGTGATTGTGTTCCAAAACATATCGGTCACTTTATAATTCCCCTTATCCTTGTCCATTATAGGCCCCATACGAACTTTACAGTTGGTTCTAGTTTCAGCTCTTGGACACTTTGTTAGATGATCTCTTTTATCCGGCTTTCTCGTGACCCTCATTTGCACAAACATATCTGCAGGAACTAATCTTCTCATCCGACTTTCTTTTGTTTGTGTACATTTTCCTCACCTCAAAGCCTTTATGACCCCCATAACTAATCCAAAACATCCAAGCCTCATCTATAGTACTAAACTCCATGCCAACTTGAGGTAAAGTACTAAGAAGCAAGCCCTCTCTACAAAAAAAACATATATGAATGACATCATATTAGGTGGTGAACTGAACAACTGAAATCTATCCCCAAATTAGTTGGACCAAAAAAAATCACGGCATTACACACCTTTTTTCTTCCATCTTAAATATGCAAAAAAAAAAAAAATCATTCAAGCAATGTTGATGTTCCTTTCAAACTTCCATATCAGATTCCTTCAGTCCATTAGATCTAGCAAAATCCAAAGAATCAGGAATAAAAACAACAAACCTAGAACAACCCTAGCTTAAGTACTCTGTACAGAGCAAGAGGTGACGAGAGTGTAAAGATTTCTGGCACTTGCTAACCGATGGAGAGCACCAACACGAGCAGCAGATTGATCGAGAGCACCAATACGAGCACCAACACGAGCAGTAGAATCGGATCGCCGCCGCACGCCCTTTCACTCTAGTGCAAAAAATGTGGTCCGGGCGGCAAAGCGTTTAAGTACGCGGAACAGGGAAGATCGTGGCTGATAGATGGAGAGCACCACGATGGGCTTTTAAGTGGGCTGGTTGGAGGCCTGTTAGGCTAGCTTCTCTGGAGCTGACGGTTGGAATAAATAGCAGGGATTGACCAACCGTAGAGACAAGTTGATTTGTCTAACTGTATAGGATCTCGTTCCATCGAACTACGACCGGAGGAAATGAATAGGAACTAGCGGGACAATGGGACGAAGGAGGAGAAGCGGGATAGCGACAACAACGACCCGATTCACCAGTCACGGAGGGAGAGACGGAACAGGTGCATCTCACTATCACCGATGAACGAACTATGAAGATGATTTTTAGAGGTGTATCTTTTTTTCATAGACAGTTGTATAAAAAGAAAAAGGTGGTTCCAGAGATGGATTAGCTATTTAGCGCTTCCCCATCGCTACAAGATGGCATACTGCCCCAACGTCCAGCTAGGCGTGTAGACTCCATATTATCTAGAGCAGTGACCTCATAAGTGCTCATGGTCTCTTGCAGGAGAAGGCAACCATGAGCAATGCATTGTGGAGAAAAAGGTGTTGCTTCTAGAGCAGAAAATGAGATAAAGGTTCTTCAACTACCGTTCATGAAAAGAATCTTTCACTATTCGTGTTGGGAGGACCTCCCTTGCTTGCCTGCGTGGTTTGACCAAATTGTGTTGGGGGCATATGAGGTTGTTAGTCCCCGTTGTACATGCCCTTATATTTCATTTGATACGGTTTCTTGAATGGCCGGTTGTGGCTTCTTTTGGCTTTTAAATGAAGCCCCGCTGCCAATCACTGAATTAAGCAACGCCTTCACGTGAAAAGATCATAAGAAGCCAAAAAACCATTTTTCACACTAAAAGGTTGCGTGAAGCCATCTTTACGGCCTGTCTTCTCAAATTTATTCGGTCAAGCCCATTACAAGAAAAAATTATTAAAACAGAAGATAGGCTAGTATTACAAACCATCCTTGTAAATAGAGGCTTTTCGAAGGGTCAAAACAATTTTGAACTGCGATTACTAATGTGAATCGTAACCAGAAATAGACGTAACACAAAAAGATTCACCATTTCTATCATGCGGGTGTTTGAACGGACAAATTAATTCAGCTAAGAATCTAACAAGGTTTTTTTTTTTTTAGCTCTAAGAATTCAACAAGGTGAAAGCTGACACTTTGACTCCTTCGGCCCATCGGTTTCATTCTCACACTGCTTTTGTTTCGTTGCATGGGCCACGGGGCCATAACGGGCCACTACAGGGCTGTTTGTTTACCCGGACTAAACTTGCCTCGGTAGATGAGTAGAGCTCGAGCATTCCCAGTCAGGCTAGATTAGTGTATCTTAGTTTCAAAAAAAAAAAAAAAAAAAAAAAAAAAATAGTGTACTATCTTTTTTGGTTTTGTGAACTTGTATCAATTGACTTAGGCAAAAGCAAGGCGAGCACGGCAGGGAGAGCACGATGGGCACAAATGTAAAGGGCCCTCTAATTTAGCCTAGAAAATTTAATGATCGGACCAAATTAGGATTGTCGTTGTAACAGCGGGAGCAGAGCTAAATTAGAGGGCCCTTTACAATAGAATTGCCAGCGTGGTTGTTGTCTTCCGCCAGTTCCATTGCAAGGCGGAGGCACCAGCGTCGTCGTCGTGGCCGCGGGACGACGCTGCCGGCGCAGCTACACCAGCTATCTTTGTGGAAGCCGAGCACACACTCAAAGTTCTTCTGGTAGTCGGGCTCAACTTGGTTTAGTTGGACTTGGCTAGAAGGTGTAAATCAGTGGTGGAGCCAGAAATTATTCGTAAGGGGGTCGAACAAATCCAACTCGAGTTGTATTTAAATCACCCGAATTTGACTTGAAATTCCAAAATTTCCGTCACATTGAATCATTTAATGTACCAAAAGACACGTGCATCAAGTATGAAATGTAAGTAAACAAAATAACTAATTGCACAGTTTAGATGTACATTGCGAGGCTAATCTTTTTGAGTCTAGTTAACCCATGGTAGAATAATATTACCACAAACAAACGAAAAATGCTACCGGTTTGATGTAGTGCCAATTTTCGGGATCTAAACACACCCTTCTAAAAAATGAGCACAACGAGTTAAGTTAGATTTTTCATGGTGACTATTATTAATTCATCGACTTGACACGAGTACTCTTAATTTTATCTATGTTTCAGGTTTTTCTATTGTGCTTCGTAATATTATCTAATAGTGTTTTGTATGATTTAATTATCTAGAAGATATTAAAAGGTATATGTGACAAGAATTTTGTTATATTCTTCCATCTTAGTATAAATAAAAATCATAGACTTATACTTAGTAAATTTGCTTGGAAATGTTAGGGGGCTAGCTCTCTGTCACTGGTGTAAATAGCAAACTAAACAACTGAAAAGTGGCTGATGGACCCTGGCTTGGGGTTAGCCACCCAACCAAACAAACTCATAGACATAGGGTATGTTTGTTCGTTTGTTATACAAGTCCGGCTTGGTTGGCTGCAATGTTGAGTGATGAGTCTGTGTTTGGTTGGTTGGCTTAGTTTGTATACAATTACCTCGTACTTGAGCTGGTGAGTTCACCCCCTTTGTAACATTTTATCAAACAGATGGCGGGCATGTTGTGAGCACCTCTGCTCCGCCATGGTGTGCACAACACGGGCAACAACACGGCAGATGCTGAAAGGTCCTAATGGCTAGAGGGGGGGGGTTGAATAGCCTATTAAAAATTTTTGCAACAACACTAAACAAACGGATTAGACAATAAGATGGCGAAGCTAAATAAGCGGTGCTACGGATTAGCTAAGCAAGCCACAAGTCAATTCTATTGTCTCTAATCCACACAAAGGTTATGTTGCTAGTTTACTCCTAGGTGAACAAGCAATTCTAACTAGATTACCACTAGGAGCTAAACAAGACTAAGCAAACTACACAAGCTACTCAAGCTAAGCAAAACTACACAAGTCTACTAGTGAAAGTAATGCAAAGAGGCTAGAATACAATACCAATGAGAAATCTCCAACGAACTCAAGACAATAGACACACGATGATTTTTCACCGAGGTTCACGTGCTTGCCCGGCACGCTAAGTCCCCGTTGTGGCGACACACTCACTTGACGTATGCTAAGCTTAATGGCGGTGCCAAATCCCCTATGGGAGCTCAAGCAAATGATCACAAGAGAGGGTCCAACAAGCCACGAGAAATCCACTAGTGCTCCTTTCGCGAATCTCCGCGGGGTAAGGAATGACCCCTCACAATCACCACCGGTGTGGCCTCGAACAAGCTCCAATCGAAGCTCAACACCGCCTCTTGCTCCAAGCCGCTAGGGAACCAAGCAAATTCCCAAGAGAAACAAGATCCCGCGGCTTCTCCAAGGATGAAGTGCCTCTAGATGCAAGACTAATCAAGCAATGCACTTCTATCACTCTCAATCTCACTCAAGATTCGAAGTTAGAGTGAGGGGATGAGTGGAGAGGAGTCTCACAAGCTCACAAATGAGTTAGGCTGTTGAAATGTGCAAGAGAGAGTCAAATGAACCGCCATGGCACTATATATAGACCCCAAATCGAAATAGAGACGTTGGTCCAAAAGTTCCCTTCTCATGCGCTGCTGCGGGACGGCGCTAGATGCCCGCGCCGGGGGCGCGCCGGCGGTCCCGACACGGCATCAAGGCCGGACGCGATTGCCGGGCCGACGCGCCCGGCTGCGTCCGCGGGGGCCTCCCCCGACATGCTCGGATCGCGCGGGCTGCGCCGGACGCGCCAGCGCCCGCGCCAGGTGCGATTCAATTCTTCACGACGGCGAATTCTCCAGGCCGCGACGCTGATTGATTTGGGCCGCGTCGCGCAAGCCGACGCGCGTCGAGCGCCCGATTTGAATGTTTGCACCACGCCCGGGCGCGGGGCCAGCGCGGCCGGCCAGCGTCCAAGACAAGACAAAACTTCCTCTTCATCGTTCGTCGTCGTCTTTCCATCTTTCCAAGTTTCGCTTCTTGTCTTGAGTTGCCAACACTTCGAATGTGTCCCATGAGCACTTGTGTTAGCTTACCGCGATCGGTTAGACAAGAACGGTTAGTGCTCTCAATCCTAAATGCATATGCAAGTCAATTGGATCTAGAAGCACTTCACCAAAGGATTGTCGCGGCATCCCTCTTGATAGTCGGCTATCTATCCTATAATGTGATCACACGCTCTATCGTGTCTTGATCACCGAAAGGAAAACCCTATCAAGATACCTTTGCCTTGATCTCCTGGGTTCCTCTCAAGCCGATCACCGAGCTTGACGATCCACCAAGACCATCAACATTGTCCAAGTTCATGATCATCATGCTCCTTGTCATCCACCTAATCCTATCTCAAGTCATACACTTAGAGCAAGGATTAGTCCACAAGTGTGTCATCAATTTCCAAAACCAAACATGAGATTTCAGATGCACAGTAGACTACACGAACATCAAAGCATGGCGGCCAACAACAAAGCGCACGTCAACTGCAGATCGACGATATTGGCTAGAGCACGACGCCGTGGTTGTGCCTGCGGTGGACATCGCTATCTCCGCTGACGGGAGCCGTGATGGAGGAGGGCAACACAGGTGAAAGGTCCTAAATGGCTAGAGGGGGGTGAATAGCCTAATAAAATTTTCTACAAAGCACTAGACAAACTTGTTAGAATAACAAATGGCGATAAAAACGTTTGCTCTAGCTCTACTTGTCGGCAAGCCTCCTATTGACAATTCTAGTTGCTATGATCTCTAGTTCACTCAAATTGCTAAGTCACTACTTTACCAACTAGGTGAACAAGCTAGATTACACTAAGAAAGACTAAGCAACTAGCTAGGCTACACAAACTACACAAGCTCAAGGTAAATAACAAAGTAAAGCAAGAGTGTAGAGTGTTATACCACAATGTCGAGGCTAGTCAATCCAATCACCAAGGATGATATGATGAGATAACCAAATTGAAGCCAATCACGCAGAGACAAGTGGAGACACGAGATTTAACCCGAAGTTCACTTAAGCACCCTCAAGCTAGTCTCCGTTGTGCCGACCTTCTCACGTGTGGGGCAAGGTGGAGCTCACTCCTAGCCAAGTGCCTTTAGGCTACTTGCACCCAATGCAAATGAGAGGTACCCAAGACACGAGCAATGTATTACTTGCACTTTGTCTTCCCGACGAGGAGTGCGTGATCCTCTCACAAATCACCGGAGGTGGCCAAGAACAATCACCAACTCTTGCCAACGCCTCCACCAATCACCAAGCCGGCTAGGAGTGGTGCTCTCCAAGAGCAACAAGAAAACCACCGGCTCACAACGATCCCCAAGTTCCACTAGATGTAAAGATCAAAGCAAAGTGCACTTGAATCACCTCA
Organism: Hyparrhenia diplandra; assembly: GCA_015847255.1. NCBI lineage: Eukaryota > Viridiplantae > Streptophyta > Magnoliopsida > Poales > Poaceae > Hyparrhenia > Hyparrhenia diplandra. The sequence goes on from JADLZK010007397.1 coordinate 237,070, forward strand.
ACTCACTAGAATGATGCTCACAAGCAAGAGGAGTGAGGAGGAGGGAGTGTGCTCAGCTCTAGAGGTGTTAGGAATGATTTCAAATGTCCAAGAGACCTCACAACACCGGCCAAACACATATATATACCCCCCCATCATGAGTTAGAGCCGTTGGGGTGAAATCCACGCCCAAAACAGCCTGACCAGACGCGCCGACCGGACTCACCAGTGAGTTCGGTCGATGGGTCCGGTCGTGAGTCCGGTCACAACCGACAACCCGCCTGGCCCACGGCTGACCCCCATCGCATGCGTCCGGTCCATGGATCCGGTGGGTGCGTCGGTCAAGTTCCAACCGAGCCGAAAAACATGCTCTCGGAACTTCCGATTGGAAGCACCGACCGGACCGTCCCGGTCGGATCCGCGTGCTTCCCGGTCGTGGGTCCGGTCACGGGTCCGGTCGCGTCGAGCCGCGAAATTCCATCGTTGTGTTGTCGTTCCTTTCGCCTTTGCTCCAAACCGACTTTCGTCACTTGATTCTTGTTGCCGACACTTTTAATCTATGGCTAAAAATTTGTTCCCACATTTTCTTACGTTAGCATCATGAGAACACTCTCTCGTATTTTGGGCACCACTCCGGCACCACACCGCACAAGGCCTAAGTATCTCTCTTCTCTCCAAATCCTAGACCTACTTTCTTCGGTGAGAAATGCTAGTGATCTAATAATTTTAGAAACTTCATACATACGTGTTCCATGAGCCCGCGAGGTATCACTCACACGAGTCGATGAAGTTCCATTGGTATTTTTAGGTGTTGTTTGGTTTCTAGGAATTAAACTTTTTTTTTTTAGTCTTAGGGACTAATAAAAAAATAGTCCATCTAAAAGAGTCTTTTAAAGACAAATAGAGAAAATGTTTTAAAAAATCTCTCCTGTTTGGTTTGGTAGGAACTAAAAGAGATTTTATTTTAGCCCCAAGGACTAAAAAGTCCCTAAAACAAACAACCCCTTAAAGTGTCATTTTCAAAGATAAGTCAGATATAAATATAATGAAACTTGGATAAAATCAGCAATCTTTTTGCACAATTTTATTCAATTTTTCACAAATATTTAATTCCATGACTCATTATTGGAAACTGAGGCAAGAAACTTTCCTTAAACTCAAAATTTTCACTCTTCGTAATATAAATAAATCCATTGTCATGTCACGAGAAAAGCTTGCTGTACGTGATAGGGCATGAAAAACGGATAGAACTCTCCTAACACTCAAGTGAAACTAAACAAGAATCATGGCCGATGGCCGTGGAAGCATCTCAAAGGACGAAACAGGTGAAAACAAAATGCACAGGCGGTACTGACAATAGATGACAAAACGCATGGATAAGCCAATGGGATGAGTTGATGAGCCTAAAGCCGCCATGCTGGTCAGCGCTAACCACGCACGCCATTAACTCCCCGTCTCCGATCCACAAAATCTCGTTGACATGGCAGCTGACTTTGGATTACTCTAGTCACTCGCACGTGAATGGCAAGCGCTCCGGCCTGCATCCCCAGGCAAAAGGCAGGCCTGCTGTCCTGCAGCTTAATTAGCCTTGATTACTCTAGGGTGGAGATCCCCGCAGTTTCCGTGCCAGTGATGGCAGCGATTTGATTCGCCCGACGCAGGCGCTCGGCTTTTCATGCCCTCGCCCCCGCGCGCGCTTCAAACACCGGCACCTCGGATCCCACGCGACGCAGCCGCAGCCTTCGCAGCACCACCCGAGCGCAATCGGCTGCTCCCCCCGCCGCCGTGCCACCTAGCTCGCTAGCGGCTCGTCCTTGTCCCGGGGCACACGTCGTCTTGCCGTGCGGCATGAAGCGGCACAACGCGGGCGAGTTGCCGCTGTCGTCGCAGGCGGGCGACGGCCGGCGGCTGCCGGTGGAGGACGACAAGAAGGACAAGTACGACAAGGGGCGCGTCAGCTGTTCCCGGCTCTGCTTCCTCTTCGCGCTCGCCGCCACCGTATCCATCGTCGCGCGCCACTGCTACGACGCCGGCCTAGGCCGTGGCGATAGTGCCGGCGTGGTGCGTATCGAGGTTCTGCCGCCGTCGGTGCATCGGGACCGGAAGATCGTTCCGATCGCTCGCGGCGGCGAGCCGTCCGAGCCCCGACACTCCCTCTCGTCTCCGGTGGACGCCGCCGGCAACGACGCGTCGTCCAAGCCTTCGGCGGCGTCACGGTCTGACGAGTCTGCCAGTGGAGGCAAAACATCGTCGAAGCTGCAGGGCTCGCCGCCCTCGGGAGCTCATGTTCATTCCAAGCAGCAGCACGGCGTCCACCCCTTCGCCCGCGCGCTGGCGGCGGCCGACGACAAGGACGACCTCTGCGGCGGCCAGTACATCTACGTGCACGAGCTGCCGGCCCGCTTCAACAAGGACATGGTCCAGAACTGCGACAAGCTGTCGCCGTGGACGGACATGTGCAGGTACACCACCAACGGCGGCTTCGGCCCGCTGCTCCGCGGCGGCAAGGGCGCCTTCCAGGGCACTGGCAACGGTTGGTACGACACCGACGAGCACGCGCTGGACATCGTCTTCCACGAGCGGATCAAGCGGTACGAGTGCCTCACCGACGACCCTTCCCTCGCGGCCGCCGTCTTCGTCCCGTTCTACGCCGGCCTCGACGTCGCGCGGCACCTCTGGGGCAACAACGTCTCGGCGAGGGACGAGCTGGCGCTGGACCTGACAAGCCTGCTCGCCAAGAGCCCCGAGTGGCGCGCCATGGGCGGCCGCGACCACTTCTTCGTGGCCGGCCGCACCACGTGGGACTTCCGGCGGAAGGACGACGCCCATGCCGACTGGGGAGCAGGCTGCTGAACCTCCCCGCCGCCAAGAACATGACCGCGCTCGTCGTGGAGGCCAGCCCGTGGCACCTCAACGACGTCGCCATTCCCTACCCGACCTCGTTCCACCCGTCGAGCGACGAGGACCTCTTCTTCTGGCAGGACCGGGTGCGCGCGCTGAATCGCTCGCACCTCTTCTCCTTCGCCGGCGTGCCGCGCCCCGGCGACGCCAAGTCCATCGAGGGCCGCCTCGTGGACCAGTGCAAAGGCGTCCGACTCGTGCTCGCTCATGGAGTGCAGCACCACGGGAACGGACAACAAGTGCGAGTCCCCGGCCAGCGTCATGAAGCTGTTCCAGAGCTCGACGTTCTGCCTGCTGCCGCGAGGAGCCGCCGACACGCGCCGCCACGCCTTCGACGCCATGCTAGCCGGGTGCATCCCGGTGTTCTTCCACCCGGCGTCGGCGTACGTGCAGTACACCTGGCACCTGCCCAAGACCCACACCGACTACTCGTTGTACATTCCGGAGGACGACGTGCGCAACAAGAACGAGAACGTGGAGGAGAGGCTCCGGAAAATACCGCCGGAAACGGTTCGGGCAATGAGGGACGCCGTCGTCGACCTCATCCCGTCGTTGACCTACGGCGACGCGACGTCGAGGCTTGAGACGACGGTGAAGGATGCGTTTGACATCGCGGTGGCCACTGTGATCAACAAGGTGACCAAGCTGAGGAGGGGCATCGTGGAGGGTCGACCGGAGGAGGCGAAGCTGGAGAAGTATAGCTGGAAGTACCCGTTGCTGGCACAAGGGCAGAAGGCAGAGGACCACCATGAATGGGATCCCCTGTTCAATTAGCTTGTCATCGTTGCACCCATTATGCGTGGCATTGTTCTGTTTGATGAAGAATTTAGGGTCGTTTGGAACACGAGAATTTTTCTTTTCGTGATTTCTGCTGGAATTGGAATTGTTTCTTCAACGAAAACTTCATGTCTCCCAAGCATTCTCTTACATTTTACACAGTTGTAGAGTTTTGTATTGTCGTCTTTTTTTTCTCAGAGCATAACACTGTACATGCATTTGAAAATTCATCTGTCCTCTTCACTCCGGATAAACTCATACGGAATGAAACAATTGTCTAAGACGATATTGCCAACATATTTATTTTTATAATTTTCTTCAGATTTAGAGTTACACATAAATAGCCAACGGATACATAAATATCCTGTGGCTCAGATTAGAAATGTGCATGGTTGCATATAAGTCCGGTGTGCACATGATATATTCTCAACAAATACGGATGCTTATTGCCTCAGTTACAAATAGCCAACATATTTGTATTTGATATATCTGCATTTTTATTTGTATTTAGTTTTAAAAAATCCATATTTGTATTATACTAGCATCGCGTGCCCGTCTTTAAGGCCGCTACGGATAACTAAAGTTTATATAAAAACACATTGATCACATGATAAAATAACTGAAATTAAACAATGATATTAAAATGATATTTCATCAAACACGCAAGTTTTATATAAAAACACACGGATCATAAGTGCACATGTACACATGATAATCTTTGAAAGGGATCAAAGTTACATGGATAATATACGTATACGAATGTAATTGGATCAAATATGAATAGAAATAGCCAATTACAGTTGGGTGCTCGGTTGCACAAGACGGAGGAAATAGAATGGGTTGACAGTCCTTTGTGAAAAGCAATATGCACCGCACAAGGCTTTGGTCGCACGAATGGGGTGGCGGCACAATCGGCAGCGTCGAGGTGGCGGTGCGGTGAGGCGTAGAGGAGAGGAGAAAACGCATAGGGAGGGCCGAATGAATGCGTGGTTTTCGGTGAGTCTCTCGTGAATTTTTAATCCATCTCCTTGATTAGAAAAGAGAAGGGGTTGGCAGTCTACCGTGAAAAACAATATGTCCCTCGCACAAGGCTTAGGTCGCACGGACGGGGTGGCGGCCAACCCGGCGGCGCGCCGAGGCGGCGGCGTGGTGAGGTGTAGAGGGAGGAGAAATTGCATGGGTAGGGCTTAATGAATGAATGGTTTCAGTCAAGTCTCTGTGTTTTTGTTTCTTTCTAATCCGTCTCTTTGATTGGCGTTCTTTATTGATTAGTAGACTTCGTTTGTTGTCCGTGATTTCCTTGTTTGCGTGTATACCGGGATGGTAGTGGAGAGTAATCCGTCTCCTTGATTGCGTTATTTATTTGGCAATTGATCAGTAGACTTTCTTTGTTGTGCGTGATATCCATACATGTGTGCATGCCGGGATGTAAGGTGCTTGAAATACCAATTTCTTTGAGACTTTATCTAGGAACCATTAGATGTACATCCAACAATCAAAATAGGTTAACCACTTGAAGACAACATCAATGACCACTACATTCCGTGAATAGAAGCTTTGATTTGAGGTGACTGATGCATAAGAAATGTGTGAAGATAAAGATGTATTATTGAGAAAAGAGAATGGTCATATTGAAATGAAAAATAAATATACATTAAGGCTAAACTGCAATGCTACAGCTGTAACTCACTCCAGGCAACTGGTGTGATTTTCCTTTGGAATGAAGAAGGTGGGGAAGCTCTCCCCGTTTTAGTATCAAAAAAAAAAAGAAAAAATAAATATACATTAAGTTGCTATAAGATCAAGGAGTATCTTGGAACAAGATTAAAACCGTACAAGATCATCTATTTTAGGACAGGAGAGAATATTTGAGGTTAATGCCATGGCTCATTTTCGGTGTGCAAAACAAAGGACCAAGGCTGTGACAAATCCTCGTGCGAGGCGTGTGAGTGCGTGACATATATGGCCACGTTTTTTAAAAAAAAAAAAGAACAAAAACATATGAAAGGTTATGTTTAGTTGTCGGTGCTTGCCTGCCAACCCCTTGGGCCAAATTTTGGCAAACGAATCACCCGCCATGGGTCTGAAAGATGGGTGTTGGGTCTGAGCACGCGACCCGGAACGAGCCCAACGTGAATTTTGGCCCTGTCACGTGTTGGCGTGTCTCCCTCGAAACGCCCGATATAGCTTGTGTGCCCAAACTAATTTGGTCCCTTTTTCTTTATCCAAAAAAAAAATGGTCCCTTTTTCTTTCAAAAAAAAAAAAAAAAAAACTAACACTTTGGCCAGTCAAATTACCTCCGTGAGTTTTGGTTACAACTGTTTCCACCATGTCCGGGCGTCCGGCACTCCGGCTGACCCCTTCATACGTTGGTTCATGTGACCTCCCTTAAGTAACGCCTGCATGCGACATGTCCACATTTCTTGGGTATCCCTAGGTATCCCCAGTTGCTGCCTCCGCTCACCGGATATCCCCAGTTGCCTCGCTCGCCGCCGGTCGAATCGTCACCACTACCATCCCCGGAGGACAATTGGAGTTCCCACCGTCGCCGGAGGAAGAAGAAGGTAGGCGCGAGGAAGACAATGCGCGCGTTGGGTTGGGTTCGTCCATGCGTCGGTAACGAAAATTTGGGTCCCTCGTGTAGCTCTCCGGCGTGGGGGTGGGCGTGGCGGTGCCGTCCAGAACGGTCACCGCGAAACAGGCAGCGATGTTGCTGAGGTGCTGATGCACGCACGCACGCACGCCATGTGCCTGCCGGCCGGCTTTACGCGACCACACCGACTGCCGTGGCCCGTGAATACTGGACCCGGTTCGCTTGACCGGACCGGACCCCTGGCATCCCCGTCCCAAAAATCGTTTTGCAAGTTTAATCAAATAAATTTGTTAAAAACTAGAACAAAAGATCTTTCCAATGATACTAATTATGTATTATAAATATTACTATTTTAAAATATAATGGACCAGGCGACCAGAGCTAGCAGTCCTCGAAAGCTGTGCGTGCTCGTCTTCTCTGCTCAAGTAGACACTCTGCTCTTTCTTTGTGCTTATCATTTCTTGATGATTTGCTTAGGCTGTGTTTAGAGGCCAAAGATTTCCAAATTTCCCATCACATCCCAATCACATCCCATGAAACAATAAATGCTTGTTAAAAGATGCGTGAAGTATGAAATGTAGGTAAAAAATAAACTAAGTAGTTTAATTTTGGGTGGATCGGATAAATTTGGGAAACCGACGAATTCAGGAATTTTGGCCCAAAGAATTTTCTCTAAACACACCCTTAGTATAATTTTGGGTGAAAATTTGGGAAACCGACGAGGCTCGGGCTCCAGGCTCCAGGCTCCAGGCTGATTTATTTACTTTCCAGTATGCCCTTGCTGCTTTCCTTCTTTACTTTACAAAAGAAAATGCTCACGAGCACGCGATCCGGTACAGTGGATCCGCAATAATCACGCTAATCAATCAATGAAATAAAATCACGCCCCTGTTCCCAGTTAATGACAGATTGACAGTTAACACGAGGTGCCTGAGAGCTGTGCGCGCAGCTTGGCTGTGGCAAACGACGGATACGGACTCCACTCGCAAACCACAGCACCGGCCAATGATGAACAACACGGGTACCCTGGAGCTCAGCTTCCAGAAAGACGGCGCCGACAAGACTGATGGCGGCGGCACAGGTGGCGTGCCCTGGCCCTCGCGGATCTGCTACCTCGTCGCTGTCGTCACCGCTCTGTGGGCCGTGGCGTCCATCCTGTTCCCGCCGTCGGCGTTCCCCTTCCTCCGCTCATGTCCAGCTCCAACGTCGTCACCGTCAGCCAGCACCCCCGCCGACGGTGCTCGCCGGGCAAGCACTGCCGCAGCCGGCGGAAGACAACGGGACCGTGAGTTGCGCGGGGCGGTACATCTACGTGTACCGCCTGCCGCCGCGCTTCAACGACGACATCGTCCGCGGCTGCCGCGCGCTCCGCCCGTGGATGGACATGTGCCCGTACATGGCCAACTGCGGCCTGGGCCGCCCGCTGCGCGACGACGACGGCGGCGGCGTGTTCCCGGGCCGCGGCTGGTACGCCACCGACCAGTTCATGCTCGACGTCATCTTCCGGTGCCGGATGAGACGGTACGAGTGCCTCACCGCCGACCCCGCCCGCGCGTCCGCCGTCTTCGTGCCGGCCTACGCCAGCCTGGACGGCGGGCGTTACCTGTGGAACAGCACGGCGACGCGGGACGCGCTCGCGCTCGACCTCGTCGCGTGGCTGGCGCGGCGCCCGGAGTGGCGCGCCACCGGCGGGCAAGACCATTTCCTGGTGGCCGGACGGACCGCCTGGGACTTCCTCAGGACGACCGACGCCGACCACGACTGGGGCACCAAGCTGCTCAACATCCCGGCCGTCCGCAACATGACGGCGCTGGTCCTCGAGGTCGACCCGTGGAACCGGTCCAACACCCTCGCGGTGCCGTACCCGACCAACTTCCACCCGGCCGCCGCCGCCGACGTGCGCGCCTGGCAGAGGAAGGCGCGCGCGTTCAAGCGCAGGTGGCTCTTCTCGTTCGTCGGCGCGGCGCGGCCCGGTAGCAGCAGGACCGTGCGCGCCGAGATTCTCCAGCAGTGCGTCGCGTCGAGCCGGTGCGGGATGTTCCGGTGCAAGAAGGGGTCGGAATGCGAGGCCGCCCCCGGCGCCATGATGCGCGTGTTCGAGACCTCGAGCTTCTGCCTCCAACCGCGCGGCGACACGGCGACGCGGCGGTCCACGTTCGACGCCGTGCTGGCCGGGTGCATCCCGGTGTTCTTCCACCCGGACTCGGCGTACACGCAGTACGCGGACCGCGTCCTCCCGGCGGCGGAGCCCGAGAGGTGGTCGGTGCTCATCATGCACACCGACGTCACGGACCGGAACGTGAGCATCGAGGAGACGCTCGCCAAGATCCCGCCCGAAGGCCGTCAAGGCGATGCGCGAGGAGGTGATCCGGCTCATCCCGAGCGTGGTGTACGCCGACCCGAGGTCGGCGCGTGTGGACTTCAGGGACGCGTTCGACATTGCAGTGGACGTCGTCCTTGACCGGGTGGCAAAGCGGCGGCGAGGGGATGTCGACGGAACGGACGCTGATGGACGAATGGCCGGCCGGTTTTGGAGGAAACTGAATGGCCACGGCGTCTGGGATCCGCCACCGCCACGTGAACCTTCCTCGATCGCGAATCGCGACGGTGCATTTGAATGGGACCTTTGGAGTCTTGAAGGCCTGTCTCTTCAGTTTAGGATCGTGTAGTACACTGTGCACGTCCAGTACTACGTGTATATCTACGGTGCGACATGGCTACCTGCGGCCGCGTAGTGGAACGCTCGGAGCACCCCTGCACATTCCTTTGTTCTTTACCTCGGTCAGGTTTTGTTGTTCATAAAGGGTGACGCTGAATATATATATAGTTACATTACACTTGCCTGAAATCTGAAATTTCAGATCTTCTCGTCTTGCCTGGTTACAAATTTCAATTCCGTCATTCGCCATTATTATTACACTGAAGCGCATATATATCCTCTCCACTGTCCAACAGAATAACATGTCTGTCCTGGTTTTTACGATCGTGCTAGCGCTTACGGTCATACTAGCGCACGGACGTCTGATTTTTTTTTGAGAATGGCGCACGGACGTCTGATGGAATAGAAATCTATCGGACGTCTCCGCCCACACGGCTCCAGGCCCGGCCCGCCTCCGTCTCCCGCTGTGCACTCCCCTTGTGTGTGGCTCGCGTCACTCAACCAACATGCCCCACCCCTCCCTTAGCCGACGCTTGGAAGGAGCGGACCTGCTGAAAACCCACGCTGGACCTGGCACCTCCGCCCACTGCTTGATCGCCCCACAACCTCGACAGATCCCAACATCGGAAAAACATCTAATGCAACAAGGGGAAATATAAACGGTAACATCGAAAAAAACTATTGCAACAATGAAAACCCACGCTGGACCAGCACTTCCGCCCACTACCACATCGCCTTCCAACCTCGATGGATCCCAACATTCACAAAACATCTAATGCAACAAGGGGAAATATAAACCGCAACATTGAATAAAAAACTATTACAACAATGGAAAACTATCCACCGCAACATGGAAAAAATGTGTTGCTAAAAGGTCCTAAATGACTAGAGAGGAGTTGAATAGCCTAATAAAAATTCTACAAATTCACTAGAGCAAAATGTTAGACAATAACAAAGCGTTAAAGTGTTTGCTCTAGCTCTACTTGTCGGCAAGCCACCTAAGAGCAATTCTAGGATGTATAATCTCTAATTCATGCAATTGCTAAGTCACTGCTTCAACTAACTAGGTGAGCAAGCTAAAGCACTACACAAGCACTAAGTATAACTCAATGTAATTGCAAGGTAGACAGGAGTGTTATACTGACACGTCGAGGCAATGATCCAATCACCGGAAGAGGATGAACAATATGAAGCCAATCACCGGAATCAACACAAGAGATGACACTTGATTTGTTCACTCGGAGTTCACTTGAGCACGCCTTGCCTCACTAGGTCCTCTTGACACAACACAATTGAAGGGTAACTCAATGACACACACACAATGTATTAGAGTACCAATTTGGCACTCCGCCGGGGAAGATCACAAACCCCTCACAAATCACCAGGAGGTGGGCAAGAACAATCACCTTCTCTTCCCAACGCCTCCAACAATCACCGAGCCGGTCTAGGAACAGTGCTCTCTAAGAGCAACAAGAAATCACCATCAACAACGACCCTCAAGTGTCTCTAAATACAACTCTCAAAGCATGCACTTGAATCTTACCCAATCTCTCAAAGTTGTGCTCTCATGCAAGTGGGGAGAGAGGGGAGAAGTTTTGCTCAGCTCTAGAGGTATGGAATGACTAAAAATGTCCAAGACAGAGAGCTAGAGTCGGCCACACACATATATATAGAGGTGGGTTAAGATGGCAACGGGTAAATACCCGACGGGTAGTGCCCACCCGTGTCCGCACCCTCGGGACTAAATTTTACCCGCACCAGCGCCGCGGGTAGGAAAATCATTCCATACCGCACCAGCGCGGTAAATTCTACCAGACGGGTAACCCGTACCCGCGAACATACCCGAGTATGACATACCAAGAAAAAATAGTGCGCTAACGCCGCGACGCTATTGTCAATTTTCACGCTATTGGCACTATTGGACCTATAGCGCGCTATTACGCCGCTAAAGCGCGCTATTAGCGCTATAGCGCGTTATTTCCACGCTATTGGCGCTATAGCGGTAGCAAAGAAGCTGGGGCGCTACTTGGCGTAAGCTGCCACTATAAGCGTGGCTATAGCGTTATAGCGGCATAATAGCGCCGAATAGCGGCCGAAAAGCCTGATGCTATTTCTCATAGCCCGCGATCAAAAACATGGATGACATATGAAATGTTTTATAAATTCAAATATTAATAAATATTAGGTCAATACATGTGCACAAAGGCAAATCTAACATCAGGTTGCAACAATACTAGTGTTATGTATGTAGACTTTAGTTGAATTGGCTCAAATACTAGTGTTATATGGGCCAAATTTATTAGGATTGCTAGTGGTATATGCGGGTATTTATTACCCACGGGTAGACGGGTATGGGTAGGGTACACCCGCACCCGCGTACCCGATAGGTAGAAGATTTCTCCCAATAACGTACCTACGGGTAGAAAAATCATTCCACACCCGCATTTTTATCGGGTAAAACCTTCAGGTGCTCGGGTTTCGGGTACTCGTTGCCATTTTGAGAGGTGGGGGAAAACCCCACTTCAAACCCACTTTCTATGAAGGCGCCAGAGCTCCACGTTGCATCATGTGTCAAGGACCGTTTGAATTCGACTGTTGGCGTGCATTCTTCAGCACGCGTCGGACGCATGTGCCAGATGCGCCGTCGGACGCAGTCCAGTAAGCTTGTAAAACGCGCCCATCGGTGGATGCTCGCGCGCCGACCGCCGACAAGACGCTCTAGCGCCCGACGCAGCATAACAACCGGCTTCGGCCCCGCGGCTTCTCCAACACGCCGGATGTTGCACTCGTGTCACCCGGCGCCCGACGCTTGCACGCCGGACGCCCGGCGGCCGCTTCCACACCGCACAAAGCACAACGCGGACGGACGCGCGCCCAGCGTCCTACGCTCATGACATCAGTGTGCAACACTAGTAAAACCTTGTTTTACAGCCCGTCGACGATGCTAACTTCTCCACCTTTGCACAAACATGCTAGTCAACAAGTGTTCAACTTGTGCTCCAGAGATAGCATGTTTTCACCAATAAATTGCATCCAGCGCAATAGAAAATAGGTGTTTCATTTCCCATAAGCGCTGAATCCCCCCTCGCAAGCTCGGAAGGGAGGGAGAGAGGGACCCAAACCCATCTCAACCCTGCAAACACCACCACCTTTCCAAATGTGCCAACACCACCAAGTGTACATCACCATGTGCTTGTGTGTTAGCATTTTCTCAATCAATTTCAAAGGTTTAGTTAGCTCTCTAGGCTAAGAATTTATTCACATGATTGTTAAACCTAGAGGCACATGAGGATTGATGTTCCCAACGTTTTTCCCTCTTTATAGTCTGGCTATCGATCCTAAACCACTAACACCCTCTTGGTGTCTTGAGTGTGAAATCAAAATGGCCCTAAGATTATACCTTCGCCTTGATCCTATTTTGATCACCTCTATCTCAATTCTCTAAAGCCCAAGAACTTGATCGTCTTTTGGATCACCTCAATCCATCCACCATGACCACCGTGCTTCTCACTTGGCTAGACCAATCTCCAACTAATTCACACACTTAGCATAGAGAGATTAGTCCTAGGATGTCATCAACATCTAAAAGCAAACTAGAGACCTTCGCCCGGCTATTTGGGTAGTGATCTTGGTTCGATGCACTTGGACGCCGGGAGGAGGTCGGTTTGGTGGCACTTTAGCACTTAGCCCCCTCTCCCACTTGTATAAATAGACCTCTCCTCTCCACCCTCAACACACACCTCTTGGAGTCCTCTACCTCACACTCCACTCTCTACCTCTCTACTTCTTATTCTTACTTGGTTAGTGTTTGGAGTAGTAGAGCTATAAAGGAGGGCTTGTCTCCTAGAAGAAAGAGCTACTTGGTAATATATCTCAATGGAGCATTCTTCTTCTTGCAAGTCCTTATTCTGTAGAAATTGTACGGTTCAGGAGGTCTGAATCCCAATGCACCAAGTTTGCGTTTGACATTGACTCTTCACGTGTATCAGTTCCAAAGGACCCAAAGGAAGCTATTGTCATTGATATGCATCGCCACTGTATTGCGCATTTGGTGGAGAAGGAACAAATAAGGTAATTTAGATGTTGAAATAGAAACCTAATCATCATTTCAGCTTGAGTGCAAAGGGTGTTGAGTTTCAACATGGGGTAAGGCTGCTGATGCACAAATTGCCGAGGTACCCCATGTTGTGGTTACTAGTTGCAACCAGTCGAAAGTATGGCCAAGACTAGGTTTGGAGGAAAAGCTTCCGATCCCGTGCGCTCCTTCAACATCGGCGACAAGGTGTACCTATGACTTCAGCCGTACGTGCAATCCTCCTTGGCTCCTCGCTCACACCAAGCTTCAAGTTCTTCGGACCCTACGAGATCATCGACAAGATCGGCTCCGTCGCCTATAAACTGAAGCTTCCGACGTCATCGTCGGTGCACCTAATTTTCCATGTGTCCCTGCTCAAGGCTACGCCCCCGGCTTCGAGTCCAATCATCAGCAAGCTGCCCGACCATGACGACGCGCTGCAGATCCCAGAGCGCGTGCTTCAACGTCGCCTCCAGCAGGTCGGAGCTCGTACCGTACCTGAGCTGCTCATCAAGTGGACGTGACTGGAAGACGAGCAGGTGACCTAGGAGGACGCCGACTACATCAAGCAGAGGTTCCCAGCTGCCCCGACTTGGGGACAAGCCGACACACGAGGAGGAGGGGATGTGAGCACCCTAGTACCAGATGACCAGGACGTCGTCCACAAGCAAGGCCGGGGCAAGTGCTACAAGAAGCCCAGCTCTAGAGTCCATGGGCCAGAATGGGCCTCCCCGTCCTAGGAGTAATACTAAGCCCAGAGAGGAGATAGCATAAGATCCATTCCTGCTGAGAAGGGAAAAAGGATCGATCAACTTGTAAGAGAAGTAAGAACGAGAAAGAGGTGAGGAAGAGAGAACTGGCCTTCCTGGCCAGGTTGCTGTAAACCTGTGTGAGAGATTATCGAGATTCGTCGGAGTTCGTCACCGTCGAGTAGGGTGTCAACACGGTGGCGAGGGAGGAGGAGTCCTCGGTGCATACAGAACACCAAGGGCCAAGGCCCAGAAGACGGTAGATATAATGATGAGGTGGCATATCCGGGACGGCCGTAGCTCACCCCTGCCGCGAACATCGTGCTTGTTGGCGACGTCCATTGTTGGTTCGAGAAGAAGGTGTTGTGTGTTAATAGGAGAGCAGGAGCAAGTCGTCGTATCGAATAGTACTAGAATAGCGGCTAAACGGCTAGGAGAATAAGTCTCGGTCGCGTACTGGGCTTCGAAGGGGCAAAGAAATTCTCTTCCCGTGTGTTTGGTTGGGGGAGTGGGGTCGAACCCGGCTGGGTCGAACCTATTTTTGAGGTGTTTGGTTCGGGAGTGCTGGGGACGGGTTCGACCCAAGAGCGAATATTCGCCCCGCAGATCTGGTCGACCTCGTCCGCCGAAATCGAGGGGATGGAGCGAACCCGTGCGGGGTTCGAGGCTCCGTCTGCTCATCCGTCTTCATCGTTCGAGGCTCCGTCTTCGTCCTCGCGCCGCCCGTCTGCTCGTCCGCTCGTCCGTTCGCGTCGCCCGTCCGCTCGTCCTCCATCGGCGCGCAGCAGGCCGGCGAAGAAGACGACAACTCTAACTGGATCCGCGTGGATCGCGGGCGGCGATTTTGAACGGGCGCGTGGCGAGCTCCGGCCCGATCGACACTGGTGCGGTGCCGACATGGACGCGGCGCGGTGGCGAGAGCTCCCGACGAGGATCCGCTCGGTGCCGAGCTCTGTGTACGAAGGAAGGAGAAAAGGATGAAAATTTAATTTTGTTTCTCTTGTAGGGTTCCTGATGTAAAAATGCTAGAGAGAAAGTTTTGCTGATATTGGTTTCGCTGATTTCTGAATAATTGAGGGGTCCTGATGCAAAAATGCTTCACTAACGATGTTAACTTGCCGTCCAACCCCTGTTCCCAATCTCTTCAACCAAACATGAGATGGGTTCACTCCATTCCCAAAATCAAAGATGCAACCAAACACTGGGATGAGTTCAACCCAACCCAAAAAAACTGGTTGGATCCAACCCAACCTACTCAACCCTCAACCAAACACACGGTTCGTGGCCCAACATCAGGAATGCCTTCCCCTTCTTCATCGATCTGAACTTGGCACATGGTCAGCTGATGCTTTTCTCCAAACAGGCCGGAGGAATCTACTGCTGCAAGAACTCCACACCCTCCCAAGTAGCAAGCAGTTGGCATGCTAGCTTAGACCATCTAACCAAAACCTAATTCACAACATCGTCTTCTTCAATTGACACGTACACATGCAACACATGATGAACAACCGAGCAACATGGAAATTCTAGCTTATAGGTGATTGATCCAATTTGGCAACAATAACATAAGGGCCGAAGAACTTAGAGGCCAACTTTTTTGCTTGCTCTTGGCACAAACCAAGACTGAACATATGGCTGCATCTTGAGCAACGCCATGTCTACTGCCTGAAAAGCACATTCGGGATGCCGCTTGTCGATCCATGTCTTCATATGTTGCTTGGTGCGAACCAGACGTTGACGAATGTGATTAGTCATAAGCTGCCGCTCCTAAAGCCACACTAACAGCTTTGGACACAAAGATCTCATCGGCATGTGAAATCTAAAAATGAGTCGGTGGATATCCGTAGAGAACTGCAAACGGCGATGTACACAAGGAAGGATGCATGCTAGAATAGTACTTAGCAGCACCAACAGCCACTAACTCCATTTGGTCGCACAAGCATGAATAATAACAGCCAAGAAATTAATGTTCCATACACTGTTTCACACATTCGGTATGTCCATCCGACTGCAATTGATATGAAGAACTCAGACACGAAAACAGAGCAAGTGTCACTGGTGATTGCGTTGAACGAAAATTTGGTCACATAAATTTTAGATAAGAAAAAGGCCCATTCAAAACGAAAATAGAGGTTGCCATTGTCGTCGAAGGAAAAAACAGAAATGGAAGGTCGGACAAGAAAAACAAATGTGGACTACCATATGGTGATAGGGGGCTTGGTGATAGGTATGCTCCAAAACTGCTCGGTAATCTGTCCAGTAGAGAAGAAAGACCTGCTGGAGATCTATCTGTCGAATCTCAAGGAAATAGCAAGATTTGTGTTGTGGCTCCCGTGGAACGCCAACTCAAGCTCCTTTGCAGTGGAGAAGAGGAGTCCAAGGTTTGCTGTTACCCTACCCATGAAGCCTGAGAGGACGCCGAAGGCTCCAACAATGTTTTGTTGGAATGAGCTGAATGCCATTATAAGTGAGATGTAATTGGTTTAGTTTCTTTGTTAAGTCTAGGAACTCTAGTAGTTTTCTGAACACCTTCTGGGCCTTGCTGCTTGTCAGCAGGTTGTGGAGTTCTCTTTGCCAGGTAGTGCAGGAACATATGGGTAGTTCGTTTTTTAAGACAAAGTGATGTAAACCTGGATGCTTGGTCTTTTGGTTTTATAACCGAAAGGATGAGGCTGTTTGCTCTTGAACTCTAAAAAAAAACAAATGCGGACAAAATAGGAGTCTAGAGAAAAGAAGGAAGGTTGGACGGTGGACTAAAACAAAAATTACTTCTACACGTAAATTAGTGAGTGTCACTCAAAAATTAGGTTCGACGAAAATTTGATGGCATTAGTTTTGTCTCTCTAAAATTATGTATAGACTACTATATGCTTTAGGCCGATTTCACTGCAACAAAAAATAATTGTGGGAGACAGGGTGTTTGATTAAATGAGACGAGCAAAAAAGTAAGACATTGTCCAAAAATATCCACCGATTTTTAGAGACAAATGACTCATTTTAAGAGACAACATCTGTCACGTGTCAGAATTGGGCCAGCCATGGACGGACTATAGGGGCCCAACCGGCCACGGCCGGCCCGTAAGAGGGGGGGGGGCGGGGCCCACCTATAAAAATGGATTCATTTTCAGCGTCGGATCTCTTAAAAGGCCCAACCTCAAAAAAAAAAAAAAAAATCTATTTTCAGCGGCGGACCTCTTAAAAGGTGCGCTTATGTTAAAATCACCGAGCCCCATTCAAAATTTATCCAACCCTAGAATATATACAAACCTAAAATCACTTGACACTTATCCTCATCGTCACTCACACGCACATCCGCTTGTTTCTTCGGGTTCTCTTATCTCCTTTGTTGAACCCCAAACGTGCAGCGGTGGTTCCTTTCCTCCGTGAAGCTACATGCGAGCGTGGAGGCTTGAGAGGTTCGAGCTAGATCTCTAGGCATTCCATGGTGGGTCCTTCGTCTCCGTTGAAGCCTCGGGTGAGTGAGGAGGTTGATATTAATATTTACTTCCTTTTTCGCCCAAGAAAAGGAGCCACCAAGACTCGAGCAAATTTATGAGGATCAAGAAAAGGCGAAAGGACTAAAAGATTGAGGAATCTGGTAAAATTGTGACTTGCTCCGGCCATACATGCGCCGGACGCCACGACCAGCGCGTGAGCCGCGCCCGGGCGGTCATGCGCCCGCAGCGTCGGCATGGACGGAAAGCAAGGGCATAAGACCACCCCCTATATAATGAGAGGTTAATGGCCGATTTGATCCCATCTACATCCAATCGTCATACACAAACCTTAAACTTCTTTTTATCTCTTCCAAACCCTAATTCTGTTGTCCGGCGTCTTTCTCGACGAATTTCGTGGGTGTTTTAGGTGGCCTTGCTGACCCTAGGGCAACCCTCGCGTGCGTTCTCCCGACGGATCCTTCTGGAGTGCGTTCTGAGGTAACTTTCGGCCGAGATCGAGCTCTACACCGACCTAACCGTTCTTTAGATCGGTTTCTTCAGTTAAGTTGCTATCCTTGCCGCTTTTATAGGTTGTTTGCAACCTCGTGGGCATCCAAAGCCCTCCTGATGTGTTGGTGCCTTAATTCGTGTCAACATCCTTAGTCTCTCTTCCTCTTATCCAAGATCTATGGGATTAGATTTAGAGGTAGAAGGTAGCGGCAAAAGATCTCCTTTGAATGAGGTGGATCGATGCAGGGCCCCCGAGTGGGGTATGCTCCATTGAGGACACTATGCATGGTGGAGACAAATCTCCGCCTGAGGCGGCTCGAGGCGTGTCGGTGGCTATAGATTTCCAACGGGCGCGCCGCCGAGGCACGCCGTGCCCCCGCGGGCCGGGCCGCACGACCGGGCTCCGGCTCGACCACCACGAGCCCGTGCCCGTTCCACAAAAATCGAGTTGGGTCGGCCGTGGTGGGCACGACTAAAAATCGCGGTTGTGTCGGCCCACGGGTCGATTTTTGAAAAACATTGAAACATAATTATTTTTTACACAAAATGACACGCACCACAATTTAAGATTCACGGGCCTCACCCAAGATTTGTACAATATTATACCAAATATGAAAATATCGGGACTAATATACTAAATATGTGTCGGGCGCGTCGGGGTATATTGCTCCCCTTTCTTAACGTGCGGGCGTCGGCCGTGGCGGCTGCGTGCTCGGGGTCGCCCAAGCCCGCATCGGGCGCCTCGTGCTGGGCCGGCCGGCCCGTTGTCTCCGGGCGGGCGGGCCAAATCCTTGCCATGGCCGGGCGGGCCGTCAGGCCGATGGAAATCTATACCGGTGGCGGAGCTTGGCTATTCAGTGCCATTTTTTTCTTGAATTTACTGAGGCGAACGTTTTAATCCGTCTTAGAGTTCCTGATTAACAGTGATAGCGTGCTGGAGCAGACACCTCGCCTCTAAAAACTGAATAGGATCGTCTTTGAAAACTGAATATGACTTGTCCACCATCAAGCTTCTATTGTCCTACTTCCTTGGTAAATGTGCTCCATTAATTCCTCGGGACAAGTTTTATTACGTCGAGATGCCGGTTGACTTGAAACCTTCGCCAACGAAACAGAGCGATCGATCGAGCATAAGTTGTACTATTGAATAAATAATCTATTGCAATTGGAACATGGAAAGCTTTGAAATAGTCAAGCTTGACACATTCCTTTTTACCAGTAATAGTGTCCGCTGAGGGATGATAAGCCACATGGGCACCTTTGCCGAGAGCCCAGTAATAGTGTCCATATTGAGGAAGTAGTTTAGGACATCGTAAGCCACGCAACTTTTGACTTCTCTTTTCTATCAAAATATTTATTAAAAAATTATATATGTATACTTTTATGAAAGTATTTTGCAAGACAAATCTATTGAATGATTTTCACATTTCAAAACTCAACAACTTAAAAGTTATTAATCATTTATAATAGTGTTTGACTGTAATCCTTGTTTTTCTTCTTTTCAATACAATGTACTTGTTTTTTCTTCTGACAATGGTACTATAGTGGGGATAGTAAACTAAACATGAGGTTAGGGTAGACTTTGGGAGTACTACAGTAGTTGAGAACGGCTACTTATTTGTGGTGGAGTACTCGATTCCATCTGAACGTATCGGCTGCGAACAACGCTCTACTAGCGAGGGCGCAAGCTAGTAGTGTTGCACACCGATCACCGATCCATGAAGACCACCAGCTCTGAATTCGAAGTAAACATCGAGAGCCAGCAAAATGCCGGTGAGGGCAGTGACAAGCAGCCCGACGGCGGCACCTGGCTCGTGCTCCAGCCGTCCCGCCGGTTAGTCTACATCGTCATGATCTCCACCGCCTTGTGGGCCTTGGTCTTGTACACCATGCAAAATGGCGATGGCGGCGTGTCCGTCCTCCTCAACCCGTCAGCGTTCTCCCTCCCCTGCTGCCCAGCATCACCGCTGGCCAGAGCCCACCACGACCCGAGCATCATCAGCACGCCGGAGCCGGCCAGGCGTCCCCGCCGCCCCCGCCGCCGCCGACGACGACGGCGCTGGCCGACCGTTGCCGCGGACGGTACGTCTACATGTACGATCTGCCGCCGCGCTTCAACGTCGACCTGATGCGCGACTGCAGTCACCTCCAGAAATGGGGCGACATGTGCCCCTACATGGTGAACTGCGGCATGGGCCCGGCGATGGGCGACGAGGGCGGCGCCTTCTCCGGCCGCGGCTGGTTCGCCACCGACCAGTTCTCGCTCGACATCATCTTCCACGGCCGGATGAAGAGCTACGAGTGCCTCACCGACAACCCGTCCCTCGCCGTCGCCGTGTTCGTGCCCTTCTACGCCAGCCTGGACGGCGGGAGGTACCAGTGGACAAACACGTCTTTGCGGGACGCGCTGGGCCTGGACCTCGTCGAGTGGCTGGCGCGGCGCCCGGAGTGGCGCGTCATGGGCGGCCTCGACCACTTCCTGGTGGCTGGCCGGACCTCCGTGGACTTCGGCCGGAACTCCGACGACGTCAGCGAGTGGGGCACCAAGCTCTTCAACTTTCCGGCCGTCGAGAACATGACGGTGCTGTCCCTGGAGACCACCGAGTGGAGACCATGGCAGCGCAACTTGGCTGTGCCCTACCCGACCTACTTCCACCCGGAGACGGCCGCCGACGTGGTCGCGTGGCAGGAGAAGGTGCGCGGCACGGAGCGCAAGTGGCTCTTCTCCTTCACCGGCGGGCCGCGCCCAGGGAGCGTTCGCACGGACATCTTCCAGCAGTGCGGCGCGTCGAGCCGGTGCAAGCTGTTCCGCTGCGGCTACGGCCCCGACTCCAACTGCAGCTCGCCGGGCAGCGTCATGCGCGTGTTCCAGAGCTCCGACTTCTGCCTGGAGCCGCGCGGGGACACGCTGACGCGGCGGTCCACGTTCGACGCCATTCTGGCCGGCTGCATCCCGGTCTTCTTCCACCCGGGCTCCGCGTACACGCAGTACACAGCGCACCTCCCCAAGGACCCCAACTCGTACTCCGTGCTCATCTTGGAGAGCGACGTCACCGGCCGGAATGTCAGCATCGAGGAGACGCTGAGCAAGATCTCGCCGGCGGCGGTGAAGGCCATGCGCGAGGAGGTGATCCGCCTCATCCCGACGCTGGTTTACGCTGACCCGACGTCCAGGCGTGTCGATTTCACGGACGCGTTCGATCTGGCCGTGGAGGCGGTCATTGACCTGGTGGACAAGGAGCGGCGCGGCGTGGCCGGTAGCCACCACCACTAGTACCGTACCAGAGTTTTTAGCATCAAATTTTGTTGCCGATTACACATGGCTATGGCAAAATTCATTGAGCTCTACAGGATAAGATTCTAGTTAGGAGCTGAGGCGGCAAGAACTTGGTATGTACGCAGATGGTGATTGCAAAGACCAAGCGGCGGCAAGAACTTGGTACATGTGGGAAACCAAGCAACATTTCTTCTTGACGGCTTTTTTTTTTTTTTTTCAAAAACAAAAATATTGCCCTTTGCTTGTTTAGTTTTACTTACGTGCGCCATATAATTAAGATACTCTTTTGGCCTTTTCGTTGGTGATTACTTAGTACATTCCGATGTTATAGTTTTTATATATAGCTTTATTTGCAAGCCTAATTTAATTGTGTTTTTAAATATACAGTTGGCTTCTACTATGTACTTGGATATATACATTTTCTAGATACGTACATTTTTTTCTCCGTTCCAAATTATAGTTCACTTTAGCTTTTATATATTTATTTTACTATATATCTAGACATAATGTATAACTAGGTGCATAACAAAAATAATGTATCTAAAAAGCTAAAATGAACTATAATTTGCAACGGAGGGAGTAGTAATCAACTAAAAAAAGATACTATGTAGTAAAGCAATATATTTGAAAAAGTCAGAACGTTTTATAATTTGGAATTGAGGGAGCACATGAAGATAAAACTTATTAGTAGTTTTATAATAAAAGTTATTTTTACATATTAAAAGTTAATCAATTTGGAATTGAGGGAGCACATGGAAATAAAACTTATTAGTACTTGGATATATATTTTTTCTAGATACGTATTTCTTTTTCGTTCTAAATTATAGTTTGTTTTAGCTTTTTTTATATATTTTTTTACTATGTATCTAGCCATAATGTATAATTAGGTACATAACAAAAATAATGTATCTACAAATGCCAAAACAAACTACAATTTAAAATCGAGGGACTAATAATCAACTAAAAAAAGATACTATGTTTTTTCTCGAACGTGCTATGCACGTAAAAAAAAGATACTATGTAGTAAAGCAATATGTTTGGAAAAGCCAAAACGTTTTATAATTTAGAATTGAGCAAGCACATGAAGATAAAACTTATTAGTAGTTTTATAATAAAAGTTATTTTTACATATTAAAAGTTAATCAATTTGGAATTGAGGGAGCACATGAAAATAAAACTTATTAGTACTTGGATATATACATTTTCTAGATATGTATTTTTTTCGTTTCTAAATTATAGTTTGTTTTAGCTTTTTTTATATATTTATTTTACTATGTATCTAGCCATAATGTATAATTAGGTGCATAACAAAAACAATGTATTTAGAAAAGCCAAAATAAACTATAATTTGGGACGGAGGGAGTAGTAATCAACTAAAACAAGATACTATGTAGTAAAGCAATATGTTTGGAAAAGCCAAAACGTTTAATAATTTGGAATTAAGGGAGCACATGAAAATAAAACTTATTAGTAGTTTTATAATAAAAGTTATTTTACATATTAAGAGTTAATCAATTTTATCGA
The DNA here is from genome assembly GCA_015847255.1 of Hyparrhenia diplandra. Taxonomy (NCBI): domain Eukaryota; kingdom Viridiplantae; phylum Streptophyta; class Magnoliopsida; order Poales; family Poaceae; genus Hyparrhenia; species Hyparrhenia diplandra. The sequence continues at coordinate 259,552 of JADLZK010007397.1, forward strand.
GAAGAGCCAGATCAACCATAGGGGCATTAAAAGCCTACATCAGTGTCCAAATTTTATCGATTCATAGGTACTAGGGTCACTGGTTGTGCCCGTTTTCAACGCTTGCACGGCATTAGATGAAACCGTAGTATACCGAGATTTGTGTGTTCTCGATCCCTTCTTCGCAAAACTACTGTACTGTATATAGGTGCCCTCGATCTGATTCTTCACCAGCAACACGTGTAGTAAGCTAGGGTACGGGTCAACGAAATGGAGATCGAGGGTGACGACTAGGGGGAAGAGACGTACGTAGAAACACCAGAAGAAGACAACACATCATTGAGTGCCCAGATCTTGCACTTGCGCGCGGGTTACATTACACCAGAGGGATGTTAACAAGTACGAAGAGTGATGTTAATATGATTAATAAACTGTGTCAACATGCTTGTTTTTTTTTACCACAATACTACTGCTAATCTGCAACTTGGAAGAAACTAAACTACTGAGCGCCATAATTACTGTCGGCGTCGACGTTGACAACCCCGCAAGCTACGGCGACGTACGTGCTCGTAGTCCCGTCCTTGGGATCAGTAAGATTTAGGACCTAATTAACGTGCATCTTATATTATACTTGCACTCCTGGAAGGCCTAGAGGAGCAAAGAGCACTTTGTCAGGTTTAGTTAAACTTTAGTGTTTTGATCTGCAAGTATTTCATTTTTCTCCTAGAAGGTAAGCGAATTTTCTGGAAACAACGAAGCACAGCTCTACAAAAAATAATAATAATAATAATAATAATAATAATAATAATAATAATAATAATAAAAGATTTTTTGTGCCTTTCCCAGAAGAAGTTATTTCTGCTCTGAAGGTGGATGACCTCAGTGCAAGTATTAGATCTTTCATTCAGCCGGTAACCTTGCTAATTGTTGATGATCCTTTTTCTGATGACGAAATTCTTTTGGCTATCCATCCAATGCCTTTGGATCATGCTCCACGTCCTAACAGCTTCAACGGTCGTTTTTATAAAAGGTACTGGAATTTAATCGAACCTGATTTTAGAAGACTGTGATAATACTTAGGCAATGTCGTCAACCTACAGACCATTAACAGTTCATTCATTCATTACCTTAATTCCAAAGAAGCTAGACCAAACAAAGACTGTAAATGACTTCAAGTCTATTTCACTTTTAAATTGCTCACTAAGCTGTTGGCGAATACATTGCAATCTGTCATCACTCAGGTGATTCACAAAAATCAGTTCGACTTCATTAGGGAGAACCATGCATTTTCAACTCCTGCATATTTGACATCAATCCAAGAAAGAATTTCGGTCAAAATCCAAGAAAGAATTATTGATTTTCAAATTAGAATTTGGAAAAGCATTTGACAAAGTGGAGTATCATGTTATTCTAGAGATGTTGAATGTAAAAGGGTTTCCCCAAAGATGGGTCAGTTGAATCTCCCAAATTCTAGCTTCAGGCACATCTTCAATGCTACTGAAAGGTTTTTTATTTTAAGCAAGAAGTGCGGCAAGGAGATCCTTTGTTCCAACATTATTTGTCTCGGCAGCTGATTTACTTCAGAGTATTGTAAAGAGGATGACACTTTGCTATTCTTCATACCTGATCTAGAGATATATATGGTCATCGGGCCGTGCCGGCCCAGCATCCAATCGTGCCTCTACGGGGCCGTCGTGCCGACCAGGCCGTGCCTATGCCGTGCTCGTGCCTGGCCTTGCACTTCCCAAAGGCACGGCCCGTGGGCCGTATGGCCGTGCCGTGCCGCCAGGCGGGCACGACAATTTTCACCGTGTTGTGCCGCCAGCCCAAGGCCCGCCAGACACAAAATACCTCTTTTTTACTAGAATTTCAAACGGTTTATCAGATTTTCAAACACATTCAGAAATAACAGATGCATTCATAGTCACAGATTCAAGAGACATGATAATATGAAAATATTGATCAAAATTAGTTATTTTGTGCAATGTTGCCTCATTAAAAACCTTTCTAGTTAAAACTCACCATTATGAGAAACCCTAGAAAGAAAAAAAGAGTGCAGCCAGCTCATAATCATAAGAGCCAAGAGCCAAAGAAGATGAGGCCACAGGCCAGCGAGCAGAGAGGACAAATAGACAGCCAACGATTAGATTTGCGACACCGAGCGGCGGCGCAGTGAGTGACATGAACATGAACTCACATGGTTCATCGAAGGAGAGGAGAGGAGAGGAGAGGAGGGGACTACGGAGGGAACAAAGGGTTAGCTAACTCAGGCGGCGAGGTGGAGGAGCGGCGTCAAGCCGCACGACCATGCTGGCGGCAGCGCGGCGGGACGGAGTTAGGAAGGGGAGCGGCAGCGACAGATTCGAGACGCCTTCCGTGTCACTTGCATGCATGGTTGCGTTGCGACGCGGGGGCTCTTCGAATATTGGATAGGCTTGCAGCCAGTAGATGAAACTTTGGGTTTTCCATCTTCACAGAGCTAAGAGCGACTCCATGAGCATAGGTAAATTTGAATGGATAAACCGGGTCTCTAAAACTATTTAGCTTGTCAAAATATGCAAGTCCTGCAGTGGCTTTTCTAAAACCAGCTCGCTATCTGGCGTTGCTATGGACGAGGTCGTCGAGGTGGCTAGCTGTATCGAGGGCTAGACTTGAATGAGGAGCTAGTATCTGTCGTGCTCCCGTGGAGCGGGGGACAAGCATGCACAAAAAACAATAAGACGGCTATGATAGCAAGCAAAGCTCGCTAGCCAGGCTATTTTTCCTAGCGATAAATACAGAATGGAATACTTGCTATTTTAGAGATGTAGATGGCTAGTCTGTTGGAGATACTTTTATGCTAATACTAGCTATATTTAGCTTTACAAAAACGTTTTAGCTTTTCTCTTGGAGATGCTCTAACAGGAATGGCCGCCTGGTGCATACGGACGACAAGAAACAGCATGATCTTTGATGAAAAATCCGCTTCCCTTTGGTGTTGGAAGGATCAGCTTCTTGCAGAGCTTTCCTTGAGACCCTGACGGTTATTAGGTGCAAGTCCACGAAGAAGTCTCTTTATGCTTATAAAATGAGTTCAGTAGAGGATTTCCCTCCTGTTTGTTTTTTTTAAAGCTACTAGTTCTACGGTACATAGTGCCACCACCCTATATTTTATTACATATCTATATGGATTTATAAATTAGAATGGAAGGAGTAGAGCTCAGATCCGGAAACAATTATGGATGGTCAGTGTGCAATCCCGAACTCAAGAACCAAAAAGGTAATATTACCAAGATATACCACATCTAATTTTAGAGTTTCTCAATACCTGTATCATAGAGAGTAGTGCTAAAAAATAAAGGGCACCTCCCACCATTTTAGTCACTACTCCTAGAACACATTGTAAAGGGACTAAGAAGAAATACCGTTGCACTGCTATCATAGACGAGCGAGCTGAAGAGCATAATATAAGTTGCAATAGAGCATGTGGATCAATGGAATCTATTTCTATCTCAAACCCCATGAATTTAAGATAGGTCTGTATCTAAACTTTAGAAAGTTTAAGAATGTTCAATTCTAAACCAAAGAGCCTAGTCCATAAAGTACATTCCAATTCTTCCAAAGTGAAAGGGTCCAAACAAAACCCTAATCTTAGAATATATTGTACTTAAAAATCCCTCACGAAAACCTCATGCCATTTGCACCGCCGCAGTCTCCCCAACACGGCCCCTCACAGGACCGCCCTCACCCACTCTACTTTCCTGCGTCTACCTCCCTAAGCGCCGCCGCAGCCAGATGCCGACCGTCAAGTGCGCCAAGCATTCTCCCTTCCCGTCGGCGGTTCTATTCTCTTGCTTTGTTCGATTGGCCGTCTCTAGAATGTACACCGTTAGGCTCCAATCTGTTGCTTCCTTTCCTCTTGGTGATCCATGCCTTTAAGGGCTCGACGAAATGCCGAGACGGCTCTATTTGCTGATGTTGCATCGGTGTTTTTTTACCATGCCTCCCAATGTTCAAATTCCTTCTTCTTGGGTTTCCAAACATAAACCACACTAAAAACTAAGCTAATTTCCAGGCTGCAAATGAAGCTACCCCTGTGTCAAGGCCTTCTCTATTTTTAAATCATGCACTCCTTTTCTTCCTAGTGTACATATTGCGCAACTTGTGACAATAAATCCATCCACAAGATTGACACCAGGAGGTCGAGGAACAAGACTCTAGGTGTCACGAGAAGAGATTGATCACGGGAGGCATCGAGCGTGGGAGACAATGGGACAACATGGAGGTTGAGACGATCCACCGGCCATGCGATGCCGAGTCAAGAGCATCATATGATAACCGAGGGACGCCGACCGCTTGGCATTGTACGACCGGTTCCGCCGGCAACGATCACCAGACCGTAGAACTCGGGGTGTCGTGGGAGGGTTGGGTGCCCAGATCAAAGACAAAGCATCAACGAGAGGAGGCACAACTAGAAACAACCTATGCGGGTGGCGTGGGAGGGGGCAACATGGAGGTTGAAGGAACATGTATTAATTTTGGTGCATTACATCGACCTTTTTTACAAACAAATCTTAAGAAAAGGAAAATTACAAAGAAGTAAAAAAACTGCTCATCTTCCTCCAAGCCTTTAGAGATCCGTCACCGCCGCCGGCCGCTTCCCAATCGTCGCGGGGCAGTGAGCCAAACTCCACAAGGTGGAGGCCGCAGAGGAGGGAGGATGACCGTTCAAGCCTGGATCGCCAACTCCGGTTATCCTTCGATTCCACGGTTCCGCAACCCGAGCAAAGCTCGATTTTGAGAACATCTTCCTTGAGATTAGTAGGTCAACAACATCATCACACGGGCCGCCCCGACCGGTGAGAACTCTCCGCCTCTCAGTTGACGTCGGAGAAGATCGCCATCGAGAACGGAAGAAGGCAAGAATTTCTTTGCCGGCAAACCGCAGAGGAGCCACCTCCTCGACCTAACTCCACCGCCGAACATCGACGGCGACAAACCCTAGACCTAGGTGGAGGCACAAGACCCTACAAAACAAACCAGATGCGGGGGTCACCACCGGGCGGCGAGGCCGGAGGCGAGCAGACGGTGGCGGTGACCATGGTCGAGGGCTCGGTTGGAGAGGCCTAGGCCCTATCCCGCGTTTCCATGAAAGGGTTGGTCCGGCTCGGTAGACGGCGGTAGATCCATGCATGGTATAGCGCTATGCACGGCGTGTGACCCTGCCCATGTCGAGTTGCACTTCCTTCCAAATTAGACTGAGGTTTATAAAAAATTGATGAAGCATTTGAAGCCTTGTATACCGATTTTGCAACCCAATACCATCGATGCAATTTTGCAATGTCGGCATGCCTAAAGGTTGATGATATGTTGAAACACATTCTTGAAACTAACTTTTTTTTAAAGAAAATCTTCAAAACTGCATGGCCATTGTGATCTTTCCTCACTAGGCTGTGATCAAGTGGTTACTACATTGCCATACATTCAAGGCGTAGGACATGATGATTTCTTAAACCAAACATCCCTAAATGATCAACGTCAATGTTAGCTTTATAATAAGTGTCGGGAACCGCCTAGATTGGGCGGAACCGACACGTAGATTGAGAGGTTGGTGGAAGAGGAGGAGGATGGGGGGATGATGGTGGTGGTGGTGGGGCGGCGGCTTGTGGCAGCCGTGCTCGACGACGGCGGCGCGCGGCTGGGGGGGGTGCGCTTGGGCGGCGGTGGCGGCGGTGGCGGCGGTCGGGCGGGGCGGGCGGCGGGGGGAGAGGAAGAGAAAGAGAGATTGGGATAAAATTTCTTTATTTGCTTGTTCCCCCGAAAGATTGCAGACCCCTTACTTATATAGCCCGGGCTAGTGGGACTTGTATCTCAAGCAATCTCTCTAAAGGTTTCCTTATAGATCGGAATACCTTTTACAAGCATATCTTATTTATTTATTTCCTAATAAGGGTCTCCCTTATAGATGAGATATCCCCTTGCACACCAAAACACCTAAAGATAATCCTAGATATTTTCCCTCTTTTTCTCTCGAATTAGTTGTCAAGAATCCGCGGAAGGGAGGGGACGGGGCGGGGGCGCGCGAGGAGGGGGGGGGCGCCGGCGCTCCTTGGGCCTATCGGGCCTGTCCTTCGGGCCCTATTTTCTGGATCATGACATCTCCCCCTTCTCCGACCCGGCTCGCCCCTCACTTATTTGGATGAAAGTCCATTCGGTGACACTGGATGGGGATCGGCCGCCCCCGAAAGTCCATCCGTAAGATAGTGAAGGTTGCCGTGGTAGATGTATCGATGAACAAGACGTCCCCGCTGCGGAAGCCGCCCGACGACGGGCCGCCGTGAGGGAGCTCCCGAATGAATGCCCACATCTAGGTGCCGGTGCACCATGTCGCATGGGGGCTCTCCAGAACAAGAAACGCTCATTGGGTGGAGCGTTGACGAAGAGCGGAAGTAGACGCCGGATAGTGATGTCGCGAGTAGGAGGAGTAGCGACCAAGTTCAACATCGCACCGTACATGAAGGAGCCGACGTCGAACGGGGAGGGCGAGAGCCGGTGAGCGGCCCTCTCGGATCAGCCGATGTGGACATTGTCCACGGTGAGGAAGAGGCGATCCATGCCGCCGAGGAAGACGACCGGGCCGGGCCGACGTGGTGGCGCCGCGCCATATGCCGCCCAAGAGGATGGCGGTCGGTCTGCGGTGAAGTTGGCTCCGTCGTGTAGGCTCCCAAGGCGAGGAAGTTCGTCCCGCGAACTCCGCCCCAAGCAAGGCCTCCAAAGTAAGTCTAGCAAAGAGTGGAGAGGAGGCCGGAAGGTAGAAGCGACCGCCAAAGAGGAGGAGGCCATCTTCGAAAGTGTCCATGCTGGGAGCGGCGTCGCCCCGTGATGACGTTGAGGGCGATCGCGGCGAGGTGCCGATCCTCCAATGTAGCCCGGCGTAGCCGGGACGAAGATTCCGGCGGATGTGTCGAGGTCCAAGGCGCCGCATGCCTCGAACGCTTCCCAAGCCGAGTCGCGGGTGCACGGATGCGGCCGAAGATGCTCGACCCGAGGAGGCGGGGGGGAGGGGCGCCCTACGCCGAGGGTGGAGCCGGTGAACGTGCTCGGGCGACCCTCACGGTAGTACGCGCAGCTCGTGGGTCGCGAAGTCCCACGCCACGCGTCCCAAGCTTGCCGCCCAAGGCATGCCAAGGATGACGTCGGCGTCCTCGCCTGGCATGACGTAGGCGTCGATGTTGAAGGTGCTTGGCGTCGAGGCGTAGTGGCACGTCGAAGGTGGCGGCGCGACATGTAGACGTGGCGCCAATGCCGGTGGTGATCGACACGCACGGCCGAGTCCGGAGGCCGCCGTGGTCACCACACGGGGTCGATGTAGTTGTGCGTTGCTCCCCGAGTCGACGATGATGTTGACGCCCGTGGCCTCGAGATCATACCGACGAGGTAGAGAGAATGAGCACCACGCATCGGGAGTCGGGGTCCCCGGTGAGGACCTTTAGATCACCGGCTCCTCTTTGACGCCCGCTAGTGGGGCGTTTGTCGTGTCGCCGGTGTAGTCATTGAAGATCGTGATGTCGAAGAGATACTTGCACTTGTGACCCCCGTGAGAACGGCTCGTCACGCTTGAAGCGTAAGTCCAAGCTTTGCGCCGTTCCGTCATCTCCTCTCGGTGTCACCGCTTGAATGGCCGAAGTCGTTCTTCGACGACGGGGGCGCCTAGGGGGCAGCCGCCAGGCCGGGGGGCGCAGGGGCCCCGCCCCTTTGCTGCGGCTGGCTTGCCGGTGTTGTAGAGGATGGCGAGGCGTCGTCGCCAGACGCCGGGCGAGACATGGCTGCCTCCATGTCCTTGGGGTTCTCGCATCTCGACGTCCGTCTTGAGCGGTTCGCCCAAGCCTTGTGTAGATATTGACTGCTGGCTGGTCGCCGAGGTTGCCCGCACGCGCCACGTGTGCCGAGAACCGCTTCGGTGTACTCATCGACGTTGCCTGTCTTCCTTAGTGATGCCGGCTCACCCGGCCAGATTGCGCCATTCAATTTGGGCGGCGCTCGTTGACATATTGAGCAAAGCTTGCCCAATCCGCCACCGGTTTCTCCTAGGGACGACCTCATGTACCATTGCTATGCTCCTCCCGTGAGATGATAGGAAGCATACCGGACTTGCTCGTAGGCGGCGTACCTTGTCCCCCCGAAGAATTGTTCACGGCGGTTGATCCATGGGAGGGGATCCTCCTTGCCATCGTAGGTCGGGAAGGACAGCTTGTGCGTGACACGGGGAGCCGAGCCGAGAAGGTGTCGGCCGGAGGTGGAGGGGGGCGGATGCGCCCGACGGGCGGCGCCCTCGCTGGCGACGCCTTCGGCCTCAAGCAGCCCTTCATCGGGTTCTCCGGATCAACCGATGTGACTGACGATTGTACCGGGTTACGCTTTGCCATCGTCCGCTTCTTGATGAAGTCGCGGCCGCCGCTTTCAAACATCGCCCTCATCTCGATCTCGGCGTCATGGAGTTGTTGACGGTGTTTGAGCGTTCTTTGGATCGTCGCCGAGAGGATAGAGAGCTTATCGTCGATCTTGTCCATCCCGGTGTTGATCTTGGCGAACTCGTCTCCCAAGTTTTTCGCCAGCTTCTTGGATTCGACGTCCATAGTAGTGGGTGGATCGTAGTGGTCTCGGATACCACCGTCGGGAACCGCCTAGATTGGGCCGGAATCGACACGTAGATTGAGAGGGTGGTGGAAGAGGAGGATGGGGCGATGGTGGTGGTGGTGGCGTGCGGCGGCAGCCGCGCCCGCGACGACGCGGCGGCGGGGATGTGGGGTGCGACGTGGCGTGGGCGTATGGCGGTGGCGTCGGTCGAGGGCGAGGGGGGCGCGGGGAGAGGAAGAGAAAGAGAGATTGGGATAAAATTTCTTTATTTGCTTGTTCCCCCGAAAGATTACTGAGACCCTTACTTATATAGCCCCGGCTAGTGGGATTTGTATCTCAAGCAATCTCTCTAAAGGTTTCCTTATAGATCGGAATACCTTTTACAAGCATGTCCTATTTATTTATTTCCTAATAAGGGTCTCCCTTATAGATGAGATATCCCTTGCACACCAAAAACACCTAAAGATAATCCTAAATATTTTCCCTTTTTTTCTCCGAATTAGTTGCCGAAGAATACGCGGAAGGGAGGGGAGGGGAGGGCGGGGGCGCGCCGCGAGGCCCGGGGGGGCGGCGGCGCTCCTTGGGCCTATCGGGCCTGTCCTTCCGGGCCCTATTTCCCGGATTATGACAATAAGTCTATAAAGCAATCTGCAAATAGCATAGTTTCACATCATATTTAACTAAATCAACATAAGTACTTTTTAGTCTATGACAGTCTTAGAAACTTTTAAAAAATGTCTCTTCAAGAGTTACGATCCTCCTGTTTGGTTTTTAGGGATTTTGTTTGGTTTTTTAGGGATTTTGTTGTCGTCGTCTAGGGCTAAAAAGTGCTCAAACCAAACATGCCCATAGCATTTTTTTTTTTTTTTTTTTTTTTTTTTTTTGAAAACATACAGCAGAGTGGATTTTACGGATAAACACATGAACTGATGAAAACAGAGCTGGGCGTTGTAATTCTCGCCCCTGCTCGCGCCGGCTGCTATCGGGTCGGCGCCTCTCGCACGCGCTGCTCGGCCGCCTCCTCTGTGCGAGCACGCGCCGCCGCCTGTTGCTGCTAGATCTGCCTCAGCGTGCTCGCGCCACCACCCGCTCCGCTGCAGCGTGCTCGCGCCGCGGCCGTGTGCTCGCTCTGCAATACGAGAAACAGAGAGACGGAGAAGACGGCGTCTCGGTGGGACGAGCGGGTTCGACCGCTCGGCGAGAGCAAGATGCATCCCGAATCTAGCAGAAATTCCCTTAGAGTTCAGAAATTTCCCCAATTCCCCATTCGATTTGTCTTCCTCGCACCGCCCGGCGTCACCGTCGGTCCTGGCCATCTCCGGCGGCTGGTAAAGTTCCCTTCTCCTCTCCGATGCCGCTCTTCTCTCTCCCGCATCCACTGACATATCCATCTCGATCCCCACCCACTCCGCAGATCACTCTCGGTGGCATGGACTCTGTCGCCAAGAACGAAGGCGTGGCGGTGGCCGCGCTCCCCGACGACTCCCCTGGTGGAGATCCTCTCCCGCGTCCCCTGCCAAGTCCGTCTGTCGTTTCAAGTGCGTCTCCAAGGCCTGGCGCGACCTCATCGCCGACCCTCACCACCGGAAGAAGCTGCCCCAAGCTATGCAAGGGCTCTTCTTCATGGCGCCAGTGGACCATTTCAATGTCAGTTTTGGTTTCATCGATCTGACATCGAGATCCGTGCCACTAGACATCGACCCTGCCTTCTCCTTCCTGACAGAACGGCCTGGTTCCAGTTCCATAACCTCGGCTTGCTGGATTCCTGCAACGGTTTTATCCTCTTCAAGAACCACCAGTATTCTGACGCAGTGGGCTATGTCGTGTGCAACCCGACCACAAAAACATGGCAAGCCGTGCCCACTTGTGGCTTTCTGGATCTGAAAACCTGCACCTATTTGGCTTTCAATCAGGCCATGTCCTCTCACTTCCACTTGATCCAGTTCCAGATCTACATGGAGGATGACATGTTGGTGTCGCTGCATGCTTACTCGTCTGAAACTGGGACATGGAGTCACGACCAAATTGACTCTCAAGAAAATCAAGGACCATTGGCAGAGTGGCGTCATGGGGGCATAATATCTCGTAGGGACCCTGATAGTGCCTTTGTTAATGGCTTCCTGCATTTCATAGTTGGGAACTTGGATCAACCTCAGATAGCTGCTGTAGATGTACAAGGAAAGACAAGAAGGATGATCACAGCACCTGGTGTGGCTGAGGGGGGCTCCTGGTATTGTTATTTAGGGCAGTCCCAAGGGTGCCTGCATTACATGATTCAGGAAATGTTTGGTGATCATGAAGATAGGTACAAACTGTCCATCTGGGTTCTTCAGGATTATGATACACAACAATGGGTGTTGAAAGACACTGTGAGCTCTCTGGAGATCTTTGGACATTTGACTAGCGACATTTTGCACTTCATCATTGGCATTCATCAAGATTTTAATGTGGTCTTCTTTTCAAAGCCATGCAGTTGTGATCTGATAGCATATGACATGGACCATAAGGAAGTCAGTGTTATTGCCACTTTCGAAGTTCAGAAAAAGCCGCTCCGTTTTGCTCATTATGTTCCATGTTTCTCAGAATCCCTGGCTCTCACAAATTAGCATTGGGTATATGTGCTCTATGTATGAGTTGGTTAAATTCTAGTAGACTCAGTTAAATGTTCTGTCTGCACTAGTATGTAGGATGTATTCCTTAGCATGCTTTTGATCTAATTGGTATTGTAAGCCTATTGAGACATTTATGAAGTGTACCTTTATGGATGGTTTTTTTGTCCAAGTTGAACAATTTATTTTTGCTGAGCAAGTAAAATCATCTTATGTATGTTGCAACTTTTAAATGGTGCACGTATGAATCACTTGCAAATGGAAGGCCTGTAGTAACATCAAAGGTTATTAAAACCAAAAAGTCTTATCATTGTGCTGTACAAAAATCAGATGTACATCAAATCTGCAGTTCTCTTCCTGCAAAATCTCTGATTTTGGTGTTTCTTATCTGAGAGGTAACTTCAAGAAACACAAATAAATTTCTTTATTTTTCACTATAATATTTAGTTCTTGTACATGCGCTTTGTAAGCTAGGTATATTTTTATTTCTGACTAACTCATTGCTTTTAGTTGTTCAGTAACCATGAACGTTTCATTTGAACTTAGCAGTAACTCATTGCTTTGAGTTGTTGGGTCATTCAATTCAGGTCTACATAAGCTAGGTCATCTAAATCTTGTGGATCGTACAGTTATTGCAGCTTGTTTAGAGGTTATATCTGGTTTGTATCTTTTCCTGGGCATACTGTGCCATCAGTTGACACTTATGCAAAAATATCTTACATTTACTCTCAAGAAGTCCCCATCTGTGTTCCCTCTGCCCATGGAAATTGTGCTGGTGCCACCAATCATTTACAGTTGTCATTACATAGTTGATTAAGGGTCCGATTAAGAGTGCATGAATAGACAACACAAAATTTCCCAGATGTCAGACTAGATACCCTGAGAGTGCTTTTCAGGCATTCAGCTACTATATACAGCGTGACAGGAACATAGCATTTTTTTTTTTTTCATTTTGTTGCTCAGGTGTGGCGAACACAATCTCATTTCCTCATTCTATTTTTACTTTCACAAGAAACTTGTTGGCTGGAGGAGGCATTTGTTTTCAACATGGGTGTACTTATGTATGAAATCTAACCATGCCATGTAGGTGTTCCTACTTTTGTTTTGAAAGAGTGGCAACTGGCAAGAGCATTGCCGCAGAATTGCCCCAATTTTTATGGTGAAACAGGTCCGAAAACTGAGAAACCCCTTGGGTCAAAAAGCCGGCAAGACCCACTACTAGAGGGACCCTGCCATCCTGCACAGCCATCGCACGACGTCAAGGCTTCGGATTTTGCGCACCACTGCCGAACTGTGGACGCCCACCGCCCGCTCAGCCTGAGACGACGGCGGAACCCATCTCTCCCCGGTCCGGCCTTTGTGCTCCGGAACCCGAATCGGATGCACTTATTTTGGGATCCCACATGTTTGTTGGGTAGCCAGCTTGGTCGGGTCGTGGAAGAGCCCGGATCTGCTCTGTACGCATCCAACCTCACCCTTATCGCCAAGGTGAACAGGTCATGGCCTCCATTGCCCTCTCTTTGTTCGATCTAGGAACAATTTAGTGAAGGCAACTTTTGGTTGTCCGGTTCGCAGGAGGAGCTGGAATGGCTGAATCAAGAGCTCCACAACTGCTGTTGCTGCCACCAGGCCCTGAGGTAGATAGTGATCTCCTCCATGGCCTACTTTTTATCTGTGCGTTCTAACTGGCATATGGAAGGTGTATGGTAAAATGATTTAGGGATGGGTTTGCCATTTTCATTGTTATGCAGCGTGGTAGCAGATGTGATTGCCGGAGCTTGGAGCATGCGGCCAGCGGGGCAGCGTCCACACACCAAGTTCTGGACCCAAAAAAGCTGCGAGGCCAACAAGAGTCAAACCTGCCAAGAAGCAGGCAAAACTGGATCAAGCACATAAGCAGAGAGAAGAGGCTGAGTTCTGTTAGTCTGAAAAGGGGATAGTAACTGTTCTTCCAAATCCTGAAGTCCAAGAAGAGGGGCACGTGCTGAGTGCTGACTAATTTACAGAGGACAATTTAAATCTGCATGTCATTGTTTTGTTTTGCATGCTTATGTTGTTCCATTGGCATATGGTTAACCTGGATGAAAAAAACTTACGCTAACGAGCCTAATTTTGCCTAAGTAAGGGGATATCACAACACTCCCAAATTCAAACCAGAATTGTATAGTTTTTGTCTTCCTAAAATTTGCAGGGATTCCAGCTAATAATTTTAGAAGTATTTTGTAGAGGGGAGTCGGGGTTAAGACCTGGAAGTACTAACAATGACATGCTTTTGGTATGGCCTGACTAGTATTGCACAGGTTCATATTCCCGTAGCGATGATACTACCTTTTCTTGTTGAATGCACCATGCAGTGTCAAACTGCAGTGAGGTATTTCCTTTCCTTTATTTCCAAATTGTTGCTTGGGTATGATTTGAGAATAAGTAACTTGATAAAGATAGTTCCTGAATGCCTGAGTGACTCTGGAGTTTTTGTTTGATGCCAGAGATAGAATAGAACGTGAGTTGGTCTTGGATTGGCATGAAGTTTGTATGAGTGTGCTGTTATGGTCTAATAACAGAAATGCCTAATAAATCAGTCTGTATCTACAAAGTAATAGAAAGTTTCTCTAGCGTGTTTTTTCATTCTTTTTAACCTTTTATCTGTATGGCAACATGAAAAATTGATGGCCCAAATTCTCAATTCTTTAGTTTTTATCTGGTGGATTTGCTCCAAGTTAATGCCTTTCCATTGTTTTTAGACAGGTAGGCAGGGTAGAGTACAGTCACACAGGCAGGATTTTTTTCATTGTTACAGCAAGCCATATAACTTCCTCATGAGGTTAGGCCGTAAAGCAAGTCAGGTAGTACTACTCATGAGCATTTTACTGATAAATGCTTTTGTTATGGCTGGTTTGTGTCGTCCAGTTATAGCTCACATGTCTGGGAAAGAATTCTAGCACAATGTCTTCCAGTTATAGCTCACATGTCTTCCAAGTTATAGCTCACATGTCTGGGAAAGAATTCTAGCACAATGTCCATAGTTTATTCTTTGCATATCTGTTATCACAGGCAGGGTTTTAACTTTTCAATCTCATGCTATAGCTGAAGCTATTCGTGGATATTTTACTTTTAAATCTCTATAGGTGAATCTATCTCCAGAGATAGCTGTTTGAAAAGAAATGGTGAAAGCAAACAATATGATGTTTAATTTTACTGCAGTATGAGAGCGGTTCAGAGTTCTGGTCAAGTGTAAGTGTTAATGGGTGAAGTTTATTTCTGATGGCAAGGTTAAGTATTCTCATATATGAAAAATCATGTGTTAACACTAAAAGACAATAATAATCAAATAGAAGTTGCTTCACTGTCCATAAATAATTTTCTTGTGGTTCTCATGTTAAGATGCTACAACACAAAGAATGAGGAATAATCCATTTTAAATTTTCTATGGAATTAGCAGTGACTTTATATTGCTCTATGCTTTTGTAAGAAAAAAAAAAAAACACTTGCAGGAATATTTTTCCATTAAGGAAATAAATACAGTGCTTCTTGATGTGAAGATTTCTTCCTTTATATATTTTTCACAAAATAATAATATTGAAATATGACCAGAGCTGCTTTGATCTTGTAGTGGTGGCCTTACTGGATTCCATCAAGCTTTTGTTTGGTTTAGGGGATCACTGGATGCTACCACATACACATATACACCATATAAGTTTTTGGCTTTACCACAATAGAAGGATCCTTTTCAATTGTTCTGTAGATTTGATGTGCTTTGGACCAATGTTCCTGCTGCTACGATAGGCTTGCATTGGATATGTGTGAATTTTGATCCACCGCTGCTTTGCTAGAATGGCCATGATGTGCTTTATTGTGTGGCCTACACTTCCTAAAAAAAAAGAAAAAAGGTGTGTTCAGCCTAAGCCTATGATCTTGTCTTCCTTGCATTGTTATGAATGGGCATCTTTGGTAAGAATTGAAAATCACATTAGCCACGATTTAGCTTTTGTTTGACCAGGGCTGCTGGACGTTTCGCACGTACATACATCACCAGTTTTAGGCATCACAACAATAATAAGGATCCTTTTCAATCCATTGTGAGAATTCTGTTCAAGTTGCAAGTCGAACGGTTCAATACATATGTATGTACTCAATGGATTCTACATGTCTTCTACCGACGTGGTTATATGTTCCCGTCGGTACATCCACTGCGAACTCAAGAAGCCTATGTGGTAGAACATACAACCATGTCGGAATTCTACTCTCTCTGTTTAAAAAAAAAAAACATGCATCTATAGGTTCCGTGTCCACAAAAGTATGAGAATGTTTGACTAAATTTTTACTAAATACTATTCACATTTATCACTTTAATTAAATCAATTTATTAAAAAAATACATTTCATAATGATCTAATGATATTTATTTGAAAACATAAATATTGATAGTCTTTTATCTATAATTAATTCAACTTGAGATACTAAAATATGACACTGTGCTAAAATTGCATTTTTTTTTTTTTTTTGAACGGTGGGACGTCGAGTACCTAGGGCTTCTAACAAAGAGACATTTTGCGCTGCTTCTCTCTTTTTTTTTTTTTTTGATTTTTGGGCCAAAATTTGGCACTTTTTTTTTTTAACTACTCCCTCCGTCCCTTTTTAGATGTCGTTTTGGTTTTTATCACAAGTTTACTCAATGCGTACAATATTTATATTTTTAAATAAATTTATTAAAAAACTAGATCAAAAGATTTATCCAATAATACTAATTATATGTCATAATATTAATATTTATATATATAAATTAATTAAATTCATTTTCGCCGGAAGCGAAAACGACGTCTATTTAGAGACCGAGGTAAGAAAATGTGAGAATTCTTTTTTTCCCTTCGCTTTATCCCCCTGCTATACCGGGTCTAGGAAGGTTGAGAGACAAACGGCGGCCATGGTGGTGGTGGACGCGCTCCACGGGGATTCGGCGGCCGCCGCCGCTGTGGACGAGCTTTTCGGTGGCGGAACCGGCTACGCCGACCTCCAGACCTTCTTTGACCACACGGTACGGGGGCGTGTTTTTCTAGGGCTTTTGCGGTTCTTGGATTCTTGGTTACAACTTGCAAGATGATGGAGGCGATCGATTCTTGCAGGCTCCGGAGGAGAAGGCGAGCGGCTGCGGCAGCGACGAGGAGGAGGAGCTGGAGTGGCTGTCGAACAAGGATGCGTTCCCGACGGTGGAGACGATGGATTCGGCGGGGGCGGGACCGCGGACGAACGGCGTGCGGCAATCCCAGGCGGTGGTGGCCGCGGAGGGGAGGCAGTGCCGGCACTGCGGGACAGAGTCGACGCCGCAGTGGCGCGAGGGCCCGATGGGGCGCAGCACGCTCTGCAACGCGTGCGGATTGAAGTACAGGGCCGGCCTCCTGCTGCCGGAGTACCGGCCGGCGAATAGCCCCACCTTCTCCTCGGAGCTGCACTCCAACCGTAATTACCGCATCGTCGAGCTGCGCCGCCTCAGGGGGAGGCGGTCCAGACCTCCATCGCCGCCGCCGGGACGATGGCGCCGGCGGGGCAACGGCCACGGACGAAGGGCTTGCAGCGGCCACGGAGGGTGGTGGCGTGGAGCCCGCCGCCACCGCCTCGGACTCCGGCGCAAGGACGCGTTCCCGGCGGGGGCGCGGACGGAGCGCGTGCGGCGGCTCCGGCGGGTGGTTTCGTGGAGGACACCGCGCCGCGGGGTCTGGCGGTGGCGGGACCGCGGCGGAGTCTGGGAGGAAGAGACGGAATGGCTCTCGAACAACGACGCGTTCCCGCCGGCGATGCGGCCGCGGACGAAGGGCGTGCCGTGGGGCAGCTGTTGAATCAGCCAGGACCAGGAGGAGGTGAAATGGCTCTCGGCCAAGGACTTGGCGTCCCCTTCCTTGGCAACAGTTGCACGGCCGGCGGCGGGGCCGCGGACAAAGGTCCTGCTGCGGCTGCGGCTACGGCAGCCTCATCTGGTGATAGCATGAATCACGCCGCACGCGCCGCCGCGACCGCGTTTCCGGCGGTTGTGCAGCGGTGGTGCCAGCACTGTGGGACGGAGACGACGACGCAGTGGCGCAAGGGGCCCGACGGGAGTCCCAGGCTGTGCAACGCGTGTGGCCTGCGGTACAAGGGCGGTGGTCTGGTGCCAGAGTACCGGCCGGCGAGCAGCCCGACCTTCTCCCATACGCTGCACTCCAACCACCGCCGCATCGTCCAGCTCCTAAGGGCCTCCTCCGTCGGCACCACTGCCATCGCCGCCGCCATTGACGCCAGCGACAACTGAGGGAGGATCGAGTACTCTGGTCAATATTGCTTGACGATTAGTCTTAACCTTTTGCTCAGGGGTCTTAGTAGGTCTTAAACAGCCATCAGAGTTTATGATTAGAAAGAGGAAGAATGCAGCAACCGTACTGAGGATGATGCACAATTAATCAAAGAGAACAGAGATCATCACCATTATGCTTTGGTTATGGAAGTGCTTTGTTTTGTTTGCAAATTTCTCTTATCATCAGTCCTTAATCCCACCCTCGTTTCTTCTTTTGTTTCAACTTATTCTCTCACACATCGTTTTTTTTTTTAAAAAAATAGAATAAGGTGATCCATCTTATATTCATCATAGGCATGAAAAGTGCTTCATCCCAAAACAAGTTTATATATCTCTTACTTTGAATAATCAACTAGTCTCAAGTTTGACTAGATTTATAAAAGAACAGAATCAGAATTCATATCTATTTAGTTCCTATAAAAAATATATAGCGCGATTAATCTAAAAATATACTGAACTCACGTTGGGGTGTTGGACCATCTTTTTTTTTCCTATAAAAATGAATATGGCATCTTTTTTTACAAAAAAAAAAAAAAAATAGTATGGCATGAGTATTAGTGACAGATTCTCCAATGTTCCAGCGGTCCAATAGTGTCTTTGTTTGCCAGGTGCAATGTGCAATTTGTAACTGATGGATCTCACCCATGG
The DNA here is from genome assembly GCA_015847255.1 of Hyparrhenia diplandra. Classification (NCBI taxonomy): domain Eukaryota; kingdom Viridiplantae; phylum Streptophyta; class Magnoliopsida; order Poales; family Poaceae; genus Hyparrhenia; species Hyparrhenia diplandra. The sequence goes on from JADLZK010007397.1 coordinate 277,725, forward strand.
TATGCGGATTGTTCCATCCCTTCCATAGCCAAAATTTTTTAAAAGGGAGGGGGCAGCCTCATTTGACACAAGCAATCGAACACTCATGGGTCACTTCCTTCGCCCCAAAAAGAGTCACTTTAGTTGTTGTTTTTTTACTTCTTTAACCATCCGTGTTGTATTTAAATTTTTTGTATAAATATTATTTATTTTCTTAGGCAAACTTTTTTCCCATCACTAGAGATACTTTAATAATGGTTTATTCATTTATATTTTGTTAGTAATTTTTTTAATCCATTTTAAGGCCGGATATATCCAATAAATTACCGGATTATCCCATAAAACCCTAAATCATGATATCATTTTTGTATTTGGTATCCGTCTAAGATATCCATATTTGTATGTACATTGAAAAAAGAAAGCAAAATCCAGTAACTATCCAAATTTCTTTCAAATTTTTTACGGACGACGTAAATATGTAATTTTCATCCCTACCAATTAGTGACAGAAAGATCCTCCAATGTTCCAGCAGTCGAATAATATCGGCTCTGTTGCGAATGGCAATTTTAAGTGATGGATCTCACCCATTGTATGCATGAATGTTCCATGTTTCCATAGCCAAAATTTTAATAAAACGGAAAAACACGGGCAGCCTCATGACACAATCAATCGTAACACTGAAACATTTGCCACATGAGGATCTGGTCCAGTCTAGTACGTAAATTGGAAGAAAGCATAATTTTTTTTTTTTCAAAGTTACCCGCCTTCTAAATTTACCAACTAAAGGTCCTGTCACTTTGATCGATTATCCTAAAACTGTTGGCACATCAAAATGCCTCCAAAATTTCCTACACTCCCGCACATCTCATGGTTTAAAAGAAATTTATATTAATCAAAAATGAAGCCTTGTAGAATGATTTTGCAGCCAGTTTAATGCCATCTGATCAAATTTTGCAATACCGGCCTGCCTAAAGATCGATGATCTTTTTAAGAAGGAAATCGTGCTCAGAGACCCGTATAACACATGCTCCATTTCCAAAATTTTGGTTGAACTCCGCGTTCAAGAACACGAATCTAACCTGCATCAAGAATCATGCCTGAACATACAAACACTTACGTTGCAGGACCCATCAGCGTTCCAAATTATTTGCCACATGAGGATCTCGTATCATGGCAAAATTGTAATTCTTTTTTTTCGCGTTCAGCCCGCCTTCTAAATTTAACTCGGGTCTTCGCGACCGGAACGAATCCTAAACCTGTTCCGCTGCCCGCTGCTCTTCCAAATTAGACTCAAGTTTATAAGAAATTTATGAAGCACGCGAAGCCTTGTAGGATGATTTTGCAGCCCAATGCGATCTGATCAAATTTTGCAATGCCGGCGGCTAAACCTCGATGATATGTTGAAGAGAGGGTATCGTGCTCAGAGACCCGTATAGCCATGCTCCATTTGTTTGGTTGAACTCGGCGTTCAGCCTTTCATCTGCTGCATCAAGAATCATGCTCTGAATCAAATCACTCACATACCCTGGACCAAAGAGCGTTGGATCCATCTGTTGCCAAGACAAAATTGTACTTATCGGCGTTGTAATTTCGCGCCCGCCCGCTGCTGCTCGGATCGTCGCGACTCGCACGCGCTGCAAAAGCCGCTGCTCGATTTAAATCGCCAAATAATTTTGTTAAAAAGCTACGTGCCGCCGCCTGCTGATCTTTGCCCAGCATGATATTAATTATGCTGCTAATATAAATATCGCGCCTATTTTAGTAAATAAGCGGGTTCGACAGTTTTTTTTTTTGCTTCTCGAATCTTAGCAGTTTATTTCCGTGGACCGAAGAGTACACTACTAGTAGTTTCTGGGTTCGTCAAAGTGGGCCCAGTAGCACATCACTCAATATCAAGGTCTAAACCCATCTCTAAACATGCATCACCTTCAAATGCATACAGAAATCAGATTTCCGTGGCAGCTTGAAGGTGACATATAGGTCCAACTAGTGCTAAATTAATTGGATATAGTGCCGACTAGACGGCAAGCCATCACCTCAGCTCCTGCTGTAGAGCAGGCTAGCAGCTCGACAAAGGTGGAAGGCAAAGGTCCAGCTAGTTAGTTAACTACATTCGAACGTTGGTAACTGATGTATCAGATGTCACCGCGCTCCTCAGACACGGCACCACCTGCAAAATGTAGTGTAGCCAGTGATTTTGATGAAAACAAGAAAAGAAAACTGGAATTGAGGGATGATGGATGTTGCTTACTTGCAAGCGTGATACCGATGTTTCGCCTGGTGATCTGCCTCAGAATTCCACTCCTTCATTCAGAAGCAGTAAAGGGGTAAAATCAGCGGAGGACTTAGCAGAACAATAGAAACTCATGCTTCTTTTATTATTATTATTATTTTCTTTCAATTTGATGAAAGCTATCACAAAAAGCAACCATTGATGTGGTAGCTTGCTTAACTAAAGCATATACAAGTGGTTAGTACTTGCAAATAACATCAATTCTGGTGTGAAGAATATCTGATTTGACCAATTCCTACGATGCAAAACCAAAGAGTCACAAGCTTATACAAAACTATAAATGCACTGCATACCCGTAGAACATGGATAATTTCAAAGGAATGAAAGTTTTCTTTCAGCTTTCTCACTTCATTGCACAGCTCGATAATGTGCGGCTGCTTCACTTGCCAGACACCTTTCACCTATTTAGGGTAGAGAAAGCCGTAAGAAGCAGCAACAATAACATTTTTTGATACCATAATTCTCCGGTCCAATATTTCACTCAGAGAGGAACATTATTGATTGCACAATGAATGCAGTTTTCAAGAAAAAGCATAAATGATTCGACAATCCAAATCAAGAGTACTCAGAGAACAATGCTAAGACAACATTGACAAAGTTATTTAGCTTTGCTCAGTTACTCTACTTCTGTAGAGTGAACCGAGAGGAACACTATTTTATTTTAGGTAGAATAGTATGCAAAGAAAGAACACATATGTACAGGGTGCTCTTCTGCTATATTTTTTCCCCAATCGCCCTTGCCTTTCTCCTTAAGCAGGATGACATTTCTATCATGACAAAACAAAGCTAGACAACCAAGTAAAATAAGGGTTGAAGCTTTGATTACTTACAGTGAAGAAAGCCATACCTGATTGCAGACGCAGTTGAGAGTCCCCATGAACTTTAATTCTCTTGAATCCATGCCGAATCGCATATTTCAGTCCTAACAATAGGCCCCGATACTCAGCAACATTATTATTAGTAGCGACACCAAGACCCTCACGAAGCCGAGATATCTTCATGGTTATGTGATAACATGAGTAAACCCATGATAGATGGAGCAACCGCAAACAATAAATTTTTTTAAGCGCAGTAAGTATTTGATCATACCACTGTACCATCTTCTTTCTTAAGCACAGCTCCAGCACCTGCTTTTCCTGGGTTCCCCTTTTGAAGCACCATCGAAATAAAGAATACCCACCATCTGAATAACCAGACAAGTGCAAAACCCAATATCAACTTATGCATGAAAATAAATATCATGTATGATGGGAACTGGGAAGCATCACAAGACATGAATCTAAATCATGCAAGTGCATTGTAGCTAAAATAAATTAGTACTTGAGCCATAAGTTGTAGTTGGTTTCTATCACTATCATAAAGCTCTTTTAGCTTAATCTTTTGTATGGAAGAATGCAGAGTTAAATGAATTAAGCCTCTCAATCTGTTTGATCACTGTAATTTGTTCGCATACAACAATTTCCCTCAATAGCACATATCATTTAAAAAGACATATAAAGGGTTGATAGCTTTGTTGTTCTGCATTAAGTTGCTGATCGATTTTGTGGCATTGACCTTTTTCCCCTCACATATAGATTATTAATGCACCAGTGACCAGCCTTTATGTAAGGACACTGGAAAGTAAACAGCACAAATAATATACAAGAAATATCAAGTTCCCAAAGGACAAGAAAAGTACCAGGACTTGCCTCAAACGTGAAGGAAAAGAAGAAATCAGTCAAAAGCCAGAAACCTAGATTTTGAACTAGCTTTCTTAAAGGACTGCAAAGTACAGAAAGTTGAAAATTTCTTCTCTTAATCATGAACTCCATCTTAATTTTGGATATAAAATGCTACCATTCCAAGTTCAGAGAGTTTTTCTTTTTAAGTTGACGAATACAAATTTAGTGCTAAATAGATATGTGGTTCAAGACCAGTCTGGTTCATATCGTTACACAACAAAATCTGGTTCATAACTTCAGATTATCACGCAACAAAGTTAAAGAGTATTCACCATAGAAGCATGAGTCAATACTGCTTAGTTTACTTGATACAGAGCATAATCAAGACAATATTTTCAATAAAATAGTTGCATGGAAACTGAAGAGACTGGCAGGTGCAAGTATTGTGGTGAAGGTGGAAAGTATTTAGCCCAAACATGATTGAACTTACATATTGTTTTGAGATAGGTTGTACATCAACAGCTCCAGTTTGATTAAAATTTGCTGGTGAGATATGCCCGAAGGAACTAGATCTGGCTTCCTGCAGCATAAGCTCATCAACAATACAGCAGATGCCAATACTAACAGAAGTAGTAAGTTGAGAGGTACATAATAAACTTTTATGACTAAATAAGCAGATTGAGATAATAGTGCTTGATGGATTCACATATACAAAATCCATGCATAGTTTCATTTGTAAATATGCATTTCACATCAGACATATGCCGATTTGCTAGGAACACATAACCTGGAAATGAAATACTCTCTCCATTCCAAATTATAAGACGTTTTGGCTTATCTAAATACATAGCTTTTGCTACGACTTAGATATATGCTATGTCTAGAAACATAGTAAAAGCAATGTATTTTAGAAAAGCTAAAAGCTAAAACGTCTTATTTATGATTTGGAATGGAGGGAGTACATGCTTAGTTATGATTTATGAACTTGTGATGCCAGCCATGTGAAATACCATTACAAGGGGAAATGCATGTGTTAGAGAATTCTAATCTTCCTCTTTTTCATACCCACTCTGCCTTTAGGTGGCATCGAGGATTGTGTATCATATTTAGGCCTTCCACAGTGTGACAGTGGTGCCTAAAAAACACCAGCCTCCACCTATGAATTCTAGCACCGCTGCAGTTAGCTCGCGGTGGTAGAGAATACCAAGCATCACTTGTGGGACCCACCAATCCAGTTGAAAGTAAATGAAAAAGTAGATGCCGTATTGAAAGCTGTTTCTCAATGGGTACAAAGGAAACAATATTTTATCAATCTGGCTTCAGTTGGCATTGGTGAAAGTAGTTGTGTCGCTCCGCGTTTTTCTGGCATCACTCAAAACTGGCTTCACTAGTTGCAATGGAGGGAGTAACTCTACAATCCTCTCTCTCCTCTTTTAGGCATCACTCAAGAGCAACATTGTGGAGGGCCTTAGACACCAATATGAGGATATTTGAGTTCTTGCAGTACTTACATGGTTCAGATCAACATGTTGTGCTCCAGTCTGAGATGCTATAACATTATGGAAGCCTACATGATTTGGAGCCAGTTGATTTGGACTAGAACCAAGTATGTCCTGCAAATAAAAGGAAAGTGGAAAATATGAGACTAGAATGAGCAGAAGATATGAACAAGAAAATATCCTAGAAGACAACCCATGAACTCAGTAATAATTTTTAAAAGATTTCAATGTGCCAAATAGTGATGGAACTACACAATCAATGCAATTTTCAGCACTTTACCTGGAAACTACAAGGAACAAGGGGACCAAGTACATCTTCCCTAAGTTCAGCTGCATTGATTACATAAGTAGCATTACTTAGGCCCCGTGAAGACAAGTATTTCTCCTTTCCTCTACTCCAAGAGTGACCCTTGTAGGCACTTGCAGCAGGGCCAGATACCTTTAAAAGAAGAGAAGCAGCGATCTGAGATAATGTCCATCACAGAACACATGCAATTGCCAAGACTTGCATTTATATAATTCCTTAGGGAAATTGATGTAGCTTCAGTGAGAATTCACAAAAAATTTGTTTAAATTTTGAAGAATGGTACAAGAAAAATAGAATATAGAAAAATACAGTTGAATAGTTAAACAGTAAGACAGTCTGCTGCTAAAACATTTTGCAAGATCAAACATAAAATCAAAACAAAACATAGCTAAAATAATTTAATACTACACATACTTGATGGGAATTTCATTAGGATTACAAGGTAAGGGATATTGTGCAAGGTCGAATAAGTTCTAGTTGTAGCCAGGAAAATGCTACGGCATAAAAACAAATGACTTGTAAAAAACAGAAAAAAAAGGTTATGAGTGGCAATTGCCAAGTATACCATTAATTACTGAACAGCTGTTATGGTTTCGAATCTTTTAGGAGAATATAGCTAGTGCAAGATTTCACAGATAATGCCAATTGTTGTGTATTAAATTAAACTAAAATAAAGGATCCTTTAACATCTTGCCAACCTAGCCTCGGGAAAATATCCATGGTATTCACAGAACTAGCAGTGTATCAGAATAATGTAGTTTCTAAGAAACAACTGAAACCTTAGATAACTTATTTGTAGACATTATTGTAGTGGTTTTCTTAGTAGGAGACAGCAAGCTAAGAGGCTACTCAAGTTGATATGCATACTTGTACAGATCTGAGATCCCCCATGTCATGTCAGGGAGTTAAGGGAGTAAGGGAATGTGGTGTTCTCCTAAATAATTTGGTATTAGCATTGCCAAAAGGTAGGAACAATGTATTTCAGTAGAATTTTTTCATTTGGTAGAATTGAAAATCAAAATAACATATATCCATTCAAGCATCAGCAAAATATGAGATGCAAACAACATTACAGTACAATCATCTAAATATCTGTAGTTCCACGCTGTTACACATACCGAAGAGCAAATCTGAGCCTGGCAGTCACTCAGAGTTTTGTAAACTGCCACCATATCACCTTTCCTCACGACATAGTAGTCACTGCCCTCTTCCATCACAGCCACGAGCGGATCCAGCTGGATGCATGGGTATTCCCAGGAATACCCAATTATTTTGAGAGAAAAAATGAGTATATGTTAGATATATGTATGATGGGATCCCATGTATGATATATTGCATGGTTTTCAAGTCGTCGCCTAGGCGTCCAAATCCTGGGCGTCCCCATCGCCACGACCAAAATGCGTCCCCATCGCCACGACCAAAATCCAGCAAAGCAAAACAGGAGGCGAGGGAGAAGAAAGTGGAAGAGCAGAGGAGGACCAGCAGGATTTGGGAAGGCCAAACTCCCATCTCCGCACCATCGGCTCCCCATGGCCATGGCAGCTTCCTCACCGGCCAACTGCAGAATTAGTGATGTGAGAGGGGCAGCAGCAGGCCACAACAGCTCTCGATCTGCATAGAGTGGAGAAGATCTGCAAGGGGCCGCATGGGAGAAGGGAGGGGAAGCGGCAGGGAGGACCGGAGGAGAAGTGCCGGCTGCAGATGTCAACGGAGGAGAGAGAGAGAGAGAGGCGGCACCTGATAGAAGCAGCAGCACCAGCATCGGCGGCGGCGACCTCGTCGGAGAGCGAGGGGGCGAGTCAGAGGCGGCACCTTATAGAAGGGTTTAGGGAAACATGGTTTCGCGGCGGTCGCTTGGGCTTCCTTAGTTTTTTTTTTTTTCCTTGTTCTTTTCAATTTCATTTTCTTTCTGCTTTCTTCACGCTGCACATACTCCCTCCGTTCCGAAAAGAGCGTCGTTAGGTTTTCTTGACCTCTTGTTTGACCATCCGTCTATTTTATTTTTTTAAAAAAAAAAACTATCCGTCTTATTTAATTTTTTTAAAAATATTATATATTTTGTTATGACTTATTTAATCACTAGAGATACTTTAATAATAATAATTTGTCTATTTTATATTTTACATAAATTTTTAAATAAGACGAACGGTCAAAACGAAATCGTAAAATCTAAAATGACACTTTGGAACGGGGAGGTACCCATTTAGGTGTCACCTAGTTGATTTCAATTACTATCGTGGGGTTCGCCGGGGCTGGGGGCGCACGGCAGGCTGCAGTGCATGGGGGGCAGGGGCGGGCGGGGGGGCGAGCGGCGGTCGGGGCGGGCGGGCGCGTCTGCGCCACGGGCGGACGGCGATTACGGCGGAGGTTCGGGGCTGGGCACGGCGGACGGCAGGCGGGGGGTGCGGTCGCAAGACGGCAGGCTTGGTGCCTTGGTTCGGTTCGGCGGCACACGGCGGGCAAAGGGCTGCGCCCGGCGAACAGCGGACAACTTGTCTGCCAATGGTGAGCTCCAACTCAAGCCTCCAGCTCCGGTCACAGTTATTGTTTAGTGCTATAAAAAAACGATGGATTCCGTTTCTGTACATGCCTACATGGGTGTGGATCAAATGTATGTTTTTTGTTTAGTGCTAGATCCGGCTAGTTTTGTTTTATGGGTTTTCACTTTTCACTTTTCATTCACACTTTGGAAGTTTTATGCCTACATGGATGTGGATCAAAAATTTTGGAAAGACTGCTACTGTTTGTCAATTATCAGACCAAGTTATCCTATATTTTTAATGTTGTGTCATGTATTTTGTTGTTCCATCTGTCAATTATCTGATTATATATCATGTATATATAAACCGGTTTGATAAAACGGTTCATTATTAACAGTTCAACCAGCGGTTCAACCGGTAACGGTTAGGTCAATGAACCATCGAACCGGTGGCTCGCCGGTTCGATCTCCTCCAGTTTGAAAAACTAGGGGTGCAGGACGCCACCCAAGGCCTGCAGCCACGTTCATGTGGCAGTAGAAGTACAAGACGTGCATGATGCATCTCAATCATCTACAGCGAGGTGCTGCTCCGTTCATGAGACAGTAGGCTGCAGCATTTTTTGGGTTGTGCGTGACAACTCAGGCCTCGGCTAGCTGGCTCGGGCGCCCTGCCGCGCTTAAGTGATAGCCTTTCATCACAAAAGCTCTAGGAGTATATGCAGTCCTCCAGAGATGACTAGACGTCGGTAGCATGCAAAAAAAAAAAAAAAAGCTCACAAGACTCCAGCAAAAGTAGGAGTAAACGGTCACTTGGAATCCAACGAGCTTCTGGAATCTAAATCTCTAGGAGCAACTGTGCGCCTGTGAAGCAAGGTACGGGAGAGTACTGTATTAGGCTGTAGTGCTGGTGGTGCTGTACACGTGGCCGCTGGAGCAACTGTGTTCTTGTGAAGCACGGGGGTGTTTAGTTGGTGAAATATTTTGGGTTGGGTTACTGTAGCACCTTTTGTTTATATTTGTTAAGTATTGTCTAACCATAGACTAACTAGGCCAGTAGAAAAAAGATTCGTCTCTTACTTTTTTAGTTAAATTATGTAATTAGTTATTTTATTTACCTACGTTTAGTACTCCATATATACGTTAAGAGATTTGATGTTTAAAAGTTATTTTGTTTTAGCAATTTTTAGGTTTGCATGAGAACAACACTCCCACGGTAGAGAGAGGCCACTTGAGCTGCATTGCATATGCTCCACATTCTCTAATGGTGTTCGGCGACAAGCGTTCTTAAATTTTAGTGCGTGCGTGCATCCACGAACACTGAACCTAATAATTTTGCCCTCCAATGCGGCAATGCAATCTGATGAAATTCAAAATGCCGGCCTGGCAAGGTTGATCTGTTTAAGAGGGAAATAAGGGCTTGTTTGGTTGGTGTCTAATTTTTACCAAACCAAAATCATGACATGTCAAAATTTTGATCATCAATTGATTCATTTGCAAAAGATTGGCATTACTAATTTTTATGCCAAAGTTTTGGCAACTCTTTAGAATGTTCTTAAACTACATGTGAAAAAGAAAGTTCACAAGGCCTTTATTTTGACAATCAACCAAATACATATCTATATTTTTTGCCCTAACTTTGACAATCCTTATTTGGTAAGCCTAAGTTTTGGCTTACCATGATTTTGGTTAGACAAAAATTGATAGCCAACCAAGCAGACCCTAAATTCTTACAAACTGTGTGCTTTGTTCCGAAAGAAGCGATAAAATGTGCGTCGAAGTTTCAAAAATGCTGGAACAAGGAGGGCATCAAATCCATCACAGAGCAACTTGTCGAAGCAACATTAAAATTAGGTAAAGCTTCCAAACAGTTTCACATCAAACTTAGGTGCCATGGTGCTAGCTTATTACACGATAATAAAAAGAGCCCCACGAGAGGGTCCATGGACTGAAAGCTTACCCCATCACAGAATAACAAGGTCTAAACGATCCCTAAACATGCATCACCTTCCAACTAGATATAGAAGTCAGACTTCCATATCAGCTTGACGGTGAAATAGGTCCAGATAGTGCTTAAGTACTTGGATACAGTGCCTACTAGACAGCAGGCTATCGCCTGGCTCCTGATGTAGAGCAGGCTAACTAGCAGTGCAAACTGATGTATCAGTAGTAACCACGCTCCTCAGACACGGAGCCACCTGCAATGTAGGGTCGCCAGTGATTTTTATGAAAACAAGAAAATAAAACTGGAATCGAGGGATGATATGTATGTTTTGTTTTGTACGTGGAAGCTTGGTTCCAATGTTCGCCTGGCGGTCGGCTTCAGCATTTGCACCCTTCATTCAGAAGCAGGAAAGGGGTAAAATCAGCAGAGCACTAAGCAGTACAATACTAACTAATTCTTTTTAATATTATTTTCCTTCAATCTGATGAAAGCAACTATTGCTGTTGTAACTTGCTCTTGCTTAACTAAAACATATACAGCACATGCAAATAACATCGATCATGGTGGAAGAGATATCTTATTTGACAAAATGGCTATGAAAACCAAAGCCTGCAAGCTTATATAAAAGCATAAATGCATTCCATACCCGAGGAACATGTTTCACCTCAAAGGAATCAAAGTTCTGTTTCAGCTGTTGCACTTCATTGCACAGATCCCTCATGTTCGGGTTCCTCGTTTGCCACTCACCATTCACCTATTCAGAATAAACAGAGAAGAACGTAAGCTGTAAGAGCAACAACATTTTCTGGATACCATAAGTTTCTGGTCAAATATTTCATTTGGAGAGGGACATTTCCAAAAGCTTACACTTCTACCGATTGCACAATGAATGTAGTTCTCAAGGCATAAATCAAGAGTATTTGTGCTCATGTTCCGACTTTCAATCTAAAATCAGGGAAAAATCGTATTTGTGCTCATGTGAAACGAGACAACAGTGTTAATATTTTTAGGTGGAATTCAAAAAAAAAAATCTGTCCATGTGGCTCTGCTGCTATTTTTCTTTAGGAACAAACCGAGAACGTGGAAATTGACAAAGTTATTTACTTTGCGCGGAAAAATTCATGAATCGTCAACATCCTGTATTTCGTAAGTGAAAACGAGACAACAGTGTTAATATTTTTAGGTGGAATAGTACTCGCGTGGAGAAAAAAATCACATCTGTCCATGTGGCTCTTTTGCTTCATTGTTTTTCTTTAGCAAATGACATGCCTATCATGACAAAACAGAGAAGCTACCCAACCAACTAAGGGATGAAGCTTTGATTACTTATATAGTGAAAAAAGCCATACCTGTTTGGTCACAAGTTGAGAGTCCCCATGAACTTCAACTCTCTTGAATCCATGCTCAGCCGCATGTTTCATTCCTAGGATCAGGCCCCGATACTCAGCAACATTATTAGTAGCATCACCAAGACCCTCACTAATCCGAGATACCTTCATGGTTACGTGATAACATTAGTGAACCCAGTGATAGATAGACCACAGCAAACAACAAATTCTTCAAGTGCAGTAATTATTTCATCATACCACTGTTCCATCTTCTCTCATAAGCACAGCTCCAGCCCCAGCCTTACCTGGGTTCCCTTTTGAAGCACCATCAAACTTAATAATACCTGCCATCTGAACAACCAGATAAGTGCAAAACCCACCATCAGCTTATGCTTGGAAAATAAATAAAGAACATATATGATGGGAACTGGGCAGCATCACAAGACATAATCTGAATCGTGCAAGTGCATAAAACATGTAGCTAAGATAAATTAGTACTTTAGCCTTGATTTGTAATTGGTTTCTATGATTACCATAAATAATATACATGAAAGAAAAAAAGTCCGCCGAGGATATGAAAATTAACAGGAGTAGCCTCAAAAGTAAAGGAAAAGTAGAAATTAGCCTAAAAAATTCCTGAACCTCGATTATGAACTAGCTTTCTTAAAAGGACTGCAAAGTACAGAAGGTTGAAAATTTCCTCTTTTAATCAGGAACTGCACCTTGATTTTGGATATAAAATACTACCAGAGTTTTTCTTTTTATGTGGATGAATGCAAATTTAGTGCTAAATAGATATGTGGTTCAAGACCTGACTGCTTCATATTGTTACAACAAATGACAAAGTTAGTATCTACCATCTACCTTAATCTTGTTCACCATATAAGCATACACTGAGCTAATACTGTTTAACAATATTTTCAATAAAATAGCTGAAAGTAAAGAGGAAACTGAAGAGACTGAGAGGTACAAATATTGTTGTAAAGGTGGAAAGTAATTAGCCCAAACAAGATTGAACTTATGCATTATGTTTTGTTAGGTTATGCATCAACAGCTCCAGTATGATTGAAATTCGCTGGTGAGATATGCATGGAGTACCTAGATCTGGCTTCGGGCGGCATAAGTGCATAATGCCAATACTAAGTATAGGTAGATAATAAACTTTCATGACTGAATAGGTAGATCGAGACATCAAGCCAGTAAGAAGGAAAAAACAGCTTGTCTTGGATTTCTAAATCTAAATTTGGGTAAATTTCCCCAAATTTTAAAATGCATTGTTTTCATCTCCTATGAGCAATGGAGGAACATGCGAATCCCAAAAGGTTTTGTTTATAGGAAAATACGTATAAGGCAAGTCAAACGTATAAAAATCAACTAGACAACTAGGATCCACCAGTCCAATCGATAAAAAAAAATGGACTGATGAACGGATTGGAATAGAGGCACTTCAGAAGGAAGAATATAAAAACAACTAGATATAGTCCTTAAAATTTATAAACTAACTTCCTTCAGAAGAATACAAAAACAACTAGATAGTCCCCATACTCCAAAATATATATTATAAACTAAAAGCCAGTCAACAAGATATGCCGTTTCATGTAACACAAGTGGAAAAAATTCCCAAATCTAAAACCTAACTAAAATGCATAAAATCCGTTTTCATCTACTATGAGAAATGCATGAAGATACGAACCCCCAAAAACTTCAAATCGAGAAACAAGTACGCCGTCCACTACCATCTACCAGTGGATTCCCGTGAAAGAAGAAAAAAATGGACGGATGACGAACTGATTGGGTTTCGCACGTAGAGCACCAAGACATCTTGCAGTGCTACAGAGATGTTTGTGTTCGATCGAGAACGGAGTAATCAATCAGGGCAATGCAGGATCGCGCTTACCAGAAAACCCGCTCTGCTGCGGCTGCGGACTCGGCTGCGGGCTGCGGCGGTTTTAGGTTCTGCGCTTTCCGTGGACTTGGTTGGAGGTCAAGAGGCACCTTTGGACTCCGCCGGGCGGATTTCATAGCGGCGACGGGCGAGGGGGAGTAGGGCCGCCGTTCCGTTTGGATGGAAAGAAACGGATCCGTTCCTTCCTCACGTGAATCACAGCAGAAACGCTTCCATTAACTGCTCGGAGAATATCGGAACGGCGAGCGGCGCGCTTGGAATTGGAAAGTCTTGAGTGGGGTCGTGGTAAAATAATTCACGTTCTTATGTCTGACTAGAAAATGGCACGGCGCCTATACTGATCGAGTGTTTCATTTGTCTTTGTAAATTTTGGCATAATTCTATAGCTTCTCCTTTGTTTCCAAGTGCTCAAATGCATACCAATGGCTGCTTTCTTTGTATTCGTTTTTATGATTCTTTAGGGCCTGTTTAGTTCCACATGAAACCCAAAATGCAAAATGCCAATATTATAGGAGTAGAAAAATTTAGAATGCCAATTTTTTTTTTTATACGTTTAGTTCCATTTAAAAAAAAAAGTAAAATACCAAAATTAGCACACATGCATGCTGCGGGCACTGCATGCAGCTGGCTACGGTCTCTCAGGTCACAAATCCAAAATGCCAAAATCCTAATTCTTTAGTACAATATCACTATAGTACTTAGTTCCATTTTGCAAAATGATTATTCAAAACATCAATTTTTTTTTTTTTTGAAGAAAACGGGCAACTAAACAGGCCCTTAATATTCTTGCTTTATGTAGCCGTTCAGACTATTAATAAGTATTATATACACACAAAAAAAAAGATACTTATGTGGAAACGCGAAGTGGTAACGCGAACATAACTGCTACATGTAAGACAATGAGTATATACATGTACAGGAAAAAAAATCATCTTAACAATCTGACCATGCTTGTATCATGCTCCCTCGAATCAAAGTACTACTTGTCTACAACTTCTGAGAAGAAGGCATTTCGTCAATCAGTAGCTGAAGGGTGAGCTCAATGGTGATTTTTGCACCGAGGACCCTGTTCCAAGTAATTAGCGCGCATCCTTTGTGTACATGCTCAACTACTCACTTGATGAGCATCTTGATCCGAGAAAGAGTTTCTCATCATTCCTCTTCCTCTCACGAACAGAGCCGATTCCAGCGCCAATTCCGGGGTGCCTCCGCGTCTGTGCATGTGGAGTCTTGTCTACCTTTTTCTCCCTGCTACGTCTTGTCTCTGGCCCAGAGACACCGGCAGCAGGTCTGTCCAGCCTCACGGACTGCACAGTGCCCAATGCGCTACGCCTGCTCGACGGCAACTCTTGGCACGCTGGACGTCCACGGCAGCCGGAGCCGGCAGGGAAGCAAAGCGTGCGCACCGCACCCAGGACACACTCGCCCAGCAGCGCTTGGGTCGATCGGTTCGTGATGTGGTGGTGCCGGGGCGGCCAAAAGCGGTGGTTTTCAGGGCTTCAGACCACTCTCGCCACCTCTTGCCGCCGGCGGTTTTTGCTTAGGCCACACACACGGACCACGGTGCGCGTATTCGCTGTCCGTGGAGTCGCGTCATGGGCGAGAGGGACCGGCCACTGCTCTGCGTTGATGGTGCCTAGTCTCTCTGCGTCGTCGGGCACTCGACTTTGGCGCAGGCCACCGCAGGGACGTGACCTGCCTCACTGTGCTACGTATACTACTGCTGGAGCATAGTCCAAATGCTGTTGCGGTATGAAGAGCTATTTTTAGCTCTTGCTAACCCCTTGTCTTAGAGTACCGTTGTATTGATATCTGACAAAGCGCTTCTCTAAGAAACAACAAAATCACTTTGTTGAAAAACCATTTGGTTGTTTGGACATAGATTCCAAAGAGAGCAGAGGTTGAATAGACCAAAATAATCTTGACATGTGACAGTTTTTTATTGCTTTACTACAGGGACAATGATAAAGCCAATATCTTCCTACAAATATTACTGCACATTTTATAAAAATAATTCTTGATAAAATTCGACCAATTTGTGATTTCCACATGCAGCCAATAGATCTCCGTGAAAGGAACCTAAGAAAAACTTGAAGATCCGATGGCCTTGATCAACTGAAATGGTGCACTTTAAAATTCAATTCTAACTCTATTTGAAGTCCAATCTCGTTAATTCAAATTCTTTGAGATTGTAAGCTTGTTCTACAACAACTCTTGATCATTTTTTCTCAGAGTAACTATCATGTGTGCATAAATAATGCTAATTGACTCCAACGTTAATCAAGTTACTAATCTCGACCTATCTTCGTATACTATGGCTAAAGATAAACAAAAGCCCTAACACAAGTCTAAGTGCCCCTACCACCAACAATGCACTTAGAGACTATCGTGTCCTTAGCCTTCAAGAATATCCTTTGTGTCGCATGCCAAATACAATCACAGGGGAGGCAAAGAAAACCGATGTGACTAACTCTTTCTCATTAACTCTACCAAACAAAGTCCTTATGTTCATCAATTAACAAAAATCTGGGCCCGACGTGTTCGTAAGAGTATAAAGAGAAAAATGATGCACCATACAACTAGTCATAACACACGAGAATCCTCGCTATGATGTATTTGGTAGAAAAAGTTTATATTAAAATTTTGATTGTTAAAACACTATATGAGATGTCTAAAATTCTGGTTGTAAACACACTTTGTAGACATATTTATATTAAGGAAGTAAAGCTTCAATGCATGAGCAAATCATTAGAACATCGGTAAATTTGGTGAAAATTATACATGCAAATATGGCTTCATGGTTCTGCTTCTAGTGCAAGATCTAGTTAAGTAGCTAAAACTTGCATATCAAAGACTTTGCATTTGCCTTGTTGCTTATGAAGAGAGCTAAGACGTCAAATTTGCTGCATTGATGCTTGTTTATTTGTTGTTGATCCTGGCTGACCACATGTGCAATTTTTCCCACAATTGCAGTCTCATTTCTTTTGGGAGTCCAAACTCCACTAAACATATATGGCTGTATTATACTCAGGAAGACCCATGTAGATTCACTACTACACACAAGTCATGAATTGCACAAAAATGTCGCTAAGCTGCTCCTCTGTTCGCTTTTATAGCAGCGTTGTGGATGACAGATAGGAAGCACTTTGTTCATCCACCATTGACATGTCCTTGTGTTATCTCTCTCAGGCACACCGGTTTGTGGTGGTCTACGAGCAGGAGTACTGCCACGGCGGCGGCATCCAGCAAGGCCAGCCCGGCCGGACGCCCTACGGCGCGCCCGTCCGTGTGGAGGACCTGGGCGTCACCCACGTCCCCAGGGAGGTGTTCGAGGAGTTCCTTCGGGTCCAGTTCGGGAGATTGGCCCGCGCTACACATCGGCCACCTACATGCTCCTCAGCCACAACTGCAACAACTTCAGTAACGTGGTCGCGCAGTTCCTCGCCGGCGCCACCATCCCTAGCTACATCCTCGAGCTGCCCAACCAAGTGATGAACAGCCCGGTCGGCGCGCTCATATGTAACGGCTCTAACCCTGAGTACTCTAGCTTTTTTGCATCCTAGAATTATGCATCAGGCCGCCCCAATTGAAGGCTCACCGTTTTGCTCTTTGTAGTGCCAATGATCCGAGGGGGTTGGAGGCGAGCTTGGGAGGCTGGGGGCTGTGGCTGTCGCCACAATTCAGGCCGGCGGTTCTGCTGCAGCCCGGTTAGCGCCACCACCGTGACTCGGCGACCGGCGAATGGCGTGGTGCCAAGATCGGCGGCGGCGGCGGCGGCTGCGATAATAAACCGGAGGCTTCAAGAGGCGGGCGATAATGGCAATGCCAATGACAGCACGCCGCCGCCGTTCGGCGGCAGTGCAGCCCGCAGCAGCAGCGGCGGCGGCGCTGGCGCTGAGGTGAGCAGCGTGGCGCCTACGGTTTCAACCAAGTTGGCGGCACCCCCGCCAAACCCCCTCGCGGCGGCGAAGAGCCGGGTGCAGGAGGTGATAAAGCGCGAGTTCGCGGCCATCATGGTGGCTGGCGCGTCGCGTGCCGGCGAGGCGATCGTGCTGGCCGCGCGCAGGGTCATGGAACGGCACGGCCTGCAGTGCGCCGCTGCCGCTACCGCGCAGCGAGGGTAGTACAGTAGTATAGGTGGGTGGGGTCTGTGGCGTCCGTCCTGTAACTGTAAATCGGCCGTTCCGTTACTTAATGTTTGGTCATTGGCATTCTCGGATTTCTCCTGTAGTCTGCTGATCTGCTATGATGAAACTGCTCATGGCAAATAGAAGTAGTCCGTTCAAAAAAAAAAAAACCTCTCAATTCCCGGAAAGCTAAACGCTTTTAACTTCGACTAAATTCATATAAAAATTTACTGACACTTTTAATATAAAATAAATATCAATAAATTAACATATAATGAGGAATATATTTTGATAATAAATTTCTATTTGATACATAAATATTAATATTAATTACTATTAACTTAGGCGCTGAAATGCTTTTCATCCTTGGATCTAAAACCGGGCAAACTAACTTTCTCATCTTTTGAAATCATGCAATTACCTCCCTGGATAGGTTTTGAAGGTGGTTTCGTATTTTTTTTTTTATTTATTTTGGCTAAAACTTAAAAAAAACAAAATAAATCATTGGAAAATCATAAAATGAAAAATCTATTTTTGTTGAACACCGTGAGTAGATCTACAAAGTGAATATATAATATTTTAAGCTTTAGTACAAATTTTATATTATAGATTTAGATCTATGTTTTTTACAATTAATTAATTAAAATAATTCATAATTGTAGTTTTTGTAGACTAGCTGTGGTGAACCATTTATGGTGGCCTAATTATTGTATGGTTTACCTGTAGTGAAAATTTTAGACTCATTGAATCATGTACAAGTTAGTTATAGATTTATTTAGGGTTGATGCTAGTTAAATATAAATAAATCTAAATAACTAAATTATAGATGATCCAATGAGTATGATATTTTGCGAATTGGCTTGTAGTCAATGGTAGGGCGGTTCAGTGGGGCCGCTACCACCGGGGTTCAAATCACGGTGCTCGCACCTTTCTTGGGATTTTCCCGGGATTTCCCGGCGTTGTGCATTAAGTGGTAGCGGCGTTCCGTCGGCGACACGCAGGCGCCTATGGTGACTTCGAGAATCTCAGATCTGTAGAACGCTGCCCGGTCCTTCGGAGAGGTGCTCATAGGGGCGGGGTTTTACGTGCGTGCGTTCATAGGGGTGAGTGTGCATGCGTGTTGTGAGTGTCTGCGTTATCTTTGTGTCATTCAAAAAAAAATGAGTATGATATTTTAACTACAGTTCAATCATATAAAAATTAGGCCACCATAAATATTTGGCCACAATAAGAATATAGAAAGTGCAGTAATGAATTATTACATTTAATTATAGAAATGTGCATATCATATTATATATTACATATTATATATTCATTATAGATCTACAGGGACACCATGTGAGTATTATAGATCTAAATTTGATTAGTACTGTGTTCATTTTTTGTTTGACCAAAACAAAAAGGTGCATGCGTGCAAAACCAGTTTAGTTGGTGCATCCATCACATCACATTGCAAAAGATATATGTTTGGAGTATAAAAAGGTAAAAAACCACTCACTCTATCGCTCTATCGCCGTTTCAATATTTAAGGAAGGAAAGCGAATCGGTTCCGTTCCGATATTCTCTGAGCAGATCAGTTAATGGAAGCGTTAATTCCTGGCGCGATTCACGTGAGGAACGGAACGGATCATCCGTTTCTTTCTTTCCATCAAACGGAACGGCCCCACTCATCTCGCCAATTCGCCAGCTATAAAATCCTGGACGGCGTCGAACCAGCCAGGTGCCTCCAACCAAAGAGCAGAAAGTAAAACCTAAACCGCCGCAGCTCCGCAGCAACTCGCAACTCGGCACCGCAGATCGGGTTTTCTGGTAAGCGATCGATCCTACATTACCCTGATTGATTACCACGTTCTCAATCGAACACAAACATTTCTGTATTGCACTGCCCGCTTTGGATTCGCGAGCGGCGTCTTGGTGCTCTATGTGCGAAACCCAATCCGTTCATCCGTCCATTTTATTTTTCACGGGAATCCACTGGTCGATCGTAGTTGATGGCACACACACCTGTTCCTTTCAGTTACTTTTCCTAAAAACTGAAGGTTGGTATTTTTGTGGGGTTTTTCTTTCCTATATAATAAACTGAAGTTTTGGGGGTTGTGGGTTCGCATCTTCATGCATTTCTCATAGAAATGAAAACGGATTTTACGCATTTTAGTTAGATTTAGATTTGGGGAATTTTTCCCCGTAGATTACATGGAACCGCAAATGACTGGCTTTTATTAATTTATAATATTGGAGTACGGGGACTGTGTAGTTGTTTTTATATTCTTCTGAAGGAAGTGCCTCTATTCAATCCGTTCATCAGTCCATTTTTTTTTTTCGCACGTGTTGCTTGGCTTATACGTATTTTCCTATAAACTAAACCTTTTGGGGGTCCGCACGTTCCTCCATTGCTCAAAGGAGCTGAAAAAGATGCATTTTAAAATTTGTGGAAATTTACTGAAATTTAGATTTAGAAATCCAAGGCAAGCTGTTTTTTCTTTCTTATTACTGGTATGATGTCTCGATCTACCTATTCAGTCATGGAAGTTTATTATCTTCCTATATTTGCTGTATGTATATATTGCTCTTATGCTGCAGGAAGCCAGATCTAGTTCCTCCATGCATATCTCAGCAGCGAATTTCAATCATACTGTACCTGTTGATGCATAACCTAACTCAACACAATGCACAAGTTAAATCATGTTTGGGCTATTTACTTGCCACCTTAACCACAATACTTGCATCTTTCAGTCTCTTAGTTTACCTGCAACTATTTTATCGAAAATATTGTCACGATTATGATCTGTATCACAAACAGTATTACTCCCTCCATCATCTTTTGTAGGGCGTATGGATGAATTTTACAAATACCAAGGAAGCCTAGTGGAGGTAGTTGGCTGTGTAAATAAACACCGAACTTAGTGCTTACCTTGGCCACGTTGGCACCGTTGATTGGCTAGTTTCATTTTGCATGCTTGCATGCATTAATCACGGCAACGTCCTTTCCGGCCATTGGGTGCATGCCTGCTTCGATTAGAGGCCTCAGCCATTAGAGGGCTTAGTAATTGCTCTATGCCTACTACGCACGCCTAATAAAAAATCAAAACTACAAATTCTACGTACGCCCTACAAAAGATAATAGAGGGAGTATCTCAGTATGGTTACTTTTTCGTGCGATAATGTGAACCAGATTTTGGTTTCAGGCTTTATTTTGGCTGATTTCTACTTTTCCTTTACTTTTTGAGGCTAGTCCTGGTAATTTTTCCTATCCTCTGTGGAATTCTTATTTCATCTATATTGGTATAGATAGAAACCAAGTACAACTCAAGGCTAAAGTAGTAATATATCTTAGCTACATGTTTTATGCACTTGCATGATTCAGATTCATGTCTTGTGATGCTTCTCAGTTCCCAACATATATGATATTTATTTTCATGCATAAGCTGATACTGGATTTTGAACTTATCTGGCTGTTCAGATGGCGGGTATTCTTAAGTTTGATGGTGCTTCAAAAGGGAACCCTGGAAAAGCAGGTGCTGGAGCTGTGCTTATGAAAGAAGATGGTACAGTGGTATGATCAAATAATTACTGCACTTGAAGAATTTATTGTTTGTTGTGGTCCATATATCACTGGTTTCGCTGATGTTATCACGTAACCGTGAAGGTCTCTCGGATTAGTGAGGGCCTTGGTGATGCTACTAACAATGTTGCTGAGTATCGGGGCCTGACCTTAGGACTGAAACATGCGGCTGAGCATGGATTCAAGAAGAATTGAAGTACATGGTGACTCTCAACTTGTCTGCAAACAGGTATGGCTTTTTCATCCATTACTTGGTTGTGTTGCTTCTCTGTTTTGTCATGATAGGCATGTCATTTGCTAAAGGAAAGAGGTTCTTTACATACAATTCCACCTAAAGTAAAAATACTGTTGCTCGTTTCACTCTACAGAAATACAGTAACGAGCAAAGATAAATAACTTTGTCAAGTTGCCTTGCATTGTTCCCTGTGCAATTTTATAAATTCTCTTGATTTAGATTGTCAAACATTTATGCCTTGAGAACAACATTCATTATTTTGTTGTGCAACTGATAGAAATATTTGACCAGAGAATTATTGTATCCAGAAAATGTTGTTGCTCTTGCTGCTTAAGTTCTTCTCTATCGATCCTGAATAGGTGAATGGTGAGTGGCAAACTAGGAACCAGAACATGAGGGATCTGTGCAATGAAGTGCAAGAGCTGAAACAGAACTTTGACTCCTTTGAGATGAAACATGTTCCTCGGGTATGCAATGCATTATGATCAATGTTATTTGCATGTGCTGTATATGCTTTTGTTAAGCAAGCGACAACGGCAATATTTGTTTTTATTTAAAGAAAATAATAATAATAAAGCATTAGTTTCTATTGTACTGCTAAGTGCACTGCTGATTTTACCCCTTTACTGCTTCTGAATGAAGGGTGCAAATGCTGAGGCTGATCGCCAGGCGAACATCGGTACCACGCTTCCACGTAAAAAAACATACATCATCCCTCATTTCCAGTTTTATTTTCTTGTTTCCATAAAAATCACTAGCTACACTACTTTGCAGGTGGCACCGTGTCTAAGGGGCGTGGTTACTACTGATTCATCAGTTATCTACGTTGCAAGTTGGCCTGCTCTACAGCAGGAGCCAGGTGATGGCCTGCTGTCAAGTAGCCACTGTATCCAATTACTTTAGCACTATCTGCACCTATTTCACCGTCAAGCTGCTACGGAAGTCTGATTTCTGTATCCAGTTGATAGGTGATAAATGTTTAGGGATCGTTTAGACCTTGTTATTCTGTGATGGGGTAAGCTTCAGTCCATGGACCCTCTCGTGGGGCTCTTTTTATTATCGTGTAATAAGCTAGCACTATGGCACCCAAGTTTGATGTGAAAGTGTTTGGAAGCTTTACCTAAATTTAATGTTGCTTCGACAAGTTGCTCTGTGAATGGACAACTTTCGTTGGTCAGCAAGCTTTTATATGGCTTAGATTTTGGATTTGATGCGTGCAAATATGCCTAATCGTATGGGAAGTTTGAGAATTTATTTCCCTCTTCAACAAATCAACCTTCAGGCAGGCCGCATTTGTGATGCCTGTGGGAAATGTTAGCATGGAGGGCTAAATTGTTGATGACTGTGAAGCAAGGAGGCCGCATTTGTGAATGCAAGCACATACCAAAATTTAAGAACGTTTTCTCTGAAGAGAATGAGTATATGCAGGGCTCTCTACCATGCTTCACAGGCACACAGTTGCTCCCGGCGATTCCAAGAAGCACCTTGGATTCCAAGTGAGCGGCCGGGCCAGCTGCCGGTGTCTCTGGGCCGGAGACAAGACGTAGCAGGAGGAAAAGGGTGGACAAGACTCCACAGCACAGACGCAGGAGATGCTGGCCCCGTGAGTAGACTCCACAAGCAGACTCCACTCAAGGCTGGCTGCGGACGCGGTGGGTCATGGGCTCATGGCATCTGGGTGGCCGGCCACGCTGACTTGGGGTGGGATGGTAGCGCTGCCTCTGCATGGAAGGCTCCGCCGCGGACAACGCAGACAACGGACACAGAAATGGCGCCTCGCCGGACAGGTGCTGACTGCTGAGGTGCGCACAACTGCACAAGCCAAGTGCAAGCCCAAGCCCCGCCGGCCTCGTTCCCAGTTCGCCAGAGGTCACCTTCCCCCTCCGGTTGCCTTCTCTCGTCACGGGGTTCCCTCGCTCCCCACCCCTTCCCCTTTCCCCATACCAAAGCTAAGCTTCCCCACTCCAGGAAGCTGCCGGCCGGCGCGTGGCCAGACCCAACCCAGAGGCGGTCGGCCGCCGCGCCCTAGGGCGTCGGCAGCGGCGGGGGGGCCGCGGTCGGGTTCTCTGGGAATGGACAAGACATGCTTCTACATGATATAAACGGTGGCAAAACTATACTCTACGAATGTCACCAGCCAAAAATAAATTCATCGCAGGAGATGCGGCCTCGGGGGTGGCGGGTATTTTTGGGGCGGGTTTTAATCACGTACTATTGGATGGGTGGAAAGCGGGTGACTTTGTGAAATAGGTTGGGGTGGGTTGGGTTGACGACACAAGCGGGTTGGGGCGGGTTGGGGCTCTATGGTCATATACGGCGCATAAGTCATATATCATCTTCCATCGTGCGGGTTGGGGCGGGTTGGGGCATTGGGCAACGGGTTGGGGCGGGGCAGGTGGTAGTTAGAGTTTTTAAAATCTGGGTTGGGGGCGGGTTTGGGGCGGGTTTAAACCCGTTAGCAGTGCCTAGTGGTCTGGGAAGTGGGAACCAGTGTCATGTTGGACGACCCACTCCCTTCGTCAAAAAAAAAACAGTGTTGCTATATGAAGCATGATGATGGAACTTTCATAACTTACTATAATATTTATATCTCTAAATAATTTTATTATAAAAATATATTCAAAGATCTACCTAATGACACTAATTATGTAAAATAAATATTAATATTTGTTAAATATATTTGATCGAAGTTAAAAGTACCACACGACTAAAATAAAGTACTTTTTTGGCCCTAATGAATTTGTTAAATATATTTGATCATTACTAAAATTGCAGTTAACTATACTTGCAATTTAGAGTATTACAAATTGCAATCAAATATTACATAATTTAGACAACACAATTTGTACTTGTTGGACATGAATTTGTCCTCTGTACTACACACACACACACACAATTTTTCCTCTGTAATACACAATTTGTCTGGAGACCACAGACAACACACATGATACACAATTTGTCCTCTATACTTGCTGGAGACCATAATACAAGAATCATATATAACTCATAATACAAGAAAAAAATGAACATATATTTTTGGGTGTGGACTGTCACAAAACACAAGGGACTACCAAAAGCACTCATCGATGGCCTCAGTGAGTGCCTCATCCAAGGGGTGTGCTTGCCATGCACACATGGTTGTGTTTGTTGGGTGACTTGTTCATGATAGTATAACAGCACATCTCAAAAATAGTTTCACTGAACAACATGTACTGGCAACACCAAGTCAAGGATCTAGCAAGCTAAGCAGCGGTGGAAAGCATTTATCTGCATGGCGACGCAGCACTGAGAAACCACCATGCGTGCTGGTCTCAGCTGTCAATGTCTTGCAGATGGAGTGCACACATGGCCTTGCAAGTGGAGCAGGAGGTGCAGCAGGCATATCCTCACTGGAGCCATTCTCCTCTGGTTGCTACATCAGGGCCAGATGTACAAATGGTGTTGGTTTAGACACTTCAAATCAAGATTCAGATGGAGCAAGAGTGTGCAAGCTAAAAACATCACTCACCTTAGATTTAGGTAGCAGAGTGAGCTGGGCATAAACCTCATCGTTGTCTGGCTCAGCCTGCCCGACAAATCAGCATCAATCAAGCACACATATTGGTTGAAATGCATAATTTCTTCCATGGGAGATTGTAAAGTTGCATGTGCTTCTCAGCCACCTGGTTGGTCGATGCCTCTACCTGAAATCCACAAGAACAATTTAACTGGCAAATTACTCTACCAAATCAACAGAACTCGAAGCTAGAGCAGCTGATCACAAGTGATAACTAAGGAATTACCATTCCGCTGTACTTTAGGACGCATGCATGAAAATTAGAAACAAATCCAGTAATCAATAGTTCCTCTATACCAGAAATTGTTGAAACACACATACACACTCAAAATGACCTAAAACTGAAACTCAAACAGACCTGCGTGGAACTTGGTGAAAACACAAGTTAGTCCTGCTTGTCCTCTGTCCAATCTATCATCATCTTTATATCCAGGGCCATCTCTGAACACAGAGGCCCACCATTCCTTCTTGTTATGCAATGTAGGATTAGGAATCAAAATTTTCATATACTCATCACTAAAATTGCAGTTAGATATATTTGCAATTTAGAGTATTACAATTTGCAACCAAATCCTACACAATTAGGCTTGTTGTTCTTACTGTTTGCTTTGACAGTAGTATAGACAATACTATTACAGAAAAAAAAAGAACACATATTTGGTTGTGGACTATCACAAAACACAAGCCTCATGGGTGGATCATGCTCACAAACTATGTTAAAAACTAAATCACACTAGGCCATCCAACTCCAGATGCTACCAGTACCTCATTGGTGTAGCAAATAGTCTCAAATTGGGAATAAAATGATATACAAAAAACCTACAAACATTCTAAAACAGGCATAGGATCTTGAACAACAATTATACCTTGAAGTGAGCTGTAGCCTTGTCCTGGTCAGTGAAGACACTACACTAGTGGACTCCACAACATAGTATGCACCAACCTCACCCCAAGGAATCTGTACCATCACAAACAACATCACAGCGATGTTGTCAGCAGCCTTGTGACACACCCACAATTCTTCCCTCCGTTTGTGGTCTTCAGCAACACGCCACTACCACCACCAGCCTAGGCCTCCTCCTGCAATGCAGTTCAGCGCATAGGAAATCAATTTGGAAGAGAGCCATTCAGTCTCATCGATCGTGCATTGTGGCCAGTAACAAGGCTACTAGCTCAGGCCAAGAGATTGAGAGTTTCACAGAAATTTCATTTGTCTTCTCAATATCAAGTAAGGTAATGAATGAATTACCTGTGAAAACACAAGTTGACTGAACCCCATGGGATCACCTCATGGTTCCTGAAATGAGAGTGGGTCACCAGTAAGATATAGCATTCTGACAGGGAGGCCCATTTCAAGGCCCACAAGCTCCACAAGCTTAAAGCCATCCATGTGTGGCATGTGCACAAAAGACAATAAACAAGAAACAATTTATACTAGATCCAAATTGCAATGTAGGATCAGTACCAATCAAATTGCATATAGTTCTCACTAAAATTGCAGTTAAATATATTTGCAATTTATACTATAACAGTTTGCAATTTACACTATACCAATTTGCAATTCAGCATTATACTAATCATAGAGAGACAGAGCTGGTGATCATATCTTCACATAAACTGCTGTCCTCATAGCAAGCAATCATAGCACCAATACTTCCAGTTGGTATATCCTAAGCCATTTGTATAATTGTTTAGTCAGATGAGTTCTTAAACTAGATCCTGCTGTTTGTTAGATGATAACATACCATGTCAGATACTATATAAGACATGTTATCCATAAAGTAAGCCCACTGACGACTAAATGTGTTACATTACTCATGACTCAAGAGGCATTATTAACAGCATAGCATATTTTTTTTAAGGTAAACAAACAGCAGCAGGGTAGCTGAAAAATCAACAGCAGGTGGCAGTGGGACTCACTAATGTCAGGGAGGTCCATTTGAACACACACAAGCTCCACAAGCTTAAACCCATCCATATCTGCCATGTCCTAGCACAAATAATAGGGTGGTGTCCTAGCATAAAGGACAACATACAGTTTTTAACAATTTTTACAAAGAAAAAAAAGGGTCCAAAGATAGCGGTCAGGTAATTGAGGCGTAGAATTTCTACCTGTAGCTTAAGGTTGAACAGGCTATGCTTCAATTCAGATGCTTTAGTTGAATATGCTTGGAGGTCCATTTCAAATGCCAACAAGCTCCACAAGATTAAAGCCATCCAAGTCTCCCACCACCAAGGGTAATGAATGAATTACCTGTGAGCAGTAGCAAACATCTATGATCACAAACCAATGTCTCTGCACTTGCTACTCTTCAAAGTATTTGACTGAAGGCAATGTTACAACCTTGAAATGGAAGATAGATCATTTTACAATCAACAACAGTTACTCAGACACAAGTAAGTAAATTCAGCATTTTGTACTTACTAATGTCAAGGAGGTTCATTTCAAGACAAACAAGATCCACAAGCTAAACGTCATCCATGTCTGACATGTCCTAGAACAAATAAGAGAGTCATGACCTAGCACAAAGGACAAAATACAAGATAAAAACAGTGGGTAGGGAATAAAGATAAGGGAAATAAAAGGCAAAATAAAAGGCACAATACAAGGGGCATGACAAGGGACTATACAGCACAATCAACAAAAATTACAATATAAAGTACAAGACAAGGGACAATCCAAACACAATTCGCAGGTCCCCTGTGATGACTTTTTAACGTCCCCGGTTCGAGGGCCCTAAGGGCCCATTTTCGACCTCGGCGAAAGTGTTACTTTCAAAAGGCGCCTTCAAATAAAGGTTTTATAAGGGAATCAGCGATGTCGGTTTGTACTTTGTTGTCTTATATCGCAAGGGGTCCCCGCTTGTTTTCAAACAATTTGTGTCTTGTATGGCGGGGTCCTGCTTATTTTTCAAACAATTTATGTCTTGTATCGCAGGGTCCCTGCTTGTTTTTAAACAATTTGTTTTTTATTACAAGGGGGGGGAAAAACATCAGACATAAACAAGGTTCAGAGTTAACAATTTTTTTTTTTGCAGGTCCACATCCAAGGAGTTCATGAAATGGAAGAACCAGATTCTTTAATGCAGAATGGTCTTGGAAGAGATGATAATGCCATCCAACTTAGTCAATTGTCTGAGCTAACAGCTACCACAGATTGTAACCAGGTTTGAAATTGCAAAAACAGATTATGGCATTAGGACAAACAGATTAGAGTTGAAGATATAGCTAACTCACTGATTATCCAAATTTTTCCCTGATCGGAGAACTAAAATTGCAGTAAAAGCCTGGATACTACAAACACAATTAAGAAACAGATTAGAATATAATTCAGATCTATTGCCATGTACACTGATGACCTACGTGTACATACAGATCTCCTATTGAAACTAGCAGAACGAAACCATCAAGACACAATTAGAATATAATTCCTGTTTTGGTGCTCAAATGAGACCCAACAAATACATCAAAAAGCCACTAATTAACACAAGTGGTACATGACTATGGAAGTGCAAAGAGGTCTAGTTTGTAAGAGTTTTTTTTTTTTAAAAAAAAACCGCTTAGGGAATATCAGTAAATACCACTAACAGACAATACATTTTGGCACAGATATAACTCCAAGGTCCAGGTTGAATGTGTAGTTTACACACTAAAAAATACCTCCAGCTACAAATATCTAGGTCCAACAAATATGTGTAATTCTTGAAGATGGAGCTCTGAAAGCTATTGGCATGTCGTATGACTAGCAGGTATCTGTAACCAAAATTACGAATATTAGAGCACCTGACTCCACTACACTGAAGGCTAGTAGGAGAGGCGACTTTACATCACTATCTAAAATGCTAACTGACTGTGCATGGCTTCATCGGCACGTTAGAATAAATATGCTAGGTACTGGCCCCAAACTAAACACACTATGCATGGCTTCATCTTTTTGACTGAACTGAACATATGCATTCAGTATAGAAAAAAAACAGAGAGCCGGCCCGCTCTACAACAACCTGATGCTCTATGTTGTCTCACGTTCATGGCAATAAAAAAAAAAAAATACAAGTTCAGACTAGAACCACAAGCATTGGGTATGCTAGAAAAATAGCACATTGGTTAAACACAATTGAAATGCATGGAAACATGCAGAGTGAGAAACACATGCAGAGTGACAAATATAACATGACCGAATCACCACGACATCCTGCAATTGTAATCTACATGTAGAAGCTAATTAATAATCTAACCAATAATCTATGCATCTGAACTTGGAATCCAAAAGGCATCATGAAACAATCACAACATACAATCTAAATTTTTTAGACATTGCTTTCCAGACTACATGATGACATGCCGGCTAGTCAAACATGCCTACTGGCTTGTGTCAACTTGCTAATACAGCAGAGCATATATTGCCATGGACACTGATGACCTACGTGTACATACAGATCTCCTATTGTTGCCAAACCTCAAAGATACATTACACCTATATATAGATTGAACACAGCAACAAAGTAAGCCTATATCTTGCACTGGTGACTTGTCTATCTATATCTGATCAACATTTGAGTTGAACAACCTTTAAAATAGACAATAAATTCAGAACTTTAGATGTCAACAAGAAACACATTAGCTACAATAGACCTCATACAAGATGAATGGCTTGATGCTATATCAGCTTGCCACTGCATATCTGAATATGATCTCGCCTACCCGCTGCCGCAATACAACTCAACATTCCCCCATTCCAGCAAATCACCCATCACACAAAGGTAGGCCAAGCATTATGCCATTTCATTTCATTTCATACAAAAATGTTAGATGTTTGTAAATCTGCCATGTTTTTGACCAACCAACTCAGTTAAACAAGCATTTCATTTCATTTGATGGATCTCATTTCAGATGATGGAATTTAACTAAAAAAGAAACATGCATTTCATTTTATTTTAGACAATAATGTCAGTAAACTGAAGGCAGGGTAAACAGAGATTAACATCACCATGAACCTTATACAAAGACTGATGAAAAACCGAGGAAGAATGATGATCTACGGTTGTCTTTGCTTTAATTAAAGGGTTCACAAACACATGAAGGATGGTGGAGGACCTACACTGGACAACAAGCGGACACGAGATGAACAGAAAAGTGCCAAAATAGAAAAAAACTAGCATAAAAACCCGCGCAAATGCACGGGCTAGGAAGCAACAATATTGTTAATATTGAAAAGGTCATATTCATTATCAGGAGTTTGAAATTTGTTTGGAAAGGATTTTTTTTTTTTTTTTGGCTAATTCTCAGTGGCAGATCCATGGTGATTGCAACCTGAACATTTTCTAGTACGTAGTGCTAACCGGTGGGACCAGGAAGTCTTGAACAAAGCGATTATATTCTCCATGACAGTGTGGACAGATTAGGAAACCCAAATGTGAATTTGGTGATTGCCGATCTGAATATCTAATCTGCAGAACAGACAATATCATGAGTTTGGTCTTTGTACCTAGATGAGCTGATTTCAGTAATTCAGAAAGAAAATATTTGATAGGCGTATAGGCATGGAGCAGTAGAAATATTATCAATACCCAGTAAGATTGAGTAGCAGGCTGTTATTGCCCAAGTGGTAAGGAGTAGCAGGCTGTTATTGCCCAAGTGGTAAGTGATATTGCCCAAGCAAATAAAATATCATCTTAAAGGTCTATTTAAATTTGACTATTGCCAATTGGTCGACCTAATTAGTAAATGTAGAGGATTAAGGTTCAGGTAGTAGAAGTTGAGCACTTTGAAGAATATGTATAACATGATTAACGAACAGGAACTTGTATTGGAGGAAGTCTACTGTACCAACCTCGTGAGGAAATGGGAAGACAACTGCATTTAAAAATATAAAGAAGATCAGTATGTGAAGGGACCCGGGAAGCTTGGGGATCGATCTCAAGTATGGATTAGCGCGTCAAGTTGCTGTTTTTGTGAGAAGGTTGGTGTTCGATTCAAACAATTTACAGTTGACAAAAGCTGTACAATACCATGATCAACAGTGGGCAGGCAGTTGAAACATTTGAACAAACACATTGTCTGCATACGAATCTGTACATGTGAGTACTCACCTGATGTGGGTTGGATCAGAGTGATGATACGCCATGGCGCTCTCAGGTCAGCTCGTCGAGCTGCTGGTGGCAACTGGCCTTAAAGGAAAAAATAGCATGCAAGGGCACGCTATTAATAGGCAAATGAAAAAGGAAAATTGGAGGAGCATTGCCGTCGGGTTTTGAGGTGGAAAAGAGATTTTAAAAAAGGGAAAAAGTCAGGATGTTGCTCAGCTGTTCTGCCGCTGGGGACACGGAGATGAGCCGCAGCCTGGAGGGCGCGTGAGGCGATGTGAGGGCGACGGGCGGCGTGGAGAGACATGGCGGCTTGGCCTCATACCCAATAATAATAGACAAATCGAAATACAACCAGTCCTCATCCCCCTCTTCTGTTTCCCCTCCCCAGCATGAATCGTCAAGCAACCCCCAACCAAATCTAGAGATACAGAGACAACATCCTACTCCCATGACCCAAGCACATCAGGCATCCATAGACTGAAAGCATCCCCAATCCATATGCGACAGTTCCACCATTCTGGCCAAATCCTCCATCAATCGAACTAGATTGAAACGAGTCCTCACCACCATAGCAGCAAGGGAGATAGAACTACCAATCAAACCAGATCGAGACAAATCCCCACCACAATCCACTGAGTGTACCTGAGAACCTCCACAGATGTCGCAGCAAGGGAGCCCCCAAATCAACAAGGAGCCTCCGCTGGCCTACAAAGCCAGGAATATCGGCGGAGGAATCGCCCCCTCCGCCGCGACAAGCTCCACCGACAGCGAGAGCCTGCTGCTAGTCCTGGGCGCCTCAACGTGGAATTGGAATAGTGATCGTGACCGGATTGGCATCCAAGGACACAAAATGGTAGCGGGTGCACTAACTGGACGAAACCGGACCCGACAAGGACAGGGAGACCGTCGGGCGTCGCCTCCGCTCTGGCGTGGCAGCGCTGCGTGACGCGTGTCGCAAGAGATGGAAGAGACTTTTCTTTCAACAGACAGATAGGAAAAGTGTTGAACTAATTAGGTCCGGCTTATAAGTCATTGTTTAATATTTTCTCTCACAACAAAACAAACATCAACCAAACAAACATCAGCCGTGGATACACGATAACTATTGCCTAGCTGGGTCGCGATAGAACTTTTACGACTTGATCCCCAAGAAATCATGTTCATATTTCAATCAAGTCGTAAAAGCTGGAGGCGCATGTGGGACACGCACACGGGGACGGGGGACTTCGCTCACGTGGCACGGATGGCGAGCTCCTGCGATAGCCAAATATGGCGACCGATAACGACGGGACAGACGGCTTAGAAATTTTTTTTTTTTTAGAAAACGACAATTTGTAGGACGCGTTTTTGACTTTTTGACCATTTTTTTTTTTTTTTTTTTTTTGGACTCACGCAAACTGGACATCACGAGGCATGCAGTCCTCCTGAGATGAGTAGCAGGAAAAAAAAGGCCGCAAGACGACACCTACAGCAGCAGCAAAAAAGGCCGCAAGACGACACCTACAGCAGCAGCAATAGTATGCCTGTGAATGATGGAATCCAAAGGAGCTTCTTGGGACTTGGCGTTGGGTCCGTCCGTCCGTGTAAGCAACTGTATGCCTGTGAAGCACGGGCACGGCTGAGAGAGGCGCCGCTGAGCTGCGTAGGAGTACTCCGTATGCTCTACATCCTCCGGCTCATAGTCATAAACAGGTCCAGCAGCCCAGTCTGGCTTGGCGAAGGATCAACGCGTCGCCTGCAGTGCAGTAAATAAAAGGTAAAAACCATCCGACGCCAAATTCTTTCAGAGTGTACTCATCCAGGAAAACAAAGACGCTATGCACAAATAGCACAGCCTCGGAGAAGAGATTAGCAGGTACCAGCAGCACTAGGTAAACTTACGTTTTCCCATTACGAACCTTGTTCCTGCCCTTCATCAACTCATCTTGCTGTATCTGTGTTCATCATATTTTTTTATGCATATTTTTTCAGCCTAGCTTCCAAGTTGTTTAAGGCTGTGCATTGCTGTTTGCTGCTTCATCCACAAGGGAGTAAGTAGATAAACCCAGTTGCAGCCTGCAGGTAATTTTTCTCATGGTTTTCAGAACAAACGTTCTTAAACTGCATGCGCGTGCATAGTTGATGGAGCCCCAATACCATGACCCACTGCCCCATGATCATGACCTGCATGAACACCGAAACAAAAGAATTAATTTGGCCCTCCAAGCTATCATCTCCCACATGCATCCCCAATCAGGTTTTCAAATGCAGTTTTCCCAAAACTGTCCTAATGTAAGCATTGGCCGGGAGCTCTCCGTCCAGAAAACAGTACGCTTCAAAGTACAAATAATCTTCCTATTAACCAAATTCTTATAAAAGTATACTATAAATATTGCTAGATTCATTATGAAAAAATAAGTAGCATTAGTTTTGCCACCGAATATATTTTTTCATGCATAATATTTGGAATTATAGCTGCTGCTACTGTTTCTATATAAACATAATCGAACTTAAAATAGTTTAACTTGGACTAGGTCTAGAAGTGCATCTTTTTATCATGGAAAGAGTAGGTTTTAATCGTTCTTTCTTACTTTTAGCAGCATCAACTACTCTAGTAATAATTAGAATGTGGAGTCTTGAAACAATAAGAGAGGGTTATGACATTCCATTGAATTGCATGGCACTTATTATGTGCAGAAAAGCCAATGGCCAATGTGACCGTAAGGCACAGAACCAGAAAGAAGAAGATTGAGAAATACAAGCGCGCTTGAAGAAAAATGAACGACTTTTAACTGAAGAGAAGCAGAAAGAGCAAAAAAATCAGTACAAGTAAGCCATCATCAGTGGGTGGAAGATTGGAAGAAAGGGTACAACAAACAATGCAATCAAAGCGGCTAGTAGAATTAACAAGGATAAGTGGGATGACGATGAAAGAGCACCTCAAGAGAGGCACAAAGCGTCCTAGACATTATGAAGACGGAAACAAATTATCAATTGAAACCAGTGCACTGATTGGCAACAAAATGATGAACCTGGGGACGGTCAAAACAACTAGCGAAATCAGCAAGAATGAAAAGGAAAGAAATTGTTCAACTCAAGAGGAGCAGAAGGCGTACTAGAATCCATAGCCATAAGAGTGAAAGAAGAAGCGAGGATAATGATTCCGTTGCTAGTAAGATATGGAACTTTGGGGGCCAACATGCATCTGCCAACACTGCCATGCGATCATGTGGCATGGAGAGAAATCTAGTAGTGGTTTTGGACAATGCTGCAAGAAAGGGAAGGTTACCTTGCCACCACTCAAGGAACCTCAAGTTACCTTGCAAGTTTATTGGCAATAGATGGGGACAAACTTCAGCAAACTACCAACAGAATATCAGATCTTACAACTCCATGTTTGCACTCACATCAATGGGAGGGGCTGTAGACAAGAACATAAACAAGAGCCGTGGACCTTATGTTTTCCGACTGAAAGGCCATAACTACCACCACGTAGGCACTTTGCTACCTCAAGAAGGAGACAAGCCTCGCTTTCAACAACTATACATTTATGATACAGAGAATGAGATCCATAATAGGCTCCAAGTGTCAAGATCTGGTGAATGTAGTGCCCCTCTAGATGAAAGCATTATCACGGGCCTCATAACCATGCTCAACGAGAACAACACACTGGTGCAGTCATTCGAGCGGCACGGGATAGGTTTGAGGGTCACGAATACCACAACCTAACTCTTAGATTAATTGACAACAGAGATCAAGATGGGAGGGAATGCAACATGCCATCAGCATCAGAAATTGCTGCCTTGATAGTCAAAGATCCCACCAAAGGAAGACACGGACGTGACATCGTTCTCGAGTACAAAGATATGAGGCCTAAAAGGATTTCAGAATTCCACCCAAAATTTATGGCCATGCAATACCCGTTGCTTTTCCCGTATGGAGAAGATGGTTTTAGACGAGGCATAAGATACAGAGCAAATGGTGCAAGGAATGGCAACAAATACATCACCATGCTGGAATACTATGCATATCGCCTCCAACAACGCTCTGATCAATCGATGCTGATGCTGATGTGCGGAAATCTGTCAATGCAGTTCCTAGTTGATGCCTATGCATGCATCGAACAATCCAGGCTTGACTGGATAAGAACAAATCAAGGAGCTCTAAGAACAGAACTTTTTTCTGGGCTAAGAGATGCAATCGTAAAAGGAGATACAAAAACAGAACAAGTTGGGAGGAGGATAGTACTTCCAGCAAGTTTCATAGGAAGTCCCAGATGCAAAGAGCAAAACTACCAAGATGCAATGGCAATATGCCGTTGGGCTGGACACCCCGACTTGTTTGTAACATTCGTATGCAATCCTAAGTGGCCAGAGATCCAATGCATGCTTGATGAAGCTGGGAACCAGCAGAAACCAGCAGCACGACCTGATATTGTAGTTCGAGTGTTCATGCTAAAACTGAAAGAATTAATGATGGACATTAAACAGAGGCAGCATTTCGGAGTGACGAAAGCAAGTACGCACGGAAAAACTCACCAAATAATTAATAGATTGAAGTATAATATGCTTTTTATTTATAGACTTGTTATGTGCTGACACTGGAGATTTTTTATTTTGCAGTTATATACACGATAGAATTCCAAAAGAAGGGTCTCCCACATGCCCATATTCTAATATTCCTTGAAAAAAGGGATAAGTGCCTCAGTCCTTCACAAATTGATGAAATGATATGTGCTGAGATCCCGGAGAATGAAAAGGATCCAGAAACATATGAAGCTGTTAAGAAATTTATGATGCATGGACTATGTGGAGAGGAAAATCCAAAGTTGCCATGCATGGTGAACCACAGATGCACTTATCAGTTCCCAAAAAGTCTATGTAACGAGACTATCATTGATGAAAATGGCAACCCAATATACAGAAGACGAGATGACGGTCAGGAAATAGAAATAAGAGGAGGCAATATGAACAATCGACATGTTGTGCCATACAACAAATCTCTCCTGGTCAAGTTCCAAGCACATATCAATGTGGAGTGGTTCACCCGTTCTAGATCAATCAAGTACCTATATAAATATATCAGCACAGAAGAAGACCAAACAACAGCAGTGATTGGAGAAGCAAGTCTGTCAAAGACACATGATGAGATTAAAATGTATCTGGGATGCAGATATCTCACAGCATATGAAGCTTGTTGGAGAATATTCAGGTTTAAACTCAACTACAGAGAACCATCTGTTCAGAGGCTACGGTTCCACTTGGAGAATGAACAAGAAGTAATTTTCCCTGACTCGACAAACCTTGAGGATATAGTAAAACTGCCAGGTTCAGCAGTAACCATGTTTACAGAGTGGATGGAGACAAACAAAAAGCATGAGGATGCCAGGGAATTAACATACTCAGAATTCCCGACCAAATGGACATGGCATGCCAAAGAAAAGCAATGGGCAAGACGAAAAAAAGCAGAGAGAAAATTGGCAGGATCTACAATGCTCACCCAGCGAGTGGAGAAAAGTATTATCTCAGAGTGCTTCTCAACACTGCAAAGGGCTGCACATCATTTGAAGACATCAGGACTGTCAATGGAGTTGTGCACTCTTCATACAAGTCAGCGTGTCATGCACTAGGATTTTTAAATGATGACAAGGAATGGATCGACTGCATCAAGGAAGCATCTAGCTGGGCGTCTGGGATGCAACTACGGCAATTATTTGTAACCATTCTGCAGCATTGTGAGATTACTGATCCAAATAGACTGTGGGAATCAAACTGGGAAGCACTCTCTGAAGACATACAGCAAACAGAAAACTCGACCAGCCACCTTGCACCTTCCCATAAAAGAAACTGTGCTCTGATGAAAATTGAGAAGCTAATGGAACAAGATGGAAAATCACTAAGGGAGTACCTTGGAATGGAGATAGCTGATATGGCCGAGTTAAACGATACCAAAAACAGACTCATGAACGGAGAAATGATCCATGACAGAGACAAATTGAAGGATGAGCACCTGCAAATACTAAAAAGCCTAAATACAGATCAGAAAAGGGCCTTTTATGCAATAATTGAATCAGCAGACCAATCACTAGGGAAGCTAATATTTGTGGATGGATATGGTGGGACAGGTAAGACATACCTTTGGAAAGCAATCATAACCAGGCTATTATCAGAGGGAAAGATAGTAGTGGCAGTTGCGTCCAGTGGCATTGCAGCACTTCTGTTTCAAGGAGGCAAAACAGCACATTCAGCATTCAATATTCCAATGATCCTTACAGATGAATCAACATGCTACATCAAGCAAGGTTCACATGTGGCTGACCTACTTACAAAGACATCACTGATACTGTGGGACGAAGCTCCAATGACACACAGAAATTGCTTTGAGGCACTCGACAAGAGCTTACGAGACGTGTTGAGGTTCACTAATGAGAACAGCCTTGACAAGCCATTTGGCGGGATGACAGTTGTTCTAGGAGGCGACTTCAGGCAAATCCTCCCTGTTGTGCCAAAAGGAAGAAGAGAACACACTATAAATGCGTCAATCAAACGATCATATCTGTGGCAACATTTTGAGGTATTCAAGTTGACAAAAAATATGAGGTTAAATTCTGTGCCCACTAATCGAGCACAGCTGCAGAGGACTGCGGAATTTGCAAAGTGGATACTAGAAATTGGTAATGGAGACACAGTTTCATTAGATGAGGAATGGGTTACTATCCCCAGTGACCTGTTGCTACAGAAAGGAGATGATCCAAAAGCAAAAATCATTGAAAGCATCTACCCGGGCCTGCACGACAACTGCTGCGATAAGAAGTTCCTACAAGAAAATGCAATATTATGTACAACAAATGAGGATGCCAAAGAAATCAACGAGTATGTTATGGAACAAATCCAGGGTGACACAGTGAGTTATCTGAGCAGTGACAGCGTGTCCAAATCGATGTACTACAGCAATGAAATGGAGCATCAATATCCAACTGTGTTCCTCAACACCTTAAAGCACTCAGGAATTCCAAACCACCAGCTCAAGCTCAAAGTTGGCCTGCGGTGATGCTTCTTCGTAACATCAACCAAACAGCGGGGTTGTGCAACGGTACTCGAATGATAATCACACGACTTGGGGAAAAGATCACTGAAGCACAGATCATAGCTGGAGCATGCATAGGGGATAAGGTATGCATCCCTCAGATCATCATGACACAGTATGAACCCAGGTGGCCGTTCGTGCTAAAAAGAAAGCAGTTCCCTTTCTCTGTGTGCTTCGCAATGACAATCAACAAAAGCCAAGGGCAATCTCTGGAAAAGGTCGGGCTCTATTTACCGAGACAGGTTTTCACCCATGGGCAGCTCTATGTAGCAGTTTCCAGAGTCACAAAGAGGGATGGGCTGAAGATCCTCATCACTGACCAAGAGTGCCGGGTGAAGGGATGGCGAGAAACATCGTCTACAAGGAGATCTTCTAAAATGCGTGCACATAATGTTTCAATAGAAGCTGTGTTTCCCAGTGGCGTAGAAAATCCTCTCTGTAACTGTAATGTAGTGGTAGTAGTACTGTCGGTGTTTCATGCAGTAAGTTTATGCTAAGCTTGGCGTGCAGAGTCACAAACAAGGATGACAGAAGATCCTGATCGCTGACTCAGAAGCATGCCAGGGCAAAGGAATCATGCAAAACAAGAGGTCTTGTAAAATGCCTATGTATAGTACTATAGTATCTGAATAAGCGCTGGGTTCCCCAGTGGTGTAAAATAGCATGTCTGTAAATCAGTAACAGGACTGTTAGTGGTATTATAGCATGCTAGCAGCTGCAGCTCCATGTAGAACTGTGTGATCAATATTTTCCAATGTCACAAGGAAGAACTGATGATGCGGTCTATGAGCCAATGGAGTTTGTCCTGCATCAGTGTTTGAACTGGTCTCCTAGTATTTTAAATCTCTTGAGGAGCAGTCGAGCACCGGATCAAATTACCGTGATATCACGTCGAATTGCAAAATACTCCCTCCGATTCCAAATTACAATTCAGTCTAGCTTTTTGTTTGCTAAGTCAAATTTCTCTAAATTTGACTAAATTTATAGGAGAAAAAAAAACTGAAAATAACTAGAATACCAAATTGGTTTGATTAGATTCTTCATACAGTATTTTTTTTTATAGAGCATTTATTTGAATTTCTAGAGATCAACATATATTTTTCTGAAATTGCAAATGGCCCAAAGTTATAGCCAGAATGAAAATTTGGATCGGATGGAGCACATGTAAATAAAGAGGGAGGTGAATCTTCGTACCCACGCGCTGGAGTTGATCCGCCCGATGCGGCCGTTCACCGAATTCACTAGAGTCAAGGGTGACGGATTGCAGGAGGAGGCGGCGGATTTCCGGCTAGGGTCACTCCTCTCCGACGTGCTGGAGGCCGGATCCGGTCGGCCCAGTGCTCACTCCCTCCGTTTCGCTCCATCATGGCCATCTTGTCCACCTTTCCTCCATCGAGCTCTGTCTTCGCTCTCAGTCCTCCCCCCTCAAAAAGTTAATAATAATCACTGTTGAACACCCACTTCGTGCGCCACTGTACCGGCTCTAGGTTGAAGGAGAAGCTGACGTGTGGGGTCCACACGACAGTGTGTGGAGGAAGAAAGACACAGCAGGGGTATTTTGGGACGTAAAAATAATACAGTTGCCTTCAGTCACATACAAAAATGTAATGGCCTCTATAAAAAAAATTATAAAAAAACCCAACAAACAAATGCCCGAGGAAGAAGATGCCAAAGATGATGCCCGCATCTTAAATCTTAATGGCGCGTATCGTGTGCAAGCCGAGCCTTTCGTGTCAACCTATGCAACCATAAATTAAGCGACACAAGATCGGATTCGGCGTCTGCGGTGTTTTTCACTTAAACTCCTCCACCCGTGGGGTTTGAGTGAAAAAACCTAGACGTTGGATCTATATCCTGTGGTTTTAATTGGTGGTTACATATGTTTCACACGAAACTTGGTTGCACACAGGATATGTTCCCAATCTTAATTGCCCGAAAGCAAGCATTAGAGGAAGAAGAGGCATCGTGGCTCAGTCCATGGTCGAAAGCTAGTTCATAGAGACATGCATGGTGTCAATTTGAGAGTTGTTGTCAACTATCTAGTGGATTATCATGCGTACAATGATAAGTTTTCGGATAAGGTTTCGTATGTTGATAGAGAGCTCTTCTTACACATTGTGGCTAGTGCGGAAGATCATCCATGATGCTTATTTCAGGCAAAGCCCCAATGCAATAGTGCTATTTTGGTGCAACTGCATTGCATAAAGCGGTAGGATCACTTCATATGATTGTATTGTATATGGCGTGCCAGCTAATTCAATAGATTAGGCAGTGAGGATTTTGATGCACCAGGACTTTGGCCTTTCTAGCACTTTTGAAACCGATGGTAGATATCTTTACATGAGACTACCAAATGTTGATGACAGTAGGATGTTGTTGGCTTCAACTGAGAAGAGGGAATGGCGGGGGGCAAACAAAGACCTACAGTCCAACGCCAGATAGTGAGAATCCAGGAATTACAAGATGATAGTGATGATTGATTGAACTGCTTATTAAACCAAAGGTTAAGTTGGTGTACTCAGCAGACAAGCACAAACTAGAGAACGCGGATAATCCAGGATTTCCAGGTTTCAAGACATTACTAGTACACAGTACTCAATACTCTAAACCAGAAGCGCTGGACACAAGTAGTACAGGTTAAGGAAAGGAAAATGAGAATAAGTGCATAACGAACATCTTGCCACGACTATATTCCATAATAATGTGATGGTTCAATTGCATCTCATGCGTTCTACCATGTGGACCACAATAGCCAATTCAATTGTCCTTTCTGCCTTCTACTCCAATACTCTCGCATACGCAATGTATACTACTACCTGGACGTCAGCATTTACATAAAGAACCAAAAGAATCTGTCAATGCCACAG
This sequence comes from Hyparrhenia diplandra, assembly GCA_015847255.1. Classification (NCBI taxonomy): domain Eukaryota; kingdom Viridiplantae; phylum Streptophyta; class Magnoliopsida; order Poales; family Poaceae; genus Hyparrhenia; species Hyparrhenia diplandra. Next base: position 318,617 of record JADLZK010007397.1, read on the forward strand.
AGACAGGCTCATCTCGATTTACCATCTCTGTTTAGAGTCTCCCAACTAATCTCCTGGCCACACTCTTTACAGGTTGTTGTGCACCCTGCTTTCATGCCAAGACTTCTTAGAGTCAGCAAGTGGTTTAAGTTGCTGCACTTCTTTTGATTATTTGAGTTAACCTTAGGCTGCTGCAGTTGCCGACTTCTTGAAGCAGGCTTAAGTGGCCGCACAAGATTATTAGGATATGTTGGAACTGCGCCCATGTTTGATTTTCTCTGGGGATCAGGTGCAGCATTCCTCAGTGACTCCCACTCCGACAAAGCCATATCTTGCTCCTCCTTGGTAAGCTTTTCTTCTTCATTTTCTTGGAGGAGAGCTTCATGTTCATGGTAACCAGAAATCCACCTGTAAATTCCAAACAGATGTTAACCAACAAGCAGCTACTTAGGTACAGTTGTGACATATAGGCTGCCAGGCAATGAAGCAAGGAAATAAACAGGTGTGACATGTCTGACTAGATATATAAATTAAATCCTGTTTGGACCTTGGACGCATAGTATTTTTGGAGTACTTTGGTTTTGGAACATGTGTCTGGATGCAACAAACATTATGGCTTTAAAAACCATAGTAGTGCGAGTTTCAAAAACTCCACTAGACCTCTTTTTTCTAAACCATAGTTTTGCACATCTAAAGGGTTCTAAAACTACAGTTTCTTAGTACCATCTTTTTAAGTACAACAGCATCCAAACAAGGCCTAAGTATTGATAAGTAAATAGGATGAGAATTACCGAGTTTGCTCACTGAGTAAGCTCAGCATGAGACTGTCGACAGGTACAGGCTCAGAGGTTTTAATAGTGTCGACAGGTACAGGCTCAGAGGTTTTAATAGTGTCAGAAGTGGATGGCTTCTCACTTATGGTAGAATCATTCTCATTCTGTTCCATTAATTCCTCTTCACCAAATTCAAAAAGATGCAGCATCTCTTCTTTGGAGATTGTTCTTGAAACTTGCTGTCTATCCACCACCCTTGCTGCAAGGCCTTCTTTTGTCACCTATTAATACTCAACGAATTGATTTCAAACAAGGATGGAGCTTTATCTACCAGGTACAAGAGAATAATTTCGATAACTAAAACTCAGAACTCAAAACCAGAAGAAGAAAAATGCAAAATTACCTGGCGCTTTATATATTTTCTCTTCCATTGTTCGATGTGCCATTAGGGGTAGGCATATACAGGTTTGGTCTGGCCATACCTGGAAAGAACATCCCCACACAAAAATAAATAAATAAATAAATAAATAGCAATTAATGAGCAGCTCAGGTGACAAGCTCTTGCCTCCAAACCCGATAAATGGCTTGCAGATCATGTGTTGGATTCCATGATCCATCCAGAAGAACAACACGATTTGCAGCATGAAGGTTGATACCCAGGGATCCAGCACGAGTTGATATCAACGTGCATTTCACTCTTGTGTTTTCAGGGTCATTAAACATCTCCACAAGATTTTGACGTTCAGAAGATGGAGTGCTCCCATCAAGCCTGTTCAGCATAATACTAATATGTAATTATTTGCAAAATCAGTCATAATGATGATAAACAACTCTGGTCAAAACACTATCCCAAGAAAAACAATAGCCACTGCAGAGATAGATGCAGCAATGGTGCTATATTCCAATCCAAAAAATTTTTGTTGTGCAAAATATAATTATGATTCATAAAGATTATATTGTCAAGCTAGCACTATTAAGCCTTCCAAACAGAGACAGACGAAGCCTGAAGTCATAAAAGGTTACTCCTTGACCAGCACACCTGAATATCCAAGAAGAGTTGAGATAGAAACATTGGAGTCTTGTTGTGGAGTATGATGTGATATTGAGATTGAAGATTTCCTAGTTCCTACTTGAAGCACCCTTTGCAGTCATTCATATTTTTCCATTATTCATGATGGTAGATAAATAATTCCCAACACTCCAGAGCAAAACATAGCAGACGGCAGTACGGCACTAAAGTGATACCAGCATCCAGGAACTACCAAAACGCAGATGTTCTTAGGTTTCACAATGGCTTCATTCCCAAATGAATTGGGAAGAAATACCACTTTACAGGTTCACAGCCCAGCCTAGTTTTTCAGTTTACAGGAATAGTCATCATACTATGGGAAGGCCGTGGAACACATGCATACAAAGCAATAGGTCCAGGATCTTGTTGAGGCAGTAGGTTATAGACAGTTTATCTCATGAGCATGTAGATACGAAGTATAAGAAACCAAAAGAAAACAGATACTTGTGGAAGTGGAACTACCACACTATTAGGTATAAAGTTTTTGTGAACAAAGGGAAACTTTTAAATGTGGAAGCATACCTGTACCAATCCTTCCCTCGCTTCCAATGTTTGCCTTCTTTTACATTGATTTGCAATTTTGCCAGATAAAACTCCACTAAATCCAGAGTCGTCAAACTCTGGCTAAACACTAATACCTTGTCGCCTAATTCAGAACATTTAGACAGGATATCAAGGAGCAAGGTCATTTTGCCACTGTAATCCGCTTCCATATAAGTATTCTCATCTAAAAGTTCCTCCCACCAGTTACTTTCCTACAATAATAAATGTGAAAAAGAGACACAAAAAGGGTAATCAGAACTAAATGCTTAGTTTGTCTTGTCATGAAATGTATTCCACCCATTAGCATAGGTATTTTTCAATTTATTCAAGGCAATGTTTTTGAGGCGCCGTGGCGAGGCGCGGCGCCCAACCCCCTTCACAACGCCTAGGCGTCGTTAAGGCGACACCTTACCAGTCTAAGAAATAGGAAATAGCATCAGGGAATAGGCTGGAAAAAGAGAAAAAGGGAAAAAGAAAAATCAAAAAAGGGCAAATGTAAAGAGAATGGTTGGCCCAGCCCACGGTGTGCCCTTATCCCTTCTCAGGCATCGCTCCTTCACGCATCGCGTCTCTTCCCTTCACGCACGCAGCGCCGCCGCGTCTCTTCCCTGCTTCACGCACGCAGATGCCGCACCGCCACATCTCCCTCATTCACGCAGGCGCGCCGCCGCCGCATCTATTGCCGCTGTGTCTCCTCCCTCATGGCTCACGTGGGTACAGCGCCGCCCGCCCTCCCTCGAGCTGCTCTTGGCTGCGTGCACTCTTCCTGCCCTCCTCTCCTTCCTACCTCTTGCTGCTGCTCCCTCAGATCCGCCGCAAATGACCCAGGCGGTGCCTGATCTGGTGGGGATGAGCGAGGAGGTAGCTGCGTGGCCTCCCTATCGATTTCCTCTGTTTTTGGCTGGGCGTCGGGGACGCCTTGCTCCCTGCGAGCGCCTTGTCGCCTAGGCGACGCCTAGTCGTTGCCTAGGCAACGCCTTAAAAACATTGATTCAAGGCAAAAGAAGCTAGGCAGTCTCTAGGATTCCCTCAAAAAAAGGCAGTCTCTAGGCAGTGACCCTCCACCTAGACCCGGCACGCCTAGGCGAGCCTAGGTGTTACCAAGGCGTTTTTCTAGGTGTTAGCATATCCACACACATATATGTTTAAAAAAGAAAAAGAAAACAGAAGATAAGTGAACCTCACTGAAGAGAAAGGCCCTCAAACAGGAAATGGCCCAAAGCACAAGTACCCTACACCTTATTCCTTCTTTCAAATGGGGGACACAAATAAATGACCCAAAATTGGTACATTCAAAAGAACTGCTCAATCCTCTGCTCGGTCTCTCATGCATGGCCACACCCACATATCAGCCGCCACCGCTGGACCCTTGTCTCCTCTAGTCGGCGTGCCACCTGCACACGCATGCGCCCGCCGCTCCTCCCCCACCAGCGACCTCCACTCGCTGCTCCCTTCCTCCTCCCCCGCCGCCCAATGTCCACGTCGCCCTCACTCGTCCCTGCCTTAGGTGGATCTGTGCACCTTCTGGCGCCGACGGGCTACCGTCGCCTAGGGTACCGCCTACCACCCCTAGGCAATGCGGTACCCCTCTGCCTAGCACAGAGGCGCGCCTCGGAGAGCGCGGAAGAGCGCCTTTTTGAACACTAGATTTATTGGCCGAGTAAGTTTGGATTAAATTATTAATCATCTATTATCAAACATATGTAGAAACCAGAAAGATACCTAAGTAGTAAGTACACAGCTATAGAATGGAAAGTTTCATTTATGGGAACTTAGTTACTATGTGAGTGTGTTGGTGTGTTTGACCGCATTGCATTATCTACATTTTCTTCTTCTTAATGCAATAATATGCATCTCTCCTGCGTACTCAACAGAAAAAAAAAATCATTGTGGGTAAGGATAAGAACCTCATTCACAATGTTTTTCTTGGACTGCTGATCAGCTCTATCCTTCTGCTTCTCTGTAGAATAAATTATATCATAGGAACTTCAGATAATAACACAAAGTGCACTGTGCAGGTTTGCCAAACCCTGATGAGTGTTATCGACAGTGGGATATAATAAATTACCTCCATTAGGCAAGTAATTTTCAACATTATCATCACTTGAACTCTCATCCATCATAAAATTCTCAACAGCGTCTTCACGACGCAAATGTCCTCTCTGTTCTTTAGCCATCTGGAGGAGCCCCGGATGATTCCATACCTACACTTCAACAGTGTTACTCCCTCGTCCCTCCATTCCAAATCATAGGCCACTTTAGCTTTGTCACCTTCTTTAACTTTGACTAGGTTTTAAGAAAAATAGATTAACAATGAAAAGTCCAAATACATGCACTATCAAGACATTTTTCATAAAGACATATGAAACTAATTTAATGTTTTAAATGTTGGCTCATTATTCTATAAGAAGTTTGACTTGGGAGTTAGGACAAAAGCTAAATTGACCTATAATTTGAAATGAAGGAAGTAGACAGCAATTCCCTAGTTTTTATCAAAGAAACAGCACAAAGATGCAAGGTCAACGTACCTGGGCTAATGTTTGGTACTTGGCAAAGAAGGAACTGTGAGACTTTTCTGAATAACCACTACTTGAGAAACCATGAACATCTAAGAACCTTTTGTATAGCTTCCTCTGCAGCTGAGAGAGCTTTACAGTAATAACAAAAACCTTCTTTGGTGGTAGATCATTCTTGACAACATTCATGCTCTTCCGCTGGACAAAACCCTTCAGTTGTTCAAACAAGATGTGCGATCGTTGGTTCATGATCTTGACATCATATGATGTTGAATTCATGTGTTGCCCATTTTCAATGGGGTTCTGGAACCTGATAAAGCAGAATTCATTATTTCAACTTTAAATAAAACTATGGTGCATGTATGGCAGCGTTCACCTACCTGTTTCGGAATTCATGAGCACTCCCAAGAAAACCTTCCCTGACAAAATCAACCATCTGCTCACAAGATTAAAACAAATGGCAAACTACTAGTATTAACATCAGGTAATTTCAATAATTGGATGATTAAGCAAACAAAACAGTAGGGATGCAAGGCTCCTTACACAATAATATTCCATCAAATTATTCTGCAATGGAGATCCAGTTAACGCAATTCTTCTCTGTGTTCTTACTTGTTTCAGAGCCTGCGTAATGTCGGCCCTCCTATTCTTTATCATGTGGGCTTCATCACATACAAGAATATCTGGCCCACACTGACAGTACAACGAGAACTGTATCAAAAACCCATAGCTAATAACATGTAACAAAGTTGGAGCATACTATATCTCTATATGTCATAATGTGCCACATGTGACATGCCCACATTACCATGAAGACAGAATATTATTGAAACCTCAGTACATAGCCACAAGAAGGTATCTAACGAGTTTACTATAAGAGCTTGAAACAGTGCCAATAGAAGGGACATGGTATGTCACCTGCAAAGCATAAGTAATTTCATTTGCAGAATTTTTGTCCTTCACATGCTTTCCAAGTGATAAGCTCCTAAATGTTGAATAACCAATGAGAAGCACTCCACCCTTCACTCGCCATTTGGTTAGTAAATCTGGCCTTTTCACCCTGCCAAAGTAAAAAAGGTCAGATGGAGCATTCCATCCTAGTCTTAGTAGGTAAAGATTTACTAAAGGGGAAAAAACACAAACACGCCATAAGTAGATAATTCATAATTCAATGCAATGAAAAAAAATCCCTAAATAATGCAACATAGAGAAGGCCAATAAACCAATGAGGTGAAAGTAAAGGCTTGTCCCATAATCAAGCGAATATTTGTAGAAACATTTGATCTAATTGTTGGACACCGACACAACACAGGTTGGGGAAGGGAATTCTCTCATTCTATTGCACTGCCTCTCAAGGGATGGGGTATGTTACGGATATAAGCCAAGTGGTCTTGCTTAGGAACAAAGCTACCTTCTAAAGTGATAAAGCAGAGTAACAACTAAAGTAAGAGATAAGTCTGCTAAGGCACTACTGACAAGCCTGATAAGGCAGTAATCTACTACTATTGATTACAGATGGGCCTAAAAGTGTACAATTTATAATTATGTGTACAACTTATATGAAATTCCAAGACTAAGTTCTCAATGTACCAAAAAGAGTTAAAACAGATGGGTCGAATCCAGAAATTTGAAATAACTAGAATATAAGTCATTTTGTCAGATAAGACTACAGCAGGATGCCTACGCCCAATTACAGGATTGAAGCAGCTTTCATAGAAATGTTTGTAGTTGAGTTGCAACCCCCCACCCCGACCCACCAGTAGCTGTTTTGACAATATGTGTTGTCTAGGACTTGCAGTGTTTTTTCCTCTTTCCCAACTCTGTAATTCATAAACATATGTACTACATATGTGGTCTTGGGGAAGGTGCAGGAAATTCTTTAAAATTTGGCTTCTTAAGGAAAATACATGCGGAAAAAGTAAAACCAATAGGCTAGTACTTTAAATTTCATCTAGCAGACCACACCATCTCTAATTAATTCAAGTATTCAGCATACACTTGTATAAAGATGGATTTTGAATATATGTACATACATTCACAAGGACTCTACCCAACTTTTCACATCCAGAATGAACATCTTGTAGTCATATACGCAAAAACATTGGCACATAAAGGCTCTAAGTCACATCTATTGGTGACGAAAAAAAACTAGCTACGTCTACGTGAATAACAAGAATGCAACAAAACAAGAAATTTATCTGCACCTTGCAACATCTTCCAACATAAAAACGCGAAGAGGCTTCAGCTCTGCTGGACGCCACTTGCTAAACTCTTTCCTCCAGTTATGAAGAACATTGACAGGAGTGACAACAAGTGCTGTGCGTAATCCAAATTGAGCACATCTCATAACAGTATAGAGGAATGTAATAACCTGCAAGGTGTGAAAGAACAAAGATAAGAACATAACTCCCATTATGTCATGTAATGGAACATGATAACTGCATAAGTATATGAAAAATAAATGTCAACCTAACAATAACTTCCGCAAAAATATGAGAATACAAATACAAAAATTGAAGTTGATTGAATGACATGCAATGTAATGGAACATAATAACTGCATAAGTATGAAAATTAAATGTCAATCTAACAATAACTTCATCATAAATATCATCATAAATATGAGAATACAAGTACAAAAATTGAAGTTGATTGACATGCATGGTCTAGTAATTGATTGCCATGGGAAAAGTAGTTCCAGCATACGCCGAATGAATAACTCTTGAAGAAATGTATATCCAAGCTACAAGCCAACACAGACCTGAAAGGTTTTCCCAAGGCCCATGTTATGCGCCAAAATGCACCCAAGACCATTATCTCCGGATTTGACCTTTTTAACAGATTGAATAACGTTTTCCCACATAAACCTTATTCCTTCTACCTGCAATATCATAAAATCCAGTCAGAATCAGATCTGGGTTCCCTGTACTGGTTTTAATTACTGGTGCAAGAGTAACAGCATAGCACTTGCAAACACTTAAATCCCATCATTAATTCATCATTAATTCAGGATTAATTATGGAGATGAATAAGAGAGGAAATCTTGACAAGGCAGACCTGATGAGGCTTCAGTTTAGAAGACATGCTGCTTGGAATCCTAACAGGTTCCTCATCCTCCTCCCTGGCAAGGTTGACTATATGTCCATCACCAGCATCCTGTAAACAGATTTCCGATGGAGCTTCAGAAGGAGTTCCAACATTCTCGCTCCTTAACTTGGTGGCAGATTGCTCTTGCATGGACTTCAAATGGTCTTGCCTTGCCTACAAAATAATGTTACAGCCTAGATAAAACAGCTTCAAACAAGACTATACATCAATTAGAGATACAAGGCAGAAAAACCACAAACCTTCTCCATTGCAATTTTACGCTTTGTTTCCTCACCGAGTTCTATATCATCCATAATTCTTCTAATACTCTTCTTCATTCTTCGCTTGCTGATAACATGTTCAAGGTATGACCATGAGCTGAGCTTTCTCATGCTAAATGAAATAGGGGAAAAGATCATACCTAACAGGACCACTATTCTCTGATCCAGAAAGCTCTGCGTTGCTACTCTCTGAATCAGAAGATTCCATACCACAGAGGGCCTTGTCACATTCAGAAATTAAAAGTTCCAGTTGACTGGGTATGCAGCAACAACACTGCCAACCAGTGGCTTTAGCTTCTGATAAGCATTCTTCACCTAAATTCTTTGACAGGCATTTTGTACAGAAAAAGAAGCTTACAAGAACTACAACTTTGAAGCAGTTCACTTTGTGCACACCAAGTGCAATAACCACCAGATACAGGATCCTGCCCAAATGTAAACAGCATGTCTAACAAATCATTAATGCCTAGTTGATGATATCAATAGTCAGACCTAATTCTACTATACTAAAGGAGGAAAGCATTCACCTCAAGACGATTCTTCTCTATCACAAGAAATCTGCATGATCCACAAACAACAACATCCAAGACAGGGTGGCGATGCACATCAGAGACATTCAACATTTCAGAGCAAATCGTACATTTGAAAGTTTTAGGGAAACTTTTATTAGGGAGCTTAGGGCTTTGTGATGGGAAAAGATCAAGATCAATGGTATCAACCACTTTTTCGACTTCTGCTGAACTACCTTCACCATCCTTTTGTAAAGCTCGTTTGTTATCTATCTGCATATCATCGTCACTTTCTATTATCACAGTTTCCAAACTCTTCTCCTTATCCTCATCTTCACATGTATGCTTCAATGTCTCAATAGCAACTTTGTTTTCATCAGTTTTGAGTTTTTTAGATGAAGGAAGGTCACTATTAGCACCTAAAACACCATTTTCTGGTAGAGGAGGTTTCTCATCACATGATGAGACCAAACCAACGTTCTCCTGAAAACAGGAAAGGCTGGATTAAATGAAAGAAATTCACCCAATAAATCACAAATTAACAATGCATATTTATAACACATTTATTTAACACAAAACAGAGCTTAAACCATTTAACTTTAGGTAATTACCTTACACCAGCCTCTCGTCCTTTTTTTCCTTTACGCTGCAGGCACTTCATTATTTTTGCATCATCCTCTTCCGTTACCTACATAAATGGTATGATTCAGTTTCCCATTAACTAAGGAAGTGCACGAAGGAATTCCTATCAAGAAACCCTTATCTTTTGCTACTAGGAAGTTCGAACCCAGCAGCTAAACAGAAGCAGTGATAGTAGATTCTCATTCTACAGTTTGGCTACTTAGGTTGCAGTGGTGTACTGGTGTTACCACTAACAGCAGTAACACCCAAATTTGCCAGTGCAACCAGCAAGACATGATAATTATCTACAGCCTATCCACTAAGAGAGAAAGGGGAAGAACAAAGTCCAAACTAATATCATGGCTGTCAATGGTGTCACATGATCAAAGAGTATTTGGTTAGTGCTTTTATAGATTAACTTTTGTCTGGTTCAATTGGAATTGGAACTACATAAAACCTCAACATCTCCATGCTGCTCCCAATCTAAGATCTTCAAGCAAGTTCTCAGAGATGAAAGTTCGGTACTGGGTTTGAATAGAGGATGACCCACATACTCAGTTGATCAGGCTCAGGCTTTAGTAAAGCAAAGACAGACCAGTACATCCATGAGCAGCACCTTCCTATATGCAGGCACTAAGGCTGGTTTGATAGACAAACATAATTTGTGTACCACCTCCCACAATGGGCACATGATCTCTCACTCAGTGAATTGGTAAAGACTAGAGTAGGCAATAAGGCTAAGGAGAAGATGAAGAGCTCAAGGAGATGCTTCATGCTTGATTACAGTTTCTTCCCACAAAAGACACTAGGAGTATATTATTTTCTATAGCTATTTTTTCGTCTCCTACTTCCTAGAGTTCAAATTAAGCACATATGTGCCTCCTAGAATGTTGTGTCATCTAAAACCAGGGTGGTTTAGGGCGAAGAGGCTATTTTCTCTGGTTTTGAGAACCAAGGAGTCCAAACAAGATAGCTTGCCACTGATGATTTGAATAGACAGATGTATCAGTACAGGATTAACGAATCTTGTGTCTCCTTTCTACACTATTCACTGATGCCTCATAGAGGATTCAGATTGGGTCTCTAAATAATCTGCAGATGCTGCTGCAATGTGGCAAAAACCTTAGACATGGCTGCCAACTGTACAAAAACGAGGTATGAAACAACGAAGAAACTACTAGACTACACACTATGATACCTAGGCATTCATATACTGGGAATCTGTATATCTACATATATTCTTATAAAGCTAAACCCACTAGATGTTCAATCTCTTCATGCAAGTTGTCCACATCATTTCCCACTAAGTGCCCCACTAACTTGCACTCCTTTCATGCAAACTACCATGTCATCCCTTATTAATTACAAATATTGTCCACGTAATCTCTGTTATGTGCAATACTTTAATCTATCAACATAAAAGTCACCTACATATGTTATTTGTTTCATTATTCTATCCTTCTATAATGTGATCTAACATTCAATTGAATTTTCTTCCATTACTTTACCAATTTTTACCAGATCCAATACAATAAGATAACATACAAGTTAAGCTCATGTAGATACACATAACATCCAGGGTACCATATAGTAATGCTAGAGAGAGAGAGAGAGAGAACAAACTAAATATTAAGAAAATCCCGCAGCGTAACTTGTATGGATATAAGGCACACTCAAGCTCTAAAGCAGAAACAAAAGGTGCATGTTCTGCAATTAAGCATTGGACCACAAGACCAAAACCAGTGGCATGTTTGCAGTTTTAACTAATTAACAGAGCTAAAATAAGTAGTCTCAGCTGACCTTTCTGTATTTCCTTCTCTGTTCCTCAGAAAGCTCTACTTCATCTACACCTTTTATATCATCAAAAATACCATCAACTTCAGATATCTCCTCTACCTACAGAATCGTAACAATGATAGCAAAGATTTACAAGGAAGAATCATGGGTGGCCAACAAATACAAATAAAGTCATACCATGCTAGTTATCTAAGAGTACAACATGAATAAAGATGCACTCCCTCCATTCCAAATTATAAGACGTTTTGGCTTTTCTAGATACATTGCTTTTGCTATGTATCTAGACTAGACATAGTGTATATCTAAGTGCATAGCAAAAACTATGCATCTAGAAAAGTCAAAACATCTTATAGTTTGGAATGGAGGGAGTAGCTGAAAAGCATACTCTATTTATCTGTTTAATTAATAAAGATAAAGAATGTAAACAAGAAAAAAGTTCCACGGTAGTGACTATTGAAAAGTACATCTCTTTCTAAAAAAAAATCTAAAAAATAATAATACAGCTTCAAAATCAAAAAGCAGTACATCGTACAGCACTGCAATAAATAGCAATAACTTCCAAATTCATCAGGGTCTATCTTGTAGTGCTATTATTATTTTAACTAGAACAATCTACACTTGCTGTGCATACCACTGTGAAGAGATGAAAAGCAGGACCGCACGAACATCTTAGGGACATTCTTTTAAAAGAAGCAAGATGAAAACTAAAAAAACGGTCAATTTAACCATGGTCAATCACCTAGGCATTGTGCACATGAGAGTTGGCAATACAATAGACAGTCCCATTACAAAAATAAAATTATTGTGCACTGTCCTAGTCTTGTCCAATACCTTTGTCCTAACACTGCATGAAAACAACACTTCAACACAGGGTGGGGCTTAGGGTTTTCCCCTCTGTTATTCTTCAAAAATATCAGATAAAGTAAACTAAAAACACAATTCTAAAATTAAGAGAAGAAGGGTAGGATAAGATTTCAAGAAATCCATGAATGAGACTATTAAATAGTCTAATGGTTGCATCACAAAATATGAGAAAGTAATGGGTTGATGTGGCACCTCATCAACTCCAGGAAACTGGAGACCTAATGCAGCCGCTTCCTGGGGGGTGCTTGCAAGATAAACTGATGCCCAGTTACTGCTACCAAATGTATTCTCAGCACTCTCCTTAGATTTAATAAGTTCATTGAAAGAGCTCCAACTTTTCTCATGACACTTAACAGAATCATCATCCCCAACAGGAACTTTTCCAGCAAGAAAGCCACTAGCACCTTCCTCCAGCAACCTCCCATGTTTTCTGATTGAAGAAGGCAAAGTTGAGTCTCATAAAATATACACAAAAACAGCAAAACTGTAGCCCAAAATTACCTCCGTACAGGTCTGCAAGACTGGAGGTATTCATCAGCATTTTTAATGGATCGGTTAGCTTCTTCAGGCACTTGAGAACCAGCCCAATGTGTCCTGCTCTTCCATGCTTCAGTTTCACAAACATTTGGAACTTGACTTTCAATTGACTTATAGAGTCTGGGAAGTTCAATTCCAGCAGCATCAAGTTGTTCCTGTATCATAAAAAAAATGCAAATTTATCTTCAGACATGCAAATTTGTCTTCAACCTGATGAGTAACATGGGGCTTCTCAAAATATTCTTTTCCTATATAACAGAAATAGATAAAAGGGCATACCAAGCAACATGGGACTAAACAATATGTATCAGTTTAACATAGCCAGACTTAAAGTCTAACACAGAACCAGTACAGAGAAATTTAATGTGACCGTTTTCTTTGTGCTTAGCAAAGCCAAGTCCTCCAACAGAATTATACATAAGAACTCCAAAGATACAAGAAATGTAAGTGCCATTATCCATAAGACAGGTTGGTTTGGTTCAGCACTAAATCTTCATATGCAAATTATATAGCACAGGAATTTAGGAAACCTATCTGAGGCGACATGTGCAAATGGCAGTTAATAAATGTCACATGGACACAAAAAGAGATACTTTACAAGGGAAAACATTACCAACAGAATAGAACTACGGGTCTCTAGATCATCAAGTTCATTTTCCCATTGCATCTGGAATTGCTCCATCTCAGTCAACACAGCTGATTCTAACTATTCAAATTAAAGCAATATATCAGTGCACAGAGACAAACAATTGAGGATTACATTTTACAAATTAAAAAATCAATATGAACATGTTTAAAAACCTCGTCTCCTTGAAACCTCTCAGATAACTCCAATCTTACTTCAGTTTCAACTTTGTCCAGTGACTCCTTTTCAAGTGACTCTTGCGCTTGAGCTGCCTAAAAGTTGCCAGAAACATGATCAGTCAAACGGCGAAAAAAAAGGTGTGCATAAAACAGAAAAGATTATATAAAGTTACTTTGCTCTCGACTTCGAGGAATTCAGCAACCAATTCTTCAACTTCTTCCTCAGTCAGAGGTACCTGTTAGACAATTGTCAAATACTATTTTAATTTGAAATAGAATGCCCATCAAGATTTTTAAACTTCTAAGAAGAAACTACAATGCAGTTCATATTTAAGTGTAAATAACACAAGGTACATCCATTCCAAATTACAGGTCGTTTTGGCTTTTCTAGGTACACAAAGATTTTGCTAGGCACCTAGATATATGATATGTTTGGACACAGAACAAAAACTATGTATCCAGATTTTCCAGAAAAGCCAAAACAACCTATAATTTGGAAGAGATGTAGCATCAATGATATAGAGCAGCATGTCAATCAACGATAAAATAAATAAAGATGGCCATCAATAAGAGTTCCCAAGATTCCGCACCAAGTTGTCATACTTTCTCTATGGGTGCTTATGGTACATAATAATATTGTTACCAAATATATGATTAACTAATATCAGCAGAACTTCACAAACCTTAAGTAGGCAACAAAAGATAGCAAAATAGTTTATAGAATTCACACACCTCAGTGCCTTCCTCAGATGCTGAAGCTTGTTCATTATCTGATTCTCGGGAGAGAGAATTCATATGAATCGGCCTCTGAATCGTCATCAGTAATGGATGTCTCTTCATTCGCATTATTGCCCATTGTTGTGCAAAGGAGGCTCCTTACGCTCCTTCAAGGAACTGTCGCTATGCTAGTTTCCACATCAATTTTGTTTTCATCACTTTGAGAGTCAATGATTATTATATCTACTGGCTGTCCATTTGGTTGAGCAGATTCCATCTTTAACAACTTATTATCATCAGACAATATCCCATCCTTATTCATATCCAATCATCTAGTATGTACTATATCATTTACTTCTCCAGAAAAATAAATCTGGTTCCACCTTTGCATACATTAATGATTTTACTGCAAAACAAATTAACCACAAAAACAAAAACAAAAGGAATAAGACAAGAATGCAGATTTGCTTAGAGGTAACAAAACAACAAAAAACATTAAAAAGGGTATTTTGACAGCAGAAATAAACACAACTGCAGGTTTCACTTTAGGGTTGAATGAAACAGGAACCTGTCTACTGCTGGATTTAAAATACTAAAACACAAGTACATGTTGCCTAGACCAATTCAATCATATTCCTATTTGATCAACTTCAATACCAAATATAAAGGCAACCTAGAAATATTGACCTAAACTGCAGATCGGCAGTAGTATATTTTGATTAAATGGCATGACTTCATGAAGTAATTGTGTCTATACCCAGGATATTAGCATAATTATAAAGAATAATGATTGGATGCCCATTAGCAAGTTCATAACATGTAGCTGTAATTATACATACACCGTGCAAGTTCAGTAAATGTTTGGCTACTACTAATAGTGCAGCATTAATCCACACGTACAGAGCAAAAATTGGCATTACTGCAGGAGCGCAGGTCCATGTTTTTTTCTTATTTTTCCACGCGTACGGAGCAAACACATTAGATTAAAACATACTAGTGCAACCATCTCCCCCGTCGAAAGTCTAATTGACACAGTAGGAACAACATTGGAGGACTGAAGGACTGGTTGTTCGTCGACGCATTTCCTGCCCACCAGGGGCGGTCCCAGTAACGGGACATGGATGTACACATATACACCCGATAACTTTTGCAAAAGTTCGAGGTTGGTAGGCATCATCAAATAGCCAAATAGCTTTCCGTTAGGGTTTGGGTGCTCGGTTTCGCACATCAGAAAGGGAGCGAAGAGGTGGGAATACCTGGTGGGTGCTCGTGGCCAGCGACGAGACCAGCGAAGGACTCGGCACCTGGCCTATGACGGCGGCGGCGGTAGCCCGCCCACCCTGTTCGTCGCAGAAAGTGGAGAGACAGAGCGCACGCCGTACGCGGGATGAAGCGTGCTTTGGAAAACCAAAGTGCTCCCGACCCCTCAACTTACCTTTACCCTCGTCCAATTCACCTGCTCACAGTCATCTACAAAGTTAATATTATATTAATAAATAATAATCACCCTCTCAACTTTTAAAACAATTTCTTTTCCTGACCAGTTTTGTTGATTATCGCTGACATGGCGCCATGTCAGTCAGGAGGACGAAAATCGGAACACAATCATTTAAAAAAAAAAATATCAAAATCATAAAGAATAGTTTTAGAAAATATTTAGATGTGAAAAATAATTGTATTTAAAAATCTTAAAATTTAGTTTAATCTTAGATAATTCATATGAATTTTTTTGCCTCAAAAAAAAAATATAGAACTTGTTTCTAGTTTTGTTTGAAATCGTATGAATCTTTGGTGCTTATCACTTTATCTATTATAATTACATTTTATGCTTTATAGATACATATTCTTTTGACTTTGCTTTGCAAGCATATGTCTATGATACATAGTAAAAACAATGCATCTAGAAAAGCTGGAAAATATGAATATAAAACTTTATAGTTGGGTGCGGAGAAAAAAATATATAATTACTAGAAGCATCGACCTATTTTTAATTTTTAATAATGGAGCATGTTATGTGGAGTCCCAATGCACAATTTTATGGCAAAGGTTTACCAAGAATACAAACTAGATACCCGAGCCACATAAGTTTCATGGGGATGCCTCATCCGATAAAAACTCTCTCATTCATTGACAACAATTTTGTTGGTGTCACAACCTATTTAATGTGCATGACACTCCATGAAACTTGCCCCGAGACTAGCCTTAGAAGCGCTAGTGACGCGCCTTGTATAAACTAGCGTCGTGTTCGTAAGTTGCTACGGGGTAACTAAATTTTATATAAAAACACATGAATAACATGATAAAATAGTTTCTACTGAGTACTATGAAATTAAACAATAATATTAAAGTGACATTTAATCAAACACACAAGTTTTATATAAAAACACACGGATCATAGGTGCACATGTACACATAATAATTTTTTAAAAGGGATCAAAGTTAGCTAGATAATGTACATACACGGATATAATTGGATCAAATATGAATATAAATAGCCAGTTATAGTTGGGTGCTCGGTTTTGCAAAAAGTACGGAAAAAATAGAAGGGGTTTTTTTGACCGAAGTCGACAAAAGGGAAACCTATAATGAAGCCTACCTTTTTTTAATTTTTTAATAATGTAATGTTTGTTTAAATTCGCTCCCACGGGAGTCAAACCCAGTCTGCCTGGGTGCTCTTGAGGTGCTCTAACCACTAGGCTAGAGACCCTTTCGCAAGAAATAGAAGAGGTTGGTAGTCCACCGTGAAAAACAATATGCACCTGCACAAGGCTTAGGTCTAAATATATACGCACGGGACGGGGTGGTGCCACGGCCGACGGCGGCAATTTTAAACTTGAGGCATAGAGGGGAGGAGAAAACGCACGGGGAGGGTTGAATGAATGATTGGATTTCGATCAAGTCTTTGTGGTTTTTTTAATTCGTCTCCTTGATTGTGTTTTTATTTGGAAATGATTAGTAGACTTCCTTTTGTTGTGCGCTATTTCCTTACATGCGTGCATGCCGGGACGGTAGGGGAGAGTAATCCGTCTCCTTGATTGTGTTCTTTATTTGACAACTGATTAGTAGATTTCATTTGTTTTCCGTGATTTAATTGTATGCTTGCATGCCAAGATGGTAGGGAGAGTAATATGCCCCCTTAATTACGTTTTTATTTGGTGGTAATTGATTAGTAGACTTCCTTTGTTGTCCGTGATTTTCTTGCATGTGTAATTTTTTTTAGATTGGGCTCCAATCTTACGTATCAGGTAGATATAGCTTTTTTTTTTCTCCTCAAATCACGACATTTCCTTTCTATTGAAGGGTGCCCCATGACTTTTTTTTTTTATCGATGCTTCTATGTAATCCGAATGATCAATACCAACTAATTATAATAGGTAATGAGAGTTTCTACTAGCAAATAAGCACAAAAACATAAATCAAGATTCGTACAGAAATCAAACTAGCCACCATAAAATAGAGCATAATTTTAAAAAAAAAAAAGAAATTGGCACTAGTTTCATAAGTTTTTTTTCAAACTAAAACATAGTTTCTTCGGATTTTCTAAACTATATTTAAGGATTTATTTATTGCATTGTTTTCCATGTAACTTATTATAGATTTTTTATATAGTTGGTTAGGTGTGGAACCTGTATATCTAGGTCCAAGTCTCAATTTGACATGGGTGGTCGTATTTTATTGCTGGTGTTGTTTGGTAGGTGACATGCTCGCCGATAACAAAGGGGGGTGAGTATTGGTGGTTGATTTTCATCAAATCTTAAAAATCTGTCAGTTCAATATCAATCTCTTAGAGGTGCTCATAGAATAGTTTTGTGTGCATGCGTACATATGTGGGGTGAGTATGTACATGTCATGAACCGAAAAGGGATCAACGGAATAGGGCCTAACAAGGAGGAACGCATAGCGCCGAAGCGCGCCGCCGCCGCCGCCGCCCGCCGTGAGCACGCCATCGATCATCAGGTTCTTCGTTAAGTAAAAAATATTTAGGGAATAAAGGATAAGAATAAAATAGGAAACAAATAAGATTATTTGTAAAAGAGGTATTCCAATCTATAATGAAACCTCTTGACCTTTTTCTTAGCGAGCAAGTCTCCCTTGGACTATAAATACAAGGGGCATGTAATCAATTTTGCAATCAAGAAGAAAATTAAAGGGGTAACATTTTTAAAAAAACCCTAAGCTCTCTCTCTCTTCCGGCGCCCAAACTCTGCGCTATCCCCTCCCCGCCTTTAAGCGCGAGCTTCGCACCCACACGCCCATTGATATTTTGTTCAGTTAGTTCTTTCCCGCCCCACCACACCATCACCGTTTCTTTTTAGATTTGTCTAGCTCTCGACCTATTAAGTTCTTGGTTTTCTTTAGGCCACCTTTTGTTTGCATACTTGTCTCGTAACCTATGATCGCCGACAATCCAACCGATCTGTGCTTGTCAAGTCTTACATGTACGAAAGTGACTGCATATGTACTACTATTCATAAAAAGTCTTAATACATGAATTATGAAGCGTTGTGCATCAAGAAAAGAATGAAATTAGTTTTGGCAACATAAGATAGAGAATAATTTTAATTATTAGTTTCATATTTTAACTAAATCAAAATGTCTATGAATGTTTTAAGGTTACAAGTGGATATTACAGCTTTTCTAAATATATATTTTCAGATTAAAGCTCGATTTATTTCCCTCGTGGTTGACGTAGCGCCACGTAGGATGTCCACGTGACACTGCAAAATAAACAATTTTAAACTTGAGAAAGGTAAAAAATCTAGATGTACAGGGCGACTACAAAAACTAGGGCTCCAAAAGAGTCACATGCAGATTTATTGGTTTGTCGTGTTATTGAGAAATGCGTTCTATTATTATATTGAAAAAGTCTACATAACCACCCCCCCCCCACCTATCTATTGCGCATGGACTGCTTCACACTCCAACCTACAAAACCAGATATCTATCTCCCTCACATTTGCAAAACATTTCAAATAACCCCCTTTAGTGGTTTTTTGTCATGTTGGTGATGAGGTGGACTTTGATGCTTACAAGTAGGAATGAAAGTAGTATGGATAATCCTCCGCACCGATTGGCTCACGAATCCGAATTTTAAGGATATGGAGAAGTGTTTTTAATATCCGTGCGGATGCGGATAATCGAATCCGACTATATGCGGATGCGGTGTAGGATATGGTATTGGCAAAAATCCAGTGGATATGGATTATCCGATAATTAAACATGGATTATCCAACGCTTATAATAAGATAACCGAATATTTTAAGCAACCGAAACTTGAAAAATATTTTAAGTACCTTTATGTTGTATATAGAAGGGTAATCCTAAGATTGCCTATTTGTCTAATGTGATTTGCCTATCTTTCCTATTTTAAGCATACACGAAATAGTAGATTGCAAAGAGTGAAGGCGAAGTTTTGCTTAATTGAGAATATTTACTTCTTTTATATGCTTCTTTTAAATTGTTAAATCCAGATTTAGAACTTGTATTAATTTTGTGAGCATATATTAGCATATATTATCTGACTAGACTGACTTCTAAAAGTCCGCTTCCGCTTCGACACCGGTCTAAACCCGTACCATTTCTGACGTCCTAAAAAAACTGTATTCGCATCCGAATCCGCATAATATCTGATCCGCTCTGAAACCGATTAGAAAAAGCGGATTAGAATATGGGAGAGCCATTATCCGCTCCGATCCGATCCGTTTTCATCTCTACTTACATGCATGGATGACAGGTGGGCCTGCTTGAAGGGGGCTTCTGCTTTAAGTTGCCCAGACCTGGTGAGAGTGTGAGAGCAAAGGGAAAGGGCGGGATACGGTGGACGCCTAGAGCAGGCCAGGGACTTTCTTTTTTTATAAGAAACAAACTTTATAGATTAGCAACAAGAAACTGCTATGTGGGTTAAAATAGCCTACGATATATCATCAAGAGCATCCCTGAAAGGGCAACTCGAGATATGAGTAGCATTTTGACAAATGATTTCTAGCATGAGAAGCTAAGATGTGAGTTGTGTGCTACTAAGGTTTATTGGAATCTTGTAGACCTTGTTGTTTTGTCATTCAATTTTGCATTGAAAAAGTGCTTGCAGATAGAATTTAGCATCCCATGTGGGGATGTGCGTGGTGGCATATGAAAGACCAATTGAAAAAAGTGGAGTCGATGTAGGTGTGACCCGGAAATGAAACAGTGTAGAAGTGATAGTTGAACAGTACAGGATTAAATGTTGCCTCGACAATGTGTAACCACGTTGACTATGATACCGCAAAAGCATGTTACCTCGACAATGTGTAAATTGACATTATTGGTCTTTTGACTATGATACCAATGCAAAAGCATGTTGCCGATAGACGACAATGTGTAACATTGGATTATCCATAACCATTTCAAAGAGGTTTGACTATGATACCGCAAAAGCAAGGGTTAGAAATAATACAAGTTTACTCAGGTACTATATGTTTTCAGGACATAATCTAACACAAGGAAGCCCCGAGGACGCTAAACTTTAGTCCTGCAACGACTAAGAATCCAAAACACCCCTTGTCCGGGCGGGGATTTATTTATTTATTTTATTTTATTATCGGTAGGGGTAGTCGGGAGCGGCGCCGGGTGACCTTCTGGCGGACGAAGACGGGGGAGCAAACAAGTAGTCAGGTTGTTTCGCGATGCGGGGCGGACCCCATGGGCAAGGAGGTTTCCTTTGGCGGCGGCGGGCGAGCCAGCTGGTTCGCGACGCCGACGCTGCGATGGCGGCGATTTCGTAGGGCGGTTGTTTAGTAGTACCGGGTGAGTGCCCGTGCGTTGTTAAAAAAAAAAACTAATGTCACCATATTTGGAGTTTAAACATGTCAATTTGAGTTGCATTTTAAGATACATAATTTAGTCCAAAGGAAGCATGGACAAAAGGGCAATCAAATAAAATTGAAGGGTGCAGTTGAAATTATAGGAAGCAAGTTCAAATCTTGCTTTGAGGTAAAAAAAAAAAGTTCAAATTTTGCTATACATTTAACATGTTACATTGTTATTACAATACTCATACAATGGGCGACATATATGCATAAACTAATTTTGCTACTTTCTATATTGCCCAAGAAATATTCAATCTCCTACTCATCACCATAACCAACACCCGGTAGTTGTGCCACCAGCTTTCTGATACACTAATGCTTCGATCCTCACCGATGCTCAACATGCACAGCCACGTTTGCTTGTCTAAGCATTCACATCACCTCCACACATGGGCATTGCAAAACAGGGACAAACGTAAAGGCAAGAGCCAAAAACATTCCAAATGTTTTGTTATTCAGGCTGTGTCATTCCCACCTGGTGGTCAAAGCCATTGTTCCTCTGTATTTCCTGTAGGTAAGTTTCTTTTTCGACAATCTGCATTAAGTACAGGCAATCAACAACTTAGCTTCTAAGCTTCATAGAGGACTCAAGCCCACTCCCATTGAAGTAAGTCAGGAAAGGCAGAATCTAGTCCTCCAACAACCATTTTTCACTTGTAGTGATGTAAACCATTCTCACAGCTGCCCCCAGTTCTGGAGGTGCTGATAAATGTATTCAGGTTTTAGATGAAGCTTGCAATCCTCCCTCACAACTTTTTTCTATCCCATTTACCATCGTTGCAATCTCAGAGCCCAAATGCACGGGTTACCTTAATTTAGAACCAATGGAGTCATATGACCATGCTGAACTGAAATTTACATGGCAAGCAGCAACCTGCAAAAATATTTATTTCCAAGGCAATTAACTTAAAAAGCATGTTGTAATGAACCACTAATCTGTTCAACACTAAGGAACAATCAGATAATCTCAGAATGGCTAAAGTGCAAGTTTCCTGTGTTGTGGGATTCAAACATGGTGGAATGTCTAGAGGTCACAGGGTGGGATGTCCAGAGGTCACAGGGTGGTCTCTAGTAGGTGATAGAGAGCACTCCATGATGGTTTGACCCCGACATGAAGATCAGTGCATAGGAAGAAACACAACAATCAACTGTGCTTTGTTTGGTTCAGACCCCGGGCAACTTTGCTGGGGCCTCTTAGTTGCTTCTGAATGATCAAGAAATTACCTGGTCAGGTAGACTCTGATTTTAGGCATTGCTTTGTTGAAGCCCTGCAATCATGTTTGTGTGAATGACAGGCAGGGAGTGGTTTGATTGTGGTGCTTCCTGCTAGTCCCAGTAAAGAACAGAAGCATGGGGCAATATTTATATAAGAGAAGTTTTAAAATATATGTTGGACGGTTGTGCAGTTCAGTCATTCTATCTTAAAGGAAATAATATGAGCATGGATTGCAGTCTCATGAGAAAGGAGTAAAGGATTGGTTTCCTTATAAAAATTTTGAGATATTGATAACACCAACATATTGACAACATCATATTGTCATGGTTGACTGCCGATAAGGTTTTTTTGTCTATTACATGAACTCGTTGCTCAACAATTTGGTCACGTTTACTTTAATTACTTCTTGTGTAAAAATAAACAGATGTCAGACCAGGTGCCTACAAAACTCAGGCAAACACGACTTAGAAAACTCTCAGGTAAACATGCCAATCATATGCTAATTATGTTTTTGTTATGACCGGCCTGCCATACACAAGGCGCAAGCACACCAGTGGCTAGGAGAGGCACAGCATTAGCCACCCATTTAAGCACAGCATTAGCCATCCGTTTTATTTACTATCAGCATTAGCCACCCATTTGAGCACAGCATCATCAGCCATCCATTTTATTTACTATTATTAGAAGTTGAGAGAGAGTTATATATTGTAAACACTTGGCATTATGTTAATCAAGCTGATTGCAACCTAATTGTTGCCGGCTTCCCTTGGGAGCCAGCGCTCCCCAACTCTAGTCGCCTCTCCTGTCTCCTCCCTCGCAGCAAGCACGGCGCCCCAGCGCCGAGTTCATCCCCATCCTCCAGCCAGGCATCCATACAGGTTGAGAGAAGTTCGTGGTAGGCTCAGGAATCCTACCAATTTGGTACCAGAGACCTCCGATCCTTCTCCGGCCACCATGAGTTCCCCACCACCCGCCGCCACCACCACCGCTGCCCTGCCCACCCCCTCTGCGCCGCCACCATCCTCCTCTGCCGCCCCCCACCACCACCAACGCAATCATCCAGCCCTCCTGCCCCCTCGCTGCCCCTCTCCGGTGTGCAGTCCTCCATCCCCACCATGACCAACGAACAACTCACCGCCTCCCTGATCCGCCGCCAACTCCGTCGACTCCCTGCGGACCGACGTTCGGGCAATCAAGTCCTCTCCTACCTACTGGGCGCCCATGCACCGCAGCCCCACAAAGACCGGGGGCTCCCCTCGCCTCACCCTCGGTGCCGCCCCTGCCGTTCCTGCCGGCACCTTCGACGGCCGCGGCCACCACGGTGCGCCCACCCGACCCACGACAACGGTGGGGCTTCCGTGGTATCGGACCAACTGTGGCCCCGGTCGCCGCCGCGGATTCGGCCAGGCCACGCAGCCCCCACGTCCGCGCGGGCCTCCTCCACGCCCCGCGCCGATCCACGACGACGGTGCCGCTTGTCGCCCTCCTCGACGACCCGCCGCCACGGGGCGTTCCAGAACCCACGGGTACCCTCTACGGCGGCGTGGGCGGCGCCGTTTCCCTCTTCCGCTGGTTCCTCCCGCCGGGCGCGCCGCCTCATGACCGCTAGCGTCTCATGCCCGTTCCAGCGCCGATGGGGACCGGCTTCCACCGGTTCTACAAGCCGGAGTTTCCACGCGACGACGGCTCGGAGGACCCCGAACCGGCTCAATCACTGTGAGCAGTTCTTCCGCGGCCAACGCACGTTGGCTTCGGATCGGACCTGGCTCGCTTCGTATCACCTTCGAGGCGTGGCTTAGACGTGGTACTATGCCCCCGAGCAATGTGAGGGCATGCCTTCGTGGGATCGGTTCAAGGAGTTGTGCCATCTCGCAGTTTGGCCCTCCTTTGTTCGCGACTCCCGGCCGGCCGAACTGGGGCGGCTTCCGTTCGGACAACGGTGCGGGATTTCTGAGCGTTTCAATGCCCACGTCGCCATGCGCCGCAACATCGACAATGTGCAAAAGGCGGAGCTGTTCGTGGGCGGCCTCCCCGACCACATCGTGGTCGACGTGGCCCTGCGCGACCGCAAGACCTTCCCACGGCGATGTACCTGGCGCGTGCTTTGAGCTCGTGCCAATGCCATGCCGCCCTCCGTTCCTTCGCGCGGGCGCGCCCAACCACGGCGGCGTCCTCCCCGGCCGCTACCGCCCCGCCCGCGAGCGGCCCGCCGCCCTAACAAGCCCCGCGTCCTTTCCGACGCCTCACGCGCCCGAGATGCGGGGAACGACGCCGGCCGGGCTACGCTACTCCGCGATGAGCCCTTCGTCGGGGCCATCAATGCAAGCGGGTTCGCTACTTGGAGGCCCGGGATGATGAGGCCGATGAGGCGGTCTCCGGCGACGCGCTTGAGGCCGAGCACCACGGGCGGAGGAGGGCGCCACTGAGGCCACCGACGCCACCGCCAATGCGCTTGGTGGTCTCCTATACGCCCTCGCGGCATCCGGACGGCTAACTCCATGGTGGTGCCCGTCGGCCGATCAAGGCGGCGCCTTCTCGCCCTCCCCGACACCGGCTCCACGCATAATTTCCACGCAGCGGCGACACGATGCGGCGTGCGGGCCTGCCGACCTCTAGCGGTGCCCGGTTCGGCGTCACGGTGGCAAGCGGCGACCCTTCTGATGTGTGGCGTCGCGCACGCGGCGTTCCCATCATCATCGAGGGGCGCACTTCTCCGTCACCGCGCCGCCATCGACTTGGGCGGTTTCGACCGCATCCTCGGCGCCGAAGTTTCTTCGCACCTTGGGGCCCATCCTATGGGACCTTGAGGCCATGATGGTCGCCGGGCGCAAGGGCACGGCGCGCCTCGTGGGCATGGCGCGTCCACCCTTCGTGGTCGGCCGGGACCCGCCCCTCGCGTCGCCCCGGCCGCCGGGCGGCAGCGACCCATCTTTGCCGGAGGCCCGGCTTTGGAGCAAAGAAGCCGCTATCTTCTCCGAGCCGACGGGGCTGCCCCGGCGCGCCCCCGTATGATCACCGGAAGAGGTTCGCAAGGCCACGGCATCCACCGAGAGGGGCGGCGGCGCTGCGGCGCCTCGGCCGGCGAGCCGCTGCGCCTTTGGCGCTTCCACGATGGTCTCCTACTCCATGGGTCACGTGTCTTTGTACCGGCCCATGGTAACCTACGCGACCAGGTTCTCCGCCTTGCACACTCGGCGGGGCACGAGGGCATCCAGAAGACCCTCCACCGGTTGCGCAGCGACTTCTACATCCCGCGGGATCGGGCGCTGGTCCAGGATTGGGTGCGATCCTGTGCCACATGCCAACGTAACAAGACGGAGACATTGCCGCCAGCGGGGCTGCTACAGCCTCTCAAGGTACCATCCTAGGTGTGGGCCGATATCTCGATGGACTTCATTGAGGGGCTGCCCAAGGTCCATGGGAAGTCGGTCATCCTCACCGTCGTCGACCGCTTCTCCAAGTACGCCCACTTCATCGCCCAGGGCATCCCAGACACGGCGGCCTCCGCCGCCGCGCCTTCTTCGACGGCGTCGCCCGCCTACACGGGTTCCCTCGCCCATCATCGTGAGCGATAAGGACCCCGTCTTCACCGGCAACGTGTGGCGCGACTTGTTTGACATGGCGGGCGTCAAACTGAAGATGAGCACAGCATTCCACCCACAAACGGACGGCCAATCGGAGGTCGTCAACAAGACCATCTCCATGTATTTGCGTTGTGTGACAGGTGATCGGCCGCGCGCTTGGGTCGAGTGGCTGTCTTGGGCGGAGTATTGCTATAATACTTCATTCCACACCGCTCTCCACGCCACCCCCTTCGAGGTCGTCTATGGTCGGCCCCCGCCGCCCCTGCTGCCTTATGAGCCGGGGACGGCCAAGACGGAGGTCGTGGACTCCATGCTCTCTTCCCGGGACGAGGTCCTTGAGCAAGTCCGCCGGCCGGTTCGCCGCAGCTCAAAGAAATCTCCAAGAAGAACTATGATGCTGGCCACCGCGATGAGGAGTTTGAAATGGGGGACTGGGTGTGGTTGCGCCTGCTTCACCGCACCACCCAGTCGCTTGATCCAAGGTCCAAGGGGAAGCTAGGGCCGCGCTATGCTGGTCCTTTCCAGGTCGTCGAGCACATTGGCTCGGTGGCCTATCGTCTCCAACTACCTCCGGAGACGCGGCTCCATGATGTGTTCCATGTGGGGATCGCTAAAGCGTCACCGCGGTGACCATCCGGCGGAGCGGGACTCGCCGCCGGTGCTTGATGGCCGCATCCCCCTCGCCCGGCTATGGTGCTCCGGGCTCAGCGGCGCCGCGAACATTGGCACGTCCTGGTGCAGTGGCAAGGGCTACCACGCGAGGAGGCAACGTGGGAGCTCCTGGAAGACTTCCGGCGCGAGTACCCCGACTTCCAGCTCGAGGACAAGCTGTTTGCGCAGGCGGGGAGAGATGTTATGACCGGCCTGCCATACACAAGGCGCAAGCACACCAGTGGCTAGGAGAGGCACAACATTAGCCACCCATTTAAGCACAGCATTAGCCATCCATTTTATTTACTATCGGCATTAGCCACCCATTTGAGCACAGCATCAGCCATCCATTTTATTTACTATTATTAGAAGTTGAGAGAGAGTTATATATTGTAAACACTTGGCATTATGTTAATCAAGCTGATTGCAACCTAATTGTTGTCGGCTTCCCTTGGGACTCTAGTCGCCTCTCCTGTCTCCACCCTCGCAGCAAGCACGGCGCCCCAGCGCCGAGTTCATCCCCATCCTCCAGCCAGGCATCCATACGGGTTGAGAGAAGTTCGTGGTAGGCTCAGGAATCCTACCAGTTTTCTGCTTCTAGACCTGTGGTTAGCTACTGACCAATTGTCATAAGCATAATTACTAAACAATCGCTGCACGTTTGTGGTGGGCTAAAGCTTAACTGTTTCTTTGTCCCTTATGGTGATTGGGGAGATACACCAGAACCTGTTAGCATTGTAGTAGTCAATTAAATTATTTGAGTAAAAATTTTCATGACTTAGCATCCTTCTTTTCCTGTCAATTTGGACATGCAATTTAGTGGACATTGGCAATGTCTGTTGTTACCTTAATCTCACTGAAGCTCCAAATCATGGTTCTGTTTCAAATGTCTCTAGCCCTACTGTTAATAAATCGCGGGCACCTACCAATGCAAGCAGAACTGCAGATTTATGCTTGAATTGGTGGCGGTGCTAACATGGTGAAAGTTCAAAGTAGCATCAATCAAACAATTTAATAGATTGAATTGGTGCACTGTCCAAACTTTACTGTACCCAAAGATTTGAGGCTGAAATTTACTGTAAGATTTATGCTTGCAAGAACACAGAGCAACAGATGCGTACCATATCCATCTCTAACGAGGAAGTTGAAGGTATGGCCGTCAGCCCGACGGCACCAGCTTGGTGTCGGATCAAGCGCGGCCGCGTCTGGTGCATCAGGGGGAACGCCTTCATAGGAGGGGCACACACCTCGGCTGTCGCGAGATCGGGCAGGCGAGCGCGCGTCCACCGCGGCGTGGACGAGCGCCTCGATCGCCGGGTGGGCAAGCGCGGAACCGCCGCAACACGGGAAAGCTTGACATTGCTCCTCCATTCGCCGGATCCGGCCATTGCTTTCTCCAGCAGGAAGCCTGCGTGGCGGCGCGGCCGGCGTCCAGCAGAGCCGATGGTGCAGCGTCAGAGAGACCTGGATCCCAGGGGAAAGAGAGGAGGGGCCTGGAGGAGGAAGGATCACGGCGGCCTCGAAGGGCGGTGCGGGGTCCAGATGGCGGCGGTGAGGGCACGCGGGGCGGCGCGCTGAACGCCGGGCGGGCGGCGCACGCGATTTGTTTTGGGTCTTTTTAGTACAGGGGATAGCAGTTGGATTAATAAAAAGAGAATTTTTTACGGTGGGGCGCTGGAGGAGGAAGGATCACGGCGGCCTCGAGGAGGGCGGTGCAGGCGGGTCCAGATGGCTGGCGCGGTGAGGGGCACGCGGCTGGCGGTTCCTGGAGCGAGCGCGACTGAACGCCGGGCGGCCTGAGGAGAACACGTGGTTGCGCGTGCGTGTGACTGCCGGGCGAGCGAAGGAGCGGGCGGCAGTTTTCGCTCGCCTGTCGACGATTTGTTTTGGGTCTTTTTTAGTACAGATGGGATAGAACTCGTCCGTCTCGTCGCCTCTGATTTAGATTTTAGGAAAAAAATCTTATAGTTGAATAAAACGACAACCGAGTCAATTTCTTAGTTGGCAGGCAGAAAAATAGATGAATAAGAAATTCTCTCTCTTTAATACTAAGGTATAAATATATAGAAGATAAGTTGTATGGAGTATGTACGTAATAATCTACCTACGTGAGTCTACGTACGTGCTGATAAATACGCAGTCTACGTAAGTACGTGCTGGTAAATAGCTAGTAACTTGGAAGTATATACTCCTACCATAGTATATACCATGCCCATTGATCGTTTCTTCATAGGTCTGTTTATTACACGATGGATCATAACTTCAGCGATATATGATCTTGAGCACGAGCGCAAGGAGCGGCAGCCGTGGGTGACGGCGACGACGGCGGGACCGTCTTGCTAGCTGCCACCGGAGCTAGTTGTTCGTCCAAGGAGGCAGCATCACGTACGGTGCTGGAGACTGGAGAGGCTGCCAGGCTGGTGCTCGGCAAGATCGACGCCGGCAACGGCGAACGGCGATCCGGGTGCTCCAACCTGCAGGCCATCTACCAAGGCGTAGGCCTCGACCGTGCACCGCCTCGTCGTCACCAGGTCTAGCCAACTTACAACTAGAGCCCACTTCAAGTAGGCCCACTTGTCATCCATCCATGTAATAAGCATCAAAGTCCACCTCAGCACCAACGTGGCAAAACCACCCTACAAAACCACCATAAGATTCCCTAAAAAAAAACCACCATAGGAGGTTATTTGAACTGTACGTTTTGCAAAGGTGAGAGGGTTTAGATATCCGGTTTTATAGGTTGAGGTGTGAAATAGTCCACGCGCAATAGGTGAGTGAGTTATGTAAGACTACTAGACTTTATTGTCAGATTTGATTAATACAATTGATACATGAGATACGATATTTGTGTTACTCAGTCAATTACGTCTGTTAGTGTTTATCTTAAGAAATGTTTGTTAGTTCACTGTTTATCTTATGAAATTATGTTTATTCTACCTACTACGCTTGTTCGCTTCAGCTACTTCAACAGCGCTAGTCCGTAGAAAAGTGGTTGTTGCACGGCTGCAGCCATCGCTTCTGAGCAGGCTTGGGTGCTCCACGTTTTTTTAGCCCTCCACACGCTCCGCTCGAGAAAAAGAGTTATCAAAACAGCTTCACAGACTCCAGTTTTTTTTTTTTTTTTTTTTTGAGCCGCTCCACCGTAAAGCACTTGAAGCAGTCCCAGACAGATAGAGAGAGAGAGAGAGTCTTGGCTAAGGCAAAGGTAGGCCAAACTGATGGTGTGTAACTGTGTGTTCTCTCGATTTTGAAATTATAAGCGGGTGCACGTACGGTCCTTACAGCAGATTTTCTAAATCCCCAGCCGGGGCAACAAATACAAAATCATTTTATTCGCCAATTCGCCTTCTATAGCCATCTGGAAACAATGCTACCAGTTCCGGCAATTTTGGTGGGTGTAGTTACATCGCGTCCTTGGAAAGCCAGTTAAGCGTCGGGATTCCCCGAGCATTGGTGAGCTCATCGACGCCGTCTCCCCGCTCGAATACAGCAGCAGCACCCATCCCAGAACCTGTTCATCATCAGTACATATGTGAAGGTGAGAAGGTCTCCGTTACAATTTCTGCTTTAGAGCATCCATTTGACGCTGGTAAACGGAATACATCGGTAAATTATGTACCTATGCACATAGAAATCACTCCGAACCGGCAATCCTTGCCACGACGCTTCATCTCATTGAGAAGAGTACTGACGGACCGTGCACCTGCCAAGTACACACCAATGCTACTGTCATCATCACTCAAAATATTGTAATCGAGCTCACGGATCTCAATGTTTTTGCAAAGTTGGTCTAAGGAGTCAAATGAAATGAATCTGCGGAACATAATAATCTGGAATAGCAAAAGGCAACTACCTGTAGCACCCAATGGATGCCCAAGAGCCATTGCACCGCCGTTAACATTGACTTTAGCAGGATCAAGTTCCAACTTCTTGCAGCAGTAGACATACTGAGATGCAAAAGCCTATGGAGAAGAGAAAGTAAATATTATATGGCAATTCTAGTGTTATGATGCTGTCTAATGAAAGAACTCACGAGACAGATCAAAATATACCTCATTGATTTCAAAAAGATCAATGTCATCCAACTGAAGTCCAGCAGCTTTCACTGCTGCAGGGATTGCAACGGCAGGACCAATACCCATTACGGCTGGATCAACTCCGACAGTGACAAAGGTCCTACATTTGCACATTCAGACATATTGATCAGTCTCTGAACAGAAATTCACAATAATTAATAGTATCATAGGCTAACAATGATAGTATCGATACCTAAAGACACCAAGAATTGGAAGACCCTTTTTCATAGCAACATCCCGTCTCATTAGCAAGATGGCCCCAGCGCCATCGCTCAATTGGCTTGCATTCCCTATAATTAAACAACAATGAACTTTTGTGTGGATACTACTAATGGAACAACCACAAAGCAGTTAGAATTCACTTTTAATTACCAGCAGTAGTGGTGCCATCCTTTGAAAATGCTGGTTTGAGCTTTGACAGAACTGCAAGCGAAGTATCCGCTCGGATTCCATCATCTGCTGAGACTACAATCTTCTTTTCCTCGCCAGTTTTTGGATCAACAATCTTTATAAGGTAACATTGTGTCAGCATATACCACAGATGAAAATTTCACCTTGTTAATATGTCAGAAATATTCAATAGATAGCATAGTTACTTTACAAAGGTAAATTAAACTACATTACCTTTGTATGAACTGGCACAATTTCCTCTTTGAATTTACCAGCTGCTACTGCAGCAGCAGCCTTTCTGTGCGACTCAACCTACACAACAGAATAAAGATTAAGATTTTATAGGAAAAAGCAAATTGTGAGATAGCAACCCGTAGTCTCATATACTGATATACATACAAAAAAAATACAGAACAGGAATCAGGCAACTTACAGCAGCTTGGTCTTGCTCCAGTCGTGTAATGCCAAAACGGTGTGCAACATTCTCGGATGTGAGGCCCATTGGGAGAAGGCAATCACGTGCTTGAGAAAATAGCTCAACCTAAAACAGTAGAGAGATTCCAGACAAAAAATTATTCAGATCAAAGATGTTTGCACATGTGTCTAAATATGCAGTTTTGCTGAATTGGCCAACTTGTTACACTTACTTTGGGATTCACTTGCCCATCAACACTAACTCTGTTCAGTGTCATGGACTCCAAACCAGCAGCAATACCTTGAATGGAGAAAATAAAACCCAATTCATCAACCAATCCAAAACAGAACAAAGTAAGCTAAAATCAAAAGGCAACAAATCCTACCAATGTCATAGAGCCCTGCTTTAATAGCAGTAGCAACATCTGCAACTGCCTGAAGGCCAGAAGAGCATTGCCTGTTTACAGTCTTAAGAGGAACAGTGTCTGCATCCAACCAACAAATTGGTCAGGGCGGGGATGATGGCTGTTCGATACCACAGGAAGATGCAACAGAGGAAATGTCATTACCAGGGAAACCAGCATACAGTGCAGCCATTCTGCATTCGATTGCCCTCTGGGAACCAGGAGCTAAGACAGTACCGACAACAATGTCGCCAACTTCACTTGGGTCCAGCTTTGTCTTGTCTACCAAAGCCTATAGTTGAGAAACACAATTTATGTAAAGTCCCAAGAGTAATGACAAGAAATTCACTGGTTTAACATTAAACTGCATAAAGTGGAATGCACATACCTTGAAGACAGGGACCAAGAGGTCCTCAGCGAAGGTGTCCTTGAAACCCCCTCTCTTGGCCTTGCAAATCGCTGTCCTGTAAGCACTGGAGGCAGAAGGGTATGCAGTGAATTCTTCCATGCTTAATAAGAGAAATAATAAGTAACAAAAAACGAGAAGAAAAAACAATTCTATCTACAGAATTATTCCAAACTATCAGGTGCCGAAGTCGAATAAGAAAGGGGTTTGACCAGTCAACAGAATTCTATCTATAGAACCATTTTTTAAAAATAAAAAATAAAAAACAATTCTAATGGTAAGTAAGATCCTATAAGTATCTACTAGGTCAGTCGTCTGAACCATTGCAGTGAATGAACAGATAAATCTAGCAATGCTCCCTATTTTTTTTTTTTTATCTGAATGAAACAAAAGGGGTCTGACCCTCTACCGATTACAGACAGTTCGACTAAAATTCACCGGAATGCATGCATCACTGCAGTCGATGCCACGGGGACGATTGACAATAATCCGACCCAGTCCTGTCGCTGA
Source organism: Hyparrhenia diplandra (assembly GCA_015847255.1). Lineage (NCBI taxonomy): Eukaryota > Viridiplantae > Streptophyta > Magnoliopsida > Poales > Poaceae > Hyparrhenia > Hyparrhenia diplandra. Next base: position 351,209 of record JADLZK010007397.1, read on the forward strand.
TTCTCCTAGGAATCATCACCAGAGAAACGGCGAAACAAAAACATCCGAAGACAAAGGGACCAGTCGCAATCAAAACATAAAAAAAGGTCCACGCGCGACGAATCAAATAAATAAATCAAATCAAATCAAATAAAAGCACAAAAAGGGCAGTGAGCCGAATTCCACTTACGCGACGATGACGACGTCGTCGGCGAAGGCCGGCGTCCGGTGGTACGCCGCGCTGTCCCCCGCCGCGCACGCGCTCGCCTGCCACGCACGCACGCACACAGCATTCTCGTCGGTCAGTAACAGATCTAACGCCGCCGAAGCGGTCGGGACCAGCACGCCCGATTTGGCCGGAGCGAACGAGTCAGAGAGAGAGAGAGGAGTAAGGGACGGGATTCTCACGGAGATTTCGGCGGGCGGGGCGGGGCTCGCCGCCGAGCCAGGGTTGAGGTGTCGCAGCAGGACGCGCTGCCTTTCGATGGCCTTCGTCTCCATTGCCGTCCTCTCCCTGGCTGCAGCACTGCACGCTCCTGTTCGGTGGTGGTCACTACTTGCTGCAGCAGGGTACTCCCGTGCAGGCTGGGGGGTTCTCTATTTGTAGGCTTTCGGGGAGGGGAGGCGACTGCCCTGCCGCGGTGGGTGAGGTTGGGGAAGGGGAAATCGCCGAGGTTTTACCACGAAGTTTTGGGGCCAGGCCAACCAGCCCAGCCGGGAAAAGGAGGAGAGGCGCGGCCGACGGAAAGCCGGAGAGGAAGGAGACCTGGTGGTGCGGGAGGCGTGAGTCCAGCTCCAGCAGATGGTCCCGCGCGCCAGGGAAATTCGCTCCGGATTGCTGCGTAGTGGGCTGGCAGATTAGTTGGGCCTCGTTTAGATGGCTAAAATGGTCCCGCATATGCCAGTATTAAATGTAGGTAAAAAAATAACTAATTATACAGTTTAGATTGCTGCGTAGTGGGCTGGTAGGATAATATTAGTTGGTTCTTGGTTGTCTTTGGCAAAAAATTCTAACATCTAAACGAGGCCTTGGGCTTGGTTGTGTAATTATAGGTGGGCCGTGGGCCCGTGGCCAGGTATGAAGCCACATGGCTGTGCCCGTGACCGTGAGGACGGAGTGGACGGACGGTGGAGTGGAGTCGCGGTCGCGGTCGTCTTGGGTCACGCAGCGCAGGACTTGGCCGTAGACTACGACAGTCGCCAGGAGCGTTTTCCACGCGGTGCCCGTGACGGGGCCCAGCCGAAAAAAAAAAATATGACCCAGTTACATATGGATTTCTATCAGAATCTTTTCGCGGCACAGGAGAATCTGCAACCTGAGTTGATCTGTCGTCATGTATACAGTATGTGGTCAAGATGTATTGTGCCCGCTACTTACACGGCAAATAGCTCCCAATTACAGCACACTCGTAGTTTGTATATGTCCAAATTATGTTAAGACCAGTTAAATGGTTAATTTGTTCTTCCAAAACTTGTCATATTCATGCCTTTTTTCTGTTTGCCGTTGTTTCCATTCGTTCATCACGTACTCAAAAGCACGAAAGTTGTTTGTCTTAGATTACACACCCTTGCTCGAGAGCATCTCCAAGAGACATCTTATCCATGTTTTGTATCTTTATATTTAGCTTTTTAGAGTAAAAAGTGAACTCCAACAGTTATCTTTATCTTGTTTTTGTAAAATAGCAAGTTCTGGCTATTCCTACAATCTCGCATGGTAAATATAGGTTGCATGTGCCACTAGCCATCTACTTTGCCATAATAGAAAAGACTGTTGAGTTTTTTTCTTTTTTTTTCATAGTTTTCTATTTCGGAGCTTGGCTAAATTATGAGTTTAGCAATTTATTTTTAGCAACTCTCTTGGAGTTGCTCTTTTATATAGCCCTTCTAGTGGGACTTGTAATCCAAGCAATCTCTCTAAAGGTTTACTTATAGAGTTGGAATACCTTTTTACAATCAATCCTATTTATTTCCTAATAAGGGTTTTCCTTATAGAGTTGGAATATCCCTTGCACACCAAAAAGTCATAACGTAATCCTAACCGAACTCTTACTCTATTAATTCGAAGAAACCGCGAGGAGATGGCGCGCGGGGGGTGGTGGTGGGAGAAATGCCATCCATGGCATTGATCGTCGAAGGAGAGGTTTTTTTCGCATAGGGGAAGACAAATGCCACAGCTCAAAGTGTGCGGTTGCGTGGGACACCCTTCAGTTGAGCAAACACCATGGTGGGCTCGGTGTCGAAGATCTAGAACTCCAAAACCGTTGTTTGCTAATGAAGTTCATCGACAAAATGTTTGTGGGCACTGATGCTCCTTGTCCTTGGAAAAGAGGGGATGCCAGGAACGGTGAGATCTTCAGACAAGAACACCCAATGGCTCGCTCAATTGTTTCTAGAATTTGTGATGATTTTGTAACTTGGCGCGGCCGACTTGTGGCCTGAGATGCCACCAAGCTGGATGTATGCCGCATTTACTTTCTCTCCTGTAACGAAACAAACTAGCTTTGCTCTGAAAAGGCAAAGCGTTTTTTGAAATGAAATCAGGTGGGGAAGCTCTCCCCCCGTTTGTTTTCAAAAACCCGTTTGTTTTCAAAAAAGAAAGATACTTGATTGCATTGCATTGAGTACTTTCACAAAAATTGACATTGTGTAAATCTCAAATTAACTTAACCATAATGTTGTGTCTCATTTGTAGATAATCCATGCCTGGTAAAGCTAATAAGAGCATCTCCAACAGTTTTGGTATTTTTGATTTGGCATTTGACTTGTTTGCCAACTCCCATTCCAAATGCCAAGCCAAAAAAAAGTTTCCTCCAACAGTTTGCTATTTTTGGTTTGGCATATGGGAAAAATGGGGCCAGAGAGTGAGCGGTTGTTGGTTCCTCGTCGGATCTTGTTCGCAAGTCGCCATGCGTCGGGCATGCAAGAGACGCACGCAAGAAATGCCAAAGCTCCCAAGTTTGGCAAAAATGCCAAAGGAGGACCTGATTTTGCCAAACTCACTAAAATGCAAAAGGGATTTGCAAAACTGTTGGAGCATTGTTTTCTAGACTTTTGATAAAAAATGCAAATGCCAAACCCATATGCAACACCGTTGGAGATGCTCTAAGGTAATGGGGTTTGCAGTGGCGGAGCCACCAGTCTGGCAAGGGCGGGCGGCTGCCACACCTAAAAATTTGTATAAAATACTTAATAGACATGGTATAGGTATGTATCGATGCATGTGGTTGCCAGGTGCTGGTGTGTCTCGTGTTGATTGGGCTATAATTAGCAAACAAAATGGAGAGAAGGCAGGGGCCAATAGGTCCAACTGTTTCTATTCTAGAAAACTATAGAACTCTAGCGCTAAACAACGGCTACGGCTGATTGTGCAATGATGGCACCAGAGAAGGGCAGAGCAGATAAATAATGAAAGGTACTTATTTAATTCAGAAAATTAGATCTATTGGTCATAAAATAATATATTTACACAATATTTTTTATCCCTTAGATTTTTACTATACATATTTCAATTTTAAATAGACATACCCCGCCACACCTCTAAATTGTTCCTGCCTCCGCCACTGGGGGTTTGAGGAGAGGAGGAGTGAGGAGAGGCGGACGGGGATGGTCGACGGAAAGCCGGAGAGGAGGGGAGACCTGGTGTGGTGCGTCGAGAGGTCCCGCGCGCCAGGGAAGTTCACTCGGGATTGCTGCTGCCTTACTGCGTAGTAGACTGGCAGATTAGTTGGTTCTTGGTTGCGTCATACGTGAACCGTGGCCAGGCAGGTATGAACCAACCCTGTGCTGTGCTTGTGAGGACGGAGCGGACGGACGAGGGAGTCGTGGTCGGGTCGTCGTGACAGTCGTGCACGCAGCGCAGGCGCAGGACTACGGCAATCGCCAGGATTGTTTACCACGCGGTGCACGGGGGGCCCAGCCGAAAAAATAGTACTGTGGTCAATATGTTGGATTGTATCACCCAAGTACTACTTCGTACATAATAAAGACGTTGGATTGTATACGTGGTCAAGATGTACTGTGGGCTTGTGGCCGCTACTTGTTAGCTCCAACCAAGACCAAGATTATTTGAACCTTCCAATTTTTACAGCATACTCGTAGTTTATCTATATCTATATCTATATTTATAACTATTAATAAATATATATAGTAGTAGCTATTATTAAAATAAGGAAATTTTAGTTCACCTTTTTTTTTTGGTTCACCGTCTTTTTCTTTCACCCTCCTCTTCAGTCCGCCTACATAGTACATCTAAAAGAATCATGCCACGGTACGGAAAAGGCAATTAAAATCCGTACGGAATAGAAATTACATATAATATCTATTTACATCGGCTAGGCATACACGGAAGCAATCATGTTGGGATGCTAATAAAAAAACTCCAAAACAAATCGATTGAATTCGTTTTGTTCTAATAGATTAATTAAACTAAAAAATCATTATTTTAAAGAGGTGCGTAAAAAAGACTTATGTTAGTATGGTGTGTTTAGTACCGAATTCGTTTTTTTATTCTTGTAAATAAAAAAAATTTTTGTAAAAAAACTTTACCGGAATTTTTTATTCTTGTAATAAAAGTTTGAAAAAATTTGCTACAGGACACAAAAAGTGGCGTGCATTTGCTGGAACACACTTTTGAATCAAACACTCACTACCAAAACAGTTGTCATTTATAAACCATAAGGCCTATGGCTATAAAATTTTAACAGCAACAAGATATGATAGTTATCTACAAATCATCTAATACTCACTTCCATAGAAAACCACGTTAAAGACATGAAATCATACGCACCAGCAAATTGTGGTCGTTAAGGTTCTTTGGTGGACATGATTTCATGTCTTAACAAGGTTTTCTATGGAAGTGGGTATTAGATGATTTGTAGATAACTATCATATCTTGTTGCCGTTAAAATTTTATAGCCATAGGCCTTATGGTTTACAAATGACAACTGTTTTGGTGGTGAGTGTTTATCCAAAAGTGTGTTCCAAAGAAATGCGCGCCACTTTTTTGTGTCCCGTGGCAAATTTCCCCTAAAAGTTTATGTCAAAAGTGACAACTCACTATCACTGTGCTCGTCTACTGATAAAATAATTGTGTTAACATAATGATTTTTTTATGGTCATTCATCCTAAAATGCACAACAAATTATGTATCTCGTTACAACACACGACATATTTGCTAGTATATGTCTAAATCATACTCCCTCCATCTCAAATTGTAAGTCATTCTAAAAAACTTAGAGAGTCAAAACATCTCAAGTATGACCAAATTTATATAATACGATAATAACATTTAAGGTAATAACGAAAAGGCTATAAATTTTAGGACCTAAAATTCATACGAAATAGGAAAAATCATTTTATGTCATACTCCTTGTTAGTTTTAAAATAGAAACAAGTCTACTTATTTTCTTAACTTCGTTGAAGTCTTGATTTTATTCTTGAACTTCGTTAAGTCTTGATTTTATTCTTGAAGTCCAAAACTAGGCAACTTGCTTCCCTCTATATTGATGGGGACACAAGAAACACAAATACACTATTTAAAACTTTTGCAAATTGTCATATAATTTCAATTTAGATTCAGTTTTGAAAATGAAAACTTATCTAAAAATCTTGAAGACTCCAAAATATTGTAACCAATGTCTAAGCACGAAATAACAACTTGCCATAACAAAAGGTCTAGTGCAACTAACACGAATGCAAAGTTCGTTGCATTTAGTGTTTTGTGAAACTTTTCAAAATAAAAATAGACTATTCACAAAGATGTTTTCATGAGCTCTAAAATTTTATAGTTTTTTTAAGTAATTTTCTTGATTTTTATATTCTTCCAATTTTTTAGAGCTAAACCTAGATTTATAAGATTTTGAGTGTCAGTGCATGTTTGATATGAGTATCATGCACATTAAATAAAAGTGTCACATCAACAAAATTGATGACTTGGCATGGTCATTAAATGAGGGAGTTCCATCATATGAGAGGAGTTTCATCTCCATGAAACTAAACGTGCTTTCGGCAGTCTTGGTAACATGTCATGAAACTATGCACTGGAGACTGACCTAAGGCTCCATTTAGCACAGCTCGGCATCACCAATGAAGCTGATTTTTTTTTAGTTTTAGCTTCCTAATCAACTTTGTTGTTTAAGCTGACCTGTTTTGGTGACTTAGTTTGGCAAAACAACTTATATATATGAGACCAAAAGAAAAACTTACTATACTACCTTTGTTTTTCTTATCTTTTTTTTCTCTCCTTATATCCTCACATGTACTTTCTTGGCAGAATAGTCATTTTGATCTCTAAACTATTACTTGAGGCTCAACTTCTTCCCCTGAACTTTTAAAACAACCATTTTAGTCCTCACACTCTACGTTTAGGCTCAGTTTCATTCTAGAACTATGAAGATGATCATTTCAGACCTCAAACTTTGTATTTTGGGCTCAGGTTCATCCTAAAACTATGATTATGATCATTTCAATCTTCAAACTTTGCATTTTTGGCTTTTGAACCTTTATTTCCAAACTCAACTTTATATATAATTATGTGTGGAACATTGTGTTATTGAATATAATAGTACCATTTTTATATACCCCACTATAACTGTTTTTAAGCAATTATAGTTGCTTCAAATGCTATTTATTCCAGGATATATTGAAACAATAATATACCTACAATTTTTCCTTAGCTATTTCTAGCGCTAGGCTCAACTAATAACCATTTGTGTGTAAATAATACTTTTTATCCATTAGCTACAAAAAATTCATATCTAAGAAAACTCTATAGGCACATGTGTCAGTAATATTAGTTGTCGTCTTTTGGCCGATGGATAAAACAATTAGCTTACAAATATTTAAGACGGCAGCATGTTCATCCAGCTTCACCGAGATTTTGGACACACAGATAGTTGGTAACCATGTGCCTATATTAATTAATTAGTAACTAATAAGTTGTCATCTTTTGGTACCCATGTGCCTATTTTAGACACATGTGTCAGTAATTTTATCTATTGTTCATCCTAAAGTTGCCGTCTTTTGGTATAGTGGGCTTACATGTGTCAATAAAAGCTAAATGAAACTATTTTTTTTTTCCAGTTCTCTAACCTCATCCTCGTGTGACATAAGGGGAAAAACAACTTTTCATTTTTTAAATAAAAAATAACCTTTTTTAAATTATACAATAGGGTGTGCGCTACGGCTTTGACCTAACTCGAATTAGAATAGTTGAGAACAAAGTGGCGAACGAGTGCGTAACGCATGGGAATTTGCCGAACAATTCGGGCCAAATCCTGAAGAAAGCTCAAAAGACGCTCACAACACACACACACACTCAATCATACATACGTAAACACTATCCTGACCCTCCGACAGTAACGTCAACATTGATGCCTCGTTGTCGACGGAAACGTCGCTTATTATTAAATTACGAGCAGTGAGATTTGAAATCTGGTGGGTGGAAGATGTTTTGAAAAGAGCGGTTTGGCCCAAAAAAACAGCTCACGAAGTCCTAAAGAGGCACGGCCCAGACTAGGCCGTCGGGCTCAGGCTGGGGCCGGCCCACGTTTGTTCAGGTCCACTTGGAACAGAAACCAGCAAACGACATCATCCATCCCCGTCCCTCTCCTCCCCTTCAGCTTTCACCCCTCGCCGCCGCCGTCGCCGCCGCGCTCGTACCTGCGGATTCCCGCGCCGTATCCTGCGGGAGAAGTGTTCTAACGGGCTACATCCCACCACTGCACGATGTTGGCTGCGGCACGGGTGCTGCCGAAGGCGGTGACCTTCGTGACGGGCAACGCCAAGAAGCTGGAGGAGGTCCGCGCCATCCTTGGCACTTCCATCCCTTTCCAGTCGCTGAAGCTCGACCGTGAGTCTCTCTCTCTCTCTCTGCAACCTTACAGGAGTAGCAGCCTAGCAGATAGAGTTTTAGCGCTAGCGGTTCAAGTGCGCGCCACCACGCTGAAGTGTGGCCTTTGGGCTTGTTATCTGCCAATCGATGAATTGGGAATTTGAGATACAGTGATACATCAAGGCAGGAGCTCCCGGGTCTTGTTATATCTGATCAGCTGATATCGGTGTCAGTAATTTAATAGCAAAGCTTCGCTGAAATTTCTCAAGGACTTGCCTGTGATATAATCAAGAAAGTCATGAAACAGTTAGGTAGCAAACATTGGAAAAATACAGATATATAAGGGAAGGTGGACTGAATCAGGTGTTCTGGGTTAAATAGTTGTTTAGTTACTGATGACCTGAATGCTAAACACAGCCTTGTGATTATTTTCTTTTGCTGTTCTGAGGTTAATACTGACTAAGAATTTGTTAGTAGTTGGGGTTATCAGTGGAGGTGCAAGAATCATATGTATGCACTGAAATGGAAGTCTGGGCTACCCACATTTGAAAATTCAGATTCTGACATCCTACAAATTGATATTGCATCTCCAGTGTACTGCCAAATGCTCCATAGCCAAACATCATATCAAACTCTACAATGATATTTTCTTAAAAAACATTATGATGGAACTCATACAAGTTCACCACAACCACTACATCTAACGTGTATGCACTGAAATGGAAGTCCGGGCTATGCTCCATAGCCAAACATCATATCAAACTCTACAATGATATTTTCTTAAAAAACATTATGATGGAACTCATACAAGTTCACCACAACCACTACATCTAACGGTTTTGATGATATATCATGTCTTTACTTCTTCCATTCCAAATAGTTCACTTTGGCTCTGTCCTAAATCAAACTATTTTTACTTCGAAAAAGTTTTAGAAAATATATTAAAAATTACAAATTCAAATAAATGCACCATCAAATTATATTTCATGAGAATTTAATGAAAACTTAAATGATGCTTTTTTCAATAAACTCGGTCAAAATTAAAGAAGTTTGATTGAAGGCAAAACCAAAGTGAGCTATAATTTAGAATGGAGGGACGGCTTCATATTACCGTATATTGCTTTTATTTTCTTAATACAAAACATAAGATCTCTTTGTACACTTTGTCTGTTAAATTGTTCTTGGCAGTGCCAGAACTTCAAGGGGAGCCAGAGGACATATCCAAAGAGAAAGCACGAATGGCTGCATCTCAGGTACTTCCATGTTTCTGACCGCTCGCATCTCAGGTACTTTCAGGTCTGGTTGAAATCTTCCATCTTGTTCTTCATATAGGTGAATGGGCCTGTACTGGTGGAGGACACCTGCCTGTGTTTTAATGCACTCAAAGGCCTACCAGGTGATTTATTTGCATTGTTCTTCCTTAAGTTCTTGTAAATTGATTTTGCAGAATTTGACATGCACATCTTTCTGCTGCAGGACCCTACATGTAAGTCCTTTTATTGCTCAAGAATTCTAACTGTACAATCTTATCCCCAAGTCACACTTAATAAACATCCTTGGGCAACATAACTCATTGGCAGACTATCTTAATCTTTGGAGCCTCCAATGCCATTACTAATGTATCTGCTCTTTGTTTGGATATCTTGCATATATGAATGAACAGAAAGTGGTTTCTTGAGAAGATTGGGCATGAAGGTTATAGAGCCAACTGATTCTCATCTCTTTTGTTCCTGGTTATTTTATGTTTTGATGACTAAATAACCTTGTGCACCATTTTTTTATAGGTTTGAACAATCTGTTAAAAGCTTACGAAGATAAATCAGCATTTGCTATGTGCATCTTTTCTCTTGCTCTTGGACCTGGAGAGGAACCAATCACATTTGTTGGAAAAACTGCGGTAAGATGTCATTTTCTGTTTATGGACTTTTGATGTCCGATCAGGCATGCAGCTGTCATGAACTGATTTATTAAAATCCTTGCTACAGTGCCTCTATTGGCAAACCTGTAGTAGCAAACTACAGTGGAACTATAATTTAGTAACATGTATACAAATTTTCTATTGGGAGCATAAAGAGAAAAATGATGAATCATAAGCTCCATCAGATTGTTTGTTAGCCCTGTTCCAACAGCATGATTGCCTTTCACCCAAATAATTTGATTGTATCATAGCACTTTGATGAATGCCACAACATATTTATTTTTGGAATGTCATGTTTTGAGACTGGCTCTCTTTGTCCAGGGAAAGATCGTACCTGCTAGAGGTCCTAATGATTTTGGATGGGATCCTGTATTCCAGCCAGATGGTTTTGAGCAAACGTGAGTACAGTATTTTCCTGACAGTGCACACTCCTCCTGCATCCTTCTTCACACTGATTGAGTAACATGTAATGCAGATATGCTGAGATGCCTAAGTCAGTGAAGAATGAAATATCTCACAGAGGGAAAGCTCTTGCTCTGGTGAAAGAACACTTTGCATCTGCTAGCTATACAGTTCAGAGCGATGACTCAGCTTAAGTTTGACCATGGTTCCTAGACGAATGAACATCACATTCTGGAATGTAAACTGAAACTAGTTTTAGTGGAAATACTGTGCCATAATGTTAAGCTTATTCATAGATGTACCGTGGTTTGTTCGATTGTGATATACTTGGTGCCTATTATCTATACGGTTCAGAGCGAGGACTCAGCTTAAGTTTGACTATGGTTCCTAGACGAATGAACATCACATTCTGGAATGTAAACTGAAACTAGTTTTAGTGGAAAATACCTGGCATATTGTTAAGTTGAAATACTTGGTGCCTATTATTTTCAACTTATGATATTTCTTCACTGGATCAACATTAGAATATGAAGGAGAGATACAGCTTCTGCCCTTGATTATGTATTGCAAAAGAACCAAATCACAAACTGGATAAACAAATTATCACAGCAATCTTAAGCACCAATATTGATAAGCAAATTATCTCAACGCACCCAGATTTTCTCACGAGAGACTACACACTATCTGCACTTCAGCATCTGCAGAAGACATCAAATGAATCGTTGCACAACTCGAGCCTGAAAACAGCAACATTCAGTACCAATGTCGATAAACAAATTATCTCAGCACACCCAGATTTTCACACGAGCGACTACACACTATCTGCACTTCAGCAGCTGCAGAAGACATCAAAAGAATCGTTGCAACTCGAAGCCTGAAAAAACCTATCACTCTCTAGGGCCTCCTGAGCTTAACGTGGAGAGGCGGCTCCTTGTAGGTGGTGACTCGTTCCCTGGCCTGCCGCAGCGGTCTTCCAAGAGATGATCTGCGCAAGAACTGGTGCACAGGCTTATCACTGCCAGAAGCACTTTCTGGATCGATCTTGCAGCTGCTGATGGCGAGCTGGACGTCCTCTATCTCGAACAAGTCCTCCGTGCGGCTGCTTGTCTGAGGTGTTCTCATGGACTTTCTGCAGAGGAAGGCCAATGATCTTAGTAAAACTGAACCGTCAAACAGAACTCAAACTGTCAAAACTTCAGCAAGGGTTTTGAACTAGTGTTTACCGTCTCTGAGAGGCATCCCTATCCTTATCCTTCGGAGGAAGCGCCAGTTTCGCTGATGTCGTAGGTCCTAGAGCTGAAAAACATGGCATTCGGTCACGCATTCAGACCAAGTCGATACCAGGTCATGTGGGATAATCGGCTAACTGAGGATTGGGGGTTATTACATCGAGATCTCAGCACCCGTTTCCTGCTGGCGTTCCCGGACCTCTGGATGCTCCTCGCTGGCTCTGCATCGAGCACATCTCCATCCTTGGTCTGCGCAGGCGCAGCTCTGTCAGGACCAGGATGCTGCGTCCTTTGCACAGGTGCCTTGAGCCGCGGCATCGTCTTCTTTACAACCTGACACAAGAGTCGGCATTGGACACCATTGTTCATCAAAAAAGGAAGAATGACCGGTGGACATGGAAATGAACGAGAAGATTACAGGGAGAAAATAGTAGTGTCTTGGATCCGGCGTACCTCTAGTTCAGATGTTTTCACTTTAAGGCTGGCTCTTGAGCAGGCAAGCTCATGTTGCAACGCTTTCAACTTCATCAGTTAGAATTAGAAAAGAAACCACAGCTCAGATTCTTGCTGAACATGCTATGAAGAAATCTACAATGTCTGACGATGTCAAAACTGTACTTACCCTGTTTCTTCCAAGGTTAACCTCCTGCAAAATTGATAAACAAAACAAAACGATGAGCGGCTAAATGTGCCACACGGCGACTAAACATGCTTAGCAGCAAAGGACTTGAACCAAGAACTGAACATTCTAAGCTTTCTTGCGGGTAATTGGAGGAAGAAGAGGGACATACCGCCATCATCTGAGAACTGGTCCGGGCAAGTTCCCAGTTGGCGTGGCGCAGCTTCTGAATGATCTCGCTGCACAGACAGACACCCAAAACCAAACCCAAACGAGTTAGATCGAAAAGGGGAATAATACCCCAAGACCACTGCCCAAGAACAAGAACCATGACCGGTAGAAGAAGAATTCAGCGCGGCGGAGCAGAGCACGCAGACACTTACTCTCTCTCCGCGAGGAGCTTTGACGAGTTCCTCGTTCTTCTGTTGTTCCGGTAAAGCAGAGAGAACGAGAAAAAGAAGATCGACGTTAGCCATACACGTCACGCCCAGACAAGTATCAGGAAGAAGATGAAGACGGGATTATGTAAGGGCGCTCTTACCCTCACTAGCTCCGCAAACTCCTCAACACCGCCGCCGCCCGCGTTCGCCGCCGCCGGGCACGCCGCCGACTCGTCCGGAGGCACCGTCGCGTCGTCGAACGGGTCGCGCGTGCTTAGGTTGGTGATGTCGCAGAGCGTCTTCCTCCTCGCCCTGCGCTTGGCGGTCGACGTCGCGTCGGACGGCAGCGTCTTCTTGGACAGCGCGGCGGCCGCTGGGGGGGCGAGACGGCCTGTTGGGGCGCGAGGAACGGCGCCTCCACCTCCATGGCGGCCTGTCCGTCAGCCATGGCGATTGGAGTGGGGGCGTGAGTACGAAGCGATGAGCAGCAAGTCGGCGAGAGAGAGAGGGAGGGAGGGAGATTCTGAGATCTAGGGAGGCGCGGGGTGGAGATGCTGAGATCTTGGGGAGGGAGCCTTGGGAGGGAGGGAGAAGCCTTGGGAGGCCGTTTTGCGGGGGTTGAAGACGGCAGAGGGGCGGCGCAACGGCTAGTTGGAAGGCAGCGCCCGCCCTGACCTGACCCTGTTGAGGCGTGAAAGGAGAGCGGTTTGGCAACGTTCAAACTGGTGCGGGTGTGGATGCGGACCGGATCGGGTTTGAATATACCTGAGCATTTCAGGTGTCGTGCCAAAAAAAATTTTCGGGCCGTAAGATTTGTGTCCAGGCCCATTTAGTAAGGTTCATGGGCGGGCCGAGGCCGGGCCAGCGGGCCGGGTTGGGCCGGGGCAAAAGTGCTCAGTATAAGGAAAACGTAACGAAGGCGTCCATCAATTAATGACCACAACAATACAACTAATAAAATCGTTACAAAAAACCACATTTAACCCATCACTAATCAGCTTGGTGTGGAACCCAACCCATCATCCACTACCATGTCGGTCTGTGGTCGGCGGATCCATTGAATACGATGCCCATGTCAACGTAACGAAGGCACTATATCAATTTTTACGCCCGCTGGCCCGTGACCACAACAATACAACGACCATAATCGTTACAAAAATCTTGTAGCCATCATCCGAAATATTGTTTTTAGCTATTTTCACTAAAATGCTCGGACAGTCATGGAACCCAAAAATTCAGGTCCTACGTGTCCATGGTCGGCAAGATCCATTTTTTTTCGTCCGCGTCATGACCCCAAAATGTAGGTATAGGCTCGGCCAAAAACTTCAAAAGGAAAGCGCCGAACATGGATGGATATCTCCTTTTTTGTGTTGTGTTAGGGTGGTGAATGAATCTACGGAAGCAAAGGATTTTGTAGCTCACGCGCCGCCGATTCTTGTTTGGTCTGGTCCTCGGCGGATAAAAGGGAACGAACGGGTTTTGGGTTTTGGCAAGTAAAGATGACGTTGACGTGTCCTACGGTCATGCCATGCCGGCTTCTGTGAGTTGAGCAAGGATAAGCTGCAGAGGACTCCGTGCTTTTCACGGAACGGTGGTGATTCTGATCTGGGGATGATTGCGGTGCCAAGCCTAATTAACATCACCAAGCCTCCTTAACTACTCAGGATGTGTGGTAACATGCATTGCACGCTATGTGCAAGCGTACACTAACTAATCTTTTTGTTTTGCGAGAGATGGGAGTCCGGACTGTCGGACAGCAATGCCAAATCATCATTTGTTCTTTGCTCTGGCCCGTGACGCTATCAGTTGGACTCTAGTAGTAGTAGCCGAAATCTGAAACACTCTCGGGCTTAGTTAAAATCCTACTCGATATTTATAGTTAAAAATACAGTTTCTAATTTTACTTTTAGCTAAACGTTCTTGTCTACAATCAAATTCAAGAGTGAAAAGTGACAAGTGTTTTTGTTTTCACGGAGGGAGTAATGATTAGTGCAAGAACGATTTTTAATATGCAGGATTAATTATACTTTTCTTCGTTCCTAAAGAGATCTTGTAAGTACGTACATGGTATCATGAATAATTCTAAATCTAGCCAAATTCAATATCGGTAAGCTATACGTGTTTCTTCACGGAGGGAAGATCCTGCACATCGAAGGTTATACTTTCCTTGGCTCCACTCAACAAGACATGAGAAATCGGAAACAACAATTATACCACACTAAGGAATGGATCGCGTCATTCAAGAAAAGTGACAAGAAATGTGTTGATGTTGCTCTCTCTCTCACCCTACTCAATTTTGCATTTCTCTACCGTTTTTGGTGGTAGTATCTCCGCCCCACGCAGTCTCCCATCTCATCCTCAAACCCTTCCCTTTACGTCTTTTTAACAGGCAAGCAAGCGATCTCATCTCCCCAGGTGATTCCAAATCACCTCACCTCTTTCTTCTCTCTTCCCCCCGAACCCCATCTCTCTCTGCTCCTCCAGTCCGCTGTTCATCCCCTTCCCCATTCACACTCGCTGCTCGCATAGCCACTTGCCGCCACTGCCATTGGAGCCCCAATCCGGAGCTCCAACCAAATCTCAGGAACTTCGTCCCTGAATCCATGCCCCCACTATCCTCACTCCGCTGCCACTCCCCTGCATTGCTATAAATCCCACCCACTGCATCTTGGCTACCTCTGGCCCATCTAATCCGCCGCCAAGGGACCATGGCCCGAGCTCCCAAATCCACCGGCATTGCCTTCTCCCTCCTCCTCCTTCTGACCGCCGCCGCCTCGGACCTCCCTCTCCTCAACTCCACGCTCCCCGACCCCGCCGCCGTCGTCGCCGACTTGCACAGGTACTAACTACAGTTCCACCCAAATCCAGTCTTTTTTTCAAGCTCTTGCTGCCGCAAAGCTGCAGCCTTTTCTTTACAAGAAGAGGAGGAAAGGTGGGTTCCGCTTGCTGGTGCTGAATGTCGTCTATCACGTGCAGCAAGGTGGCTTCGTCGCGGCGTCGGATGCAGGAGGCCCGGCGGCGGGTGCATGACGGGCAACCCCATCGACGACTGCTGGCGGTGCGCGGGCACGGACTGGCGGCAGGACCGGCAGCGTCTGGCGGACTGCGGCATCGGGTTCGGCCGGAACGCGCTGGGCGGCAAGGGCGGTCCGTTCTACGTGGTGACAGACTCCTCCGACCGCGACCCCGTGAACCCGTCCCCGGGCACGCTCCGCCACGCCGCGATCCAGGAAGGTCCCCTATGGATCGTGTTCGCGTCGGACATGTCCATCCGCCTGAACGAGGAGCTCCTCGTCAACAGCTACAAGACCATCGACGGCCGCGGCGCCAAGGTCCACATCGGCGGCGGCGGCGCGTGCATCACGCTGCAGTACGTGTCCAACGTGATCATCCACAACGTGCACGTCCACGACTGCGTCCCCGCGGGCAACGCCAACGTGCGGTCGTCGCCGACGCACTCCGGGTGGCGGACGCGGTCCGACGGCGACGGCATCTCGCTGTTCGGCGCCCGGGACGTGTGGGTGGACCACTGCGCGCTGTGGCGGTGCGCCGACGGCCTCGTGGACGCCATCATGGGGTCCACGGCCATCACGGTGTCCAACAGCTACTTCGCGCACCACGACGAGGTGATGCTCCTCGGCGCCTCCGACGCGTACCTGCCGGACTCCGGGATGCAGGTCACCATCGCGTTCAACCGGTTCGGGCCCGGGCTCGTGCAGCGGATGCCACGGTGCCGGAGGGGGTACTTTCATGTCGTCAACAATGACTACACGTCGTGGGAGATGTACGCCATCGGCGGCAGCGCCAACCCTACCATCAATAGCCAGGGAAACCGGTACATCGCGCCCGCCGACCCAAACGCCAAGGAGGTGAGTCGTCACAGCCTGGTTATGGCTTGGGTTCTTTGCTTTGGAGGGCAGAGCACGGCACGGGCAACAAACAAGCCCGTTGTTTGTTGTTGCCTGCGGTGCGGGGAATGGAATCGCATCTTGGTCATCCTCATCCTTTTTTGGCCTCGCAATCGCATCCTGTTTTCCCCAATTCGGGGTGTCCGTCCCGGCCAGCAGCACCCGAGGGAGGGGCTGGCCGGCCAGTCACGCGTGCAGCTGGCAGTGTTCCCGGCCGTGCAATGTCTCTTACTGGCAGGTGACGAAAGTTGAATGTATTGGCAGGTGACGAAGCGGGTGGACACGGCGGAGGGGCAGTGGAACGGGTGGAACTGGCGGACGGAGGGCGACATGATGGTGAACGGCGCCTTCTTCGTGCCGTCCGGGGAAGGCCTGGAGGAGATCTACGACAAGGCGTCCAGCACCGACCCCAAGTCGTCCGCGCTCGTCGACGTGCTCACGCAGAACGCCGGCGTCCTCGGCGATCCCAGGTACGTAGAATAGCTTCTCTCTCCTTCTGACCCTCTATCGGAAAGAGTGGACCCCGCAACCACGGGTACGTGGGGCCCTGCTTTTGCGTGCTCGCGCGTCTTTTTATAACACGGCCGGCCGGCGCTTTTGTCAACTTCCTCCAACGGCCATCGGCCGGACGCCGGACTTGTGGGGCGGACCCCTGCTAGTGCTCGACAGACAGGCTGCTCCGAGCGAGCGCCTCATGGCTCATCATCGGTCGTCCTTGGCTGCTCTGGGCGAGAGAAATCTCCGGCGGAATTTGCCGTTGGAAACAAAACCCTTCCCCCCCTCTTTATGGCTTTCCGCCTTTCCCCGATCCATCCATCACTCCTGGTGAGTGACGAGAGGGGCTACACATGCTCTTCACTGCATGCCCGGCAGACTACGGAAGCGGACCAAACGTCGCTCCTTACGTTTGGGAGGTAGTTTGGCCTTGACGACAACAAGGTCAAGGTGCATGGACTGCAGGGCAGTAGTACTTCTGTAGGAGTCACGGTAGATCAGGCTTGGCATAGGATTAAACTCCCAACTAGTTCATTACACTATACCGTGTTAATAATCTATGTAGGCTAGGTGGTAACTAGATCTGCTCTGACAGCACCGGATTAACTAAACACCGGAGCAAAGTGATCTTGTCTTGTACTAGAGTAGTACTAGTGCTACCAGAATTTGTCTAAATCTCATCAGTCAAGTCGGCCAAGTGCGTACATTCATCGCTAGGGAATGGATATTAGTAAGAGCGGTTAGTAGTAGTAGAGTTGGCGAATTGGTGCTCTGCCGCTATTTTGAAATAAATAAATAAAAATGCAGCGAACTAGTTCTTTTCGCGCCCGTTAGATTCTGCTCTCCAAAAGCTGGCAAAACCTCTCTTATTAGAACTTGCACCACTAATGGTCGTCTAGAGTATGGATACATACTGATTTTAGTGATGTAGGCGTCCATGTTCCAACTCCTCGTGCCCCCGTCCTTGACAATTGTTCTTTCTTTGCCCCTTTCTCTCTGCACACCTGTGGCCCCTCCCTCCCCTTCTTGTAGACCAAAAGATCCTTGCACGCTCAAGAGCATCTTCTGCCGGGAAGCGAAGACCGTATGCAGTGCATGGGACATGGAGTGCGGCGGTAGGCAGTCGTAGTCACACTGCGTCTCCACATGCGCGCCACCGGGTCGATGGTTTTGGTTTTGTCGCCCGGATCCTGCGCTCTTTTGACAAATGCGCTTTTGTGAACTTGTCCACTCATCCTTGCCCTCTAGTGTGTGTGACAGTAGTGTGAGTGACCTTGTGCTGTGGACCAGCACCGTCGCCACTTGGGGTTGGGGAGAGGCTGCTCTCTCGGTGGTATGGTATGGTGATGATTAGCTATGATTCCGGGCTGCGAAGGTCAGTGAAATAATGTGCGTGATTCATTCATTCAGTCATTCAGGTACTGGGGTATCTTCTGCTGCTACTGGGAGTGAGGCTATACGCTTTTAGCGTTCTTGATCTCAATAGTGTCTGTCCTTTCCTAAACTATTGAATCTTGCTGCTACTAGCTAGTATCATTGTTATCCTGGTACAAGCCAGTGACCTTTTAGGAACGAGAGGGTCCAACCAGAACAACCACTGTCACCACCGAATGGTTCACTCCTGCCCCCACTGTCTCCTAATGGTAACTCCTTAGTACATCTAGTCCAGCGAAAAAGAAAGTGCCGTGGCTTGTGGCTTTTTTCGGACGTTCTATTCCATCCATCCATCACCCTCCCGCTCCCAGTCCTAGAGATCACGTTCGTCGGAATCGAATTCCTATTCCTTGTGCGCTGGTAACAGCGGTGGTAGATCCAAGCTTCACCAGCACTTCACGCAGTCTAACCCATGTCCAGTTTGCACTTGCAGATGCTATTCTCGCGGTGTATTTGTTTATGTGTTTTGTTTCTCAACACCAGCACACTCTGTTTCTGTTTTGGCAGGAACGACGCCGAAGAGACCGGGTACAGGGGCGTCAACTACGCCGGCGTGGGGAATCGCGGTGGCGGCGGCAACGGCTACGGCTACCTCGGGATGGTGTACGCCAACGGCATCGGCGATCAGAGATGCAGAGCGTCACTGATTTCTTCAGTCATCACCCTCATTGCGCTCGGATGCTTGCACTTGTTGTAACGCAACATATATAGTTCATCCTAACTTCAGTCGCTTCGTTATGATTCTCAATTGGAAAGGTAGTAGCAAAATGGGAGAAAGTAAAGCTTGTAGTAGCTGGGGTGGTGGTGGTGGTAGTAGTAGTAGCCTAGTAGGGAGGTAGGCAGGCAACAGCAACCATGTGTGAAGTTGCACATGGGTGGCGGGGATATTGCTCATCACTGTATTAACAAGCAGAAATGGACGATTCATTCTAACCTTACTATCTCTAACACTGATCTGTGGTAAGTTTATAACTCTAGCAAAAATGAAAAGGACAAGTTCCAACCAACATAAAAGTGAAGTTGCGCCATGATTAAATCATGGTTAGCCACATAAAACTATGACAAAAGTATAACAATAATCCAAATTCACTGCTTCGTCAACTATATAAAAGCAATGGCATATGGAATAATCTAATAACAGCAACAGAGCATATAAATCAGATCAGGACTATAAATTTAAACACAGAATTTGTTTCGTCTAAAGTGCTTATTGAATGTCCTATTGTACAGGTCCACTCTGTACCCGCTTGCATCACTGCTGATACCGATCAACACCTTTCAAGTTTCAACATTCCCATCAAGTGCATCACAACCACGATCTAATCTAAGAGCTAAAAGTTGGCTAAAATTATGACCCAAATAGCTTTGTTTGAAATTTCCATCTTCAGTGGCAACAGAACAGTGGTCATTCTAAACATATCACGTCATCAGAGAACACAAAAATGTGGGTAGGCAATCACAAAATTCATTCATCTTCAACAGAGCATACATAGCTGCTAACCTTGAGTTTGTATCTGTCAGGTAAACTCCCAAATCTCATCTTCACCTAGTGTTGACAAGTTACAGGGAAGATATATGAAAGGAAACAGCATCCTTAGTCTACTGTTACAGCTTGCACATTGACCAGACGGTACTTAACTAACCAGATGGTGGCGGCGGCGGTGGCATAGACATGGGAGGCGGAGGCATTCCACCTTGTTGTGGCGGGGGTGGGGGTGGCATCCACATAGGTGGTGCAGGCATACCAGCGGGAGGAGGTGGCGCCCTTACCATGCCGGGCATCATATTTGGTGGGGGTGCCCTCACTGGTACTGGCAGCCTGTACTGCAGTTGCGACTGCATGGGGGTGGCATAGGTTGTTGAGCGGGCCAAGCAGGTTGCCCATGCATCTGCATTGGAGGGGAATTGCCCAACAGGTGGAGGTGGTTGTCGCATGTGTTGCATCTGTCCTGAATTGTGCCATTGACATAAGGCCGTGGCACAGGCGGACCACCATTTGCAAGACCTTGGGTCGGCGGACCACTTGCAAACATTGTGTGTGGCCTATTCTTCTGAGATCCTGGATTGTTCGCTGCCAGCAGTCGCTCTGTCAATGGTAAACAACATATTAGATCATTATGAATGTAAGAAATATTCAAGAAGGTACTCTAGAATGTAAAAGGACAATTCAGTTGAAGAATTTCATATGTATCCTGTTTTTAAGAGCTAAAGCGACTTCTTCACGAACTAGCCCCTGTTTGGCAGAGCTGCAGCTCTATTTTTTTTTTTAAAGCTGAGGCTAAAGACCAAGGATGAACTATATTGAGTGAACTGAAGAGTAACCCATGTGCTGGTGGCCAGGGAATCAAGTGGATCAATTAGACCGTCAAGACACATTACCTGCCGGTGTGCCATGGCGCTCTCCTTTCGTGTCTTTCTTGTAAGCATAAGAGACAGTGATTGGCCGGTTGCATAAATGTTGGTTGTTCATGGCCTAAAAATATAGCAGAGAAAGTAGAATGAAACAAATGCGAGACAGCCATAACAACTGCAAATTGAAATACAGGAAATCAGTGTGATGATTAAATTACCTCTATTGCCTGATCAGATGATTCAAAGGAGTCATAGCTCACAAAGCCAAAGCCTCTAGAATTTCCAGTTTCAGGATCTCGCATGATCTTTGACAAAACAAAAAGATCAATAAATTACAGCAGGTGATAACTATGCTACAGAAAATAACAGACACTGCATACACATAAGGTGTTACTCCTAAAACCATCTTTAATTTTACAGTAGATACATGACATCCTACAATTTGACTGATTAGATGAGTTTATCTTATAGACATGCACACGATTTGTGCCTAGAGTACCCAAAAAAAAAGTCTGAGCAATATCAAACCGGATAATTGTTACCATGATTTTAGCCTATATTATTGTATTTTGTACAAGTGAAAGAAGATAGTGCTATCAAGTGATGAACGCTTAATAATTTGAAATTGATTAGACACTGTTACACATAAGTTCCAGTGACACAAGACCTTGAAAGTAATTGAACTATGAAATGTAAGTATAGTGAATTCAGTTTATTCTATGCGTAAACTATCACTTTTAGTTGCTTCAGGTGTTTATATAAGACTGCTGCTCGTAAATCAGATATTATGTTTGGCTGCTAGATCATTAGCAGAAAACAACACAACAATATAACTTTGCATGAAGACTATGTGTGTCACCTTAGGATTAGTTACAATCACTCCAAATGCACTGAAGGTATCATATAGGAGCTTCTCATCAACATCCTGTTAACAAAGCAAACGTAAAAATAATACTCAGTATTCAGATGAATTGAAGAGCAGATAATAAAGAAAATAGGATTTAGGCCTTCACCGGATCAAGATTGCCAATAAACAGATTTGCTCCAACGCCCAAGCTCTTCTTATCCTGGGAAGCCTGGAACAAGAAAACACAATCATTTTATGTTCAAATGATACATTTTTTCAAAGCCATAATGATAAAATACTAAAGATGAAGGGAAAATACCTTGTTTACTCTTATGGGCTTCCCATACAGTTTGATCATGTTCAAAATCTTAATGGCCTGGGGAAGCAATCAAACAATTCAGATAAAAGGGTAACTAGATATGGACGTGGCGATCTGCTAGAGAAAATATAAAAGGTAAACTATGACTTTGCAAAATAATAGACTTACATAATCTGCATCTTCCTCGCTCCTGAATTCTACAAATCCATATCCCTGGTGTAAATTTGTAACTCTGTCTTTTGGGACATACACATTAACTGCAAATGGAAGAATGGTAATTATGTTAATAAAACCAAAATGAAATGTATTTGTTTGATATCCAAAATACAAATAAACTTCAACTACATAATAAAATAGACCATAAAAAACAAAAAAAAAGAAACAAAAAAGGTCGAGAGACAATTATGCAACAAAGCACACAAATGCTGTTATAAGGCAAGACAAAAGTGTTACATACAGCAAAACTCTCATCTCACTACAGAAAAAATATATAAAAAGTCCCTTACCAACAGGGCCTGCTTGGACAAACAATTCCCATAGAAGCTCCTCGGAAACCTATCAGATATGGAAGAACTATCAGTTCATGGATTTGCAGAAACAGAAGAAACAATATATGACCATATACTCCGGATGTTCATTGTTTCCTATACAGGAGAAGGAGCAAAGATGTGCTCCACCAGGTAACTGTCAATGTAATTAACTAATTACTATGTCTATGTGTATTCCGGATCTATGGTTCTATTTGTATAGAGCATACAGAAAATGGATATCTGAATCTGAAAGACTAAACAGCAATGTTCATCAAACCTAACAAATAATAGTCTAGATGTAATGAACATATGTCCAACAACGATTGTAACATTACCACCTAGCAAAACACGCATAATTTTCCCAGCGACCGTTCATAGCGTCTGGCGTCACTGACGCTGTCCTTGCAAAATGCTTGCGCCACCGCCATGTACCTTGGATTTAAGGAGCAGCGACTTACTCATCCAGTCACCAGTTCACACAAGTAATTCTATACTCTAGGGATATCTTATCGTGGTCGGGGATCTACCAAGGGTCGCGATAGCGAGAGGCTGTGGGGAACCCTAACCTGAGGGTCGAGGTTGCCGACGTAGGTGGTGGCGTCCTGGTTGCGCTCCGCCGAGTGCTGCCCGAGTAGGTTGGCCCCCACGCCCGGCGCTATGCGGGTCGTCATGGCTGGCTGGCTGGCCGGCCCCTCGGTCGCCGCTCCAAGGCGCCGCGGGTCACTGGACTGGACGGCGGCGGAGAGCTCTGGACGGGGCGCGGCGGTGCCGAAGGTGAGGTTTTCGTTGAGGTTCTCGGATCGGATCGGGCCGGAGTGAGTCCCTTGCTGGCCCAGTTCCCACCTCGAGTCGGTGCGGAGAAGGCGGTAAGTGATTTTGGGCCAGGCTGTTAACACCGTAGTCCATGGGCCTTCCAAATGTTTAAAGTGGCCCATTCGGCAGCCAGACGTTAAATGTGGTTTTACCCGCCAGAGGTTAACAAAAAAAAAAAAAAAAAAAAAATGGTTAATTAATAATTAATTAACAATACCTATAATCACGGATTAATTCAAATCACGGACGCACGGTGACTTGTATAGTTTGCCTATACAAGGCAGGTCATCCTCCTCCGATTCGCCACTGGCCAATTACACTCCCTCCGTAACTGTGGAGCTGTGTCATGGTAAAATCTGCCACATTTGGTTCAATTTGGATTCTCCACCACAATTACGCTTAAGAAATAGCAGGTAAAGATCGTTTCCCCATATCTTTCCATCTGAACCAGATAAGGGCCTAGCCTTCATTCTCGCTGATCATCACGCTGCAGATTTCCCGATCGACACAACACTTGTTGCCATCGTCCTGTTTCGACAACCTCAGCGATGACGACCATGCCCCGAGACACGGCCGTCGTCGTCCTGGCGTCGTGCGGCGGCGTGGCAGTGGCAGTGGCCATAGCCGCTGGTGCGTTCTTCCTCGTGCTGAGGGCGCTCCGGCGGTCGATGGCGCGCGAGGCGTCCCTGCGGGCAAGCCTCGCGAGGCAGCTGACGCGCTGCGGCAGGCGGAGCGGAAGAGCCTGAACAAGACCAACGCGTTCGCCGGTGCCAGCCACGACATCCGCTCGGCTCTGGCGGCGATCACGGGGCTCGTAGACGTGTCCCGCGTCGAGGCCCAGACCAACCCGCAGATGCTGCAGAACCTCGAGCAGATGGACGTGTGCACCAACAAATTGCTCGGTGAGTGAGTTGGTGCCATTCTCTGTTCCAAGATTTTTTTGTGGTTCATGAACTCTGAAAGACACAATCTAGTTCTGCAATGCAATGTGTTTTTATTTTTTATTATTTTTTGAACGTAATGCATTTTTATTCTTGTAGGGATACTGAACTCGATACTGGACACAAGCAAGATTGAATCTGGAAAGATGCAGCTAGACGAGTCCGAGTTCAACATAGCAAACGTTCTGGAGGAGTCCATGGACATGATCAACATTGTAGGTCTGAGCAAAGGGCTGGAAGTGGTCTGGGATCCCTGTGATTTATCCATCCTCAAGTGTGGAAACGTAGTGGGGGACTGCCGGAGGCTGAAACAGATCCTTGACAACGTACTCGGCAATTCTGTCAAGTTTACTGAGCAAGGGCACGTCGTTCTCCGTGCCTGGGCAAATAGGCCTGTTATTGCGAGAAGCTCAGTCTGTGTTCCTTCGAGATTTGGCTGCTCCTGTTTTTTATGCCTGTTCAAGGGAAGAGAACATGGTGATGATTGTTGTTCGATCCAAAACGATCCAGACTCGGTTGAGCTCTACTTTGAAGTGGATGATACTGGGATTGGAATCCCAAAGGAAAAGAGAGAGCTGGTGTTTGAGGACTATGTTCAGGTGAAAGAAGGCCAAGGAGGAACCGGCTTGGGTCTTGGGATTGTTCAATCATTTGTAAGTTCTATTTCCATTGTTGAAATTCCATTTTTCTGTTATCTCTAATAGTTTGACATATCAATTCTCTTGAAAAATTTATGAATTTTATTTCATATATGTTTGTTGATTAATATAGGTCCGTTTGATGGGAGGTGAGATTAGCATCAAGGACAAGGGGCCAGGTAAAAGAGGGACCTGCATTGGGTTCAATGTGTTTATGAAGACGGGTGGAATCCATGAACAGCATGACATAGAACAAGGCAGTTCAAGTAGCCAATGCTGTATCGGAGCCTCTGCCTTGAGAGAGGCTGCTAATACTAATAGCTTTGAGGGTGCACACTGCATGCTTCTTGTTCATGGCGACGAAACACGCAGGGTACTGCAAGCTTGGTTGGAGAATCTTGGGATCAAAGTTTGGCTAGTCCCACAGCTCGAGCTCCTTGCTTCTGCTCTCGAGAATGTCTGCCAGCATGTTACTAGTGCTGCTCTGTCGAGGACATCTTTGGACAGTTTCGAGTGCCACGCAGACTTCTGTTTCAGATCCAGAGACACGGCTAACCAAATGCTCTCTGTTTCAAGGTCAGGCGTCCACTGTTCTGGTGTTCTAGTCGTCATTGATGCACACTACGGCAAGATGGAAAACATATGCACGAAGGTGAACTTTGGTGAAATCAAGAAACAAATCCCATGCAAGATCAAGATCGTATGCCTCGCCGATGCGAATACCTCTTCTGGTGATTTGGGAATGCTGAGGCACCACACTTGCTGTGACCTTGTCCTGCAAAAACCAGTCCATGGGTCTCGGTTGTATGCTCTCTTGAACACCTTGAGGGACCTCCAAATGGCACATCACCCATCTTCTCATGTTAATCCTGAGAATGCTGCTGCCTTGGTTGCGCTCGCACAGCCGTCGTCTTCGGAACCTAAACGGGACGACGATGAGGAGAAACCATTGGCCGGAAGGCGTGTGCTGTTAGTGGAGGACACTTTGACTCTGCAGACTATTGGGAGGAAGATACTGAATCAGCTTGGAGCAGATGTTGAAGTAGCAGAGGATGGCGCCAAGGCTGTAAGCATGTTCCAAGCTGCTCTTGCACAAACGGGTACAGCAGCGTCCACCCCTATATGATGTTATCCTTATGGATTGCCAGGTCAGTTTCAACGAGAACCACCACATTTCTTGTAGTCAGTTTACGACAAAATTCTGACGGCTTAAAATGCTTACATTCTGGAACTTTTTTTGTGGCGCCAGATGCCCGTGATGGATGGCTACGAGGCGACAAGGCGCATCCGCGAAGCTGAGAGCTGCTGCTACGGAGTTCACACTCCGATCATCGCCTTGACCGCCCACGCCATGGAGGACGACGAGGAGCATCAGCACGAGACCATTGCCGCAGGGATGGACCTTCACCTGACCAAGCCCATGGAACGGAGGAGCATCGCTCAAGCCATCCGTCGCGTGTGTGGACCTCGGGAGGATTGACGCCGAGCTGCCGTCCGTGTCTTGGCTATCTAGAAATAGGGAATTCATTGTTCAAAATAAGAAATAGGGAATTCCGGATCAGAGATCAGTGCTGCCCAGTGCCAGTGGGCACAAGTGTGGATTTTTGTAGTGGTGCTACGACCTTTTTGCGACTGTTAGGCCAATGGGAGAGTTCAGAACTTTTGGGTTAGTTGATGGGTAGTTGGTAGGTAATAGGTCGCGTGATCATCGTTCGCGGCCGGAATGCTGGACATTCTGGGTTGCTTTTCTTGTTTTCTGATCCGTGAAAATATCTGGTGGGCGATTTACAGATAACTCTGTCTGTATATTGTCACTGGCAATCATTGGACGAATAATTCAGCCGTCAGAGTCTGTATGATGTGCATGCGTGCGGAGATGGAACTGTATGATTAGTGACTATATAACTGAATAATTTTAGCCTTAAGAATCTGTATGACTAACATATTTATTTAAATTAGTGATTATTGTGGCAAAATAAGTATTAGTGTCTAATTAGTTGCTATTATTTTTATTTTTTTAAATAATAGATATACTTAGCCCATCCACTTTCATCCATCCTATCAAATAGGAAAAATGACTCCTGCCATCCATCAAAATATCCATGAATCGTCATATCCCATCCAACTTCGTGCATTAACCAAACTTTTTTTTTCGTGACCAGGAACCAAACACACCTTTGTTGATGCATCGAATAATCATGGTTCTACAAGACTAGTTCACTCTTAAATGTTGTCTCTTGAGAGGAGATCCTTTTCATGAGACACCTCTCAATTAATCATAACTGGGAGGATATGAATTAGTGTTTCAGGATGGCTTTGCGTATCATGTAGTAGGATGGTAGGATGGAATCCGCATCCTGCCATACAACAAAATCATTCGGGTTTGGCAACTAAACAAGCCAACCTGCACCGCGTGGAGCCAAATGATGCATCAGATGGTGGGGATACGAGCAATCAATCACCTCCTAATCCTAAATGAATTAGTGAGAGCAATCAGTCACCCCTAAATGAATCAACAAGGTGTCAATGTCACGGCATGCGCATGGGGCAGCGCGGCCTCAAACCGTTGAAAATCCAAAGGCGACCAAACGAGACTCTCACACACCCATGACAAAGACGGAGCTTTCTACTTAATTAGTGATGAACAACGTGTTCGCTTGTGCTCGGCTTGTCTTATTTCGCTTATTCTCACTCACACAAAAATACTATTAAATCACCGAAATCGGCCATCACTTAAACCAAGGCCCGAACACGTTCGAAATCATGAATGAGAAGCGAGATTTCACTTTAACCAATTGAATCATTATTGAGAACAGAGATCTCATATTAACCAATTCAAGTCATGTGCTGGTGTACGCTATTTGTCCCTCTCTCTCTCTCAAAAAAAAATTGATGGTTTTAACTTTCCGACATCGTATTTGACCGTTTGTTTTATTTAAAATTTTATATAAATTATAAAATAAACAAATTTTTATTGAAGTGTCTATAATAACAAAATAAAATCATAGTAAAATAAATAATATTTTTAAGAATAAATAAGACAAATGATCAAAACAGCGCTTAGAAAGGAAGGAGTAGCGTAGTGTAATGCAGTTGCTCCCAAGTGGCCGACCTGGCGGCGTGATCCCGTGCGGGTATCCATCCGACGCGTCCTAGCTCGCCGACGAGACGACCGACCAGATCGACGGCCCCGGGGGGCCCGTCCCCCAATCCATCCATCCGGCGAGCCGCGTCCCCGTCAGCCTGTCATCCCGTGGGCGCGTCCGCTGCTGCCGACCTGCCCATCAGAAGTAAATTATCGTTTTCCCAGGCGGGACAGGTTCGCTCGATTCAACCCGGCAGGCAGGCCACAGCTGTGGGTGACCACCTGCCAGTGTTTAGTGCGCTGAACCTGAACTGGGCCTGCATTGCCCCAACTCTCACATGACGCAAGTGCATGCATCGCCGTTCCGGCTGCGTTTTTTCGTTTTCTCTCGCTCGTTTCCGTGTGGCCAGCTACTACTCCGCCGTAACGAATTAACAACCAACCCCGGGATGGGCGATGGCACAATCCTATATCTCCTATAAAACGGAGCGGCCCGCGCGGGACGCCGCCTCATCAGCTGGAGTCGCGTGCAGTCCTCCCGCGCTCTGCTCGGAGCCTCGGGCGGACCACCGCGACCTTCGCTCTCCCAATCTCCCCTCCCTTCCGCCCTGCCGTGCCGTGCCGCCGCGCTTAGCTTAGCTTGCCTTCTTCCTCTCCTCCGTTCCGTTCCTCGGCCAGGACAGGAGGGCCGCGGGCGCGTCGTTCACATGGATTCAGGCGGCGCGGTGGTGCAGCAGCACGGGTAAGCAATCCATCAAGCAAGCGTTGGGAAGAGCAACAATCTCCATGATCTCACCTCACATAATTTCTCTCTTTCTGCCTGCCTGTCTCCAAAAGCTGCGCGCATTACAGCCGTGGGTGCAGCGTCGTGGCGCCCTGCTGCGGCCAGGTCTTCGCCTGCCGCCATTGCCACAACGACGCCAAGGTCAGTTCCATCGATCGGTTCATCTTCATGTCCATCTCTCCAATTCTCCATCCAGGATCGCTTTCGCTTCGGTTCGGTTCAGCAAATGTCTGAAAGCCTTGGTCTTCGTTCTTCTGTGCCTGCAGAACTCGCTGGAGGTCGACCCACGCGACCGGCACGAGATCCCCCGCCACGAAATCAAAAAGGTCAGCGCAACTCCCTCTGCTCACCGTCCGTCTTGCAGTCAGTCTCGTGCTTGTTCCAACCATTTCCTATTCTTGTGTTCGTCTTTATTATTACCAAAAAAAAAAAAGAAAAGAAGAAGGAGAACGTACGTACGCCATCATCTTATCTCTTCTCCATGGACAGTAGTTGAGTAGTGCAACAGCTCTCGGTTTTCCTCTTTTGGGAAATCAGCGGTTCCGTTTCAGTCTCGCCCTTTCATCAGGCTATTGGTTACTTTTCTCCACTGCATGAGAGACAAGTTGTTGTTTTTTTCCCTACTAAAATCCTATGGGCAAGTTTTTCTTTTATTTATTTTATGTAGCCGTAGAATTATAAGCATGGAGCGGCTGCCAGAAACCTTTTCCAAGATTTTTTTTCTTTGCCCCCCATACCCTTCTTCAGATAAGGACACAAAGGTTATACTACTAGCTTAGTGGTTAGTGCTCTAGGGATCTTTGATTTTTTTTGTTAGGCATTCCAGATTTCCCCCCTCACCCTTAAGCTTCTTCAGATAATAAGGCAATATCAGCACCTGAAAAATTGATACCCCTGTTCTGCACTCCACTTGTCACTAAAAAAATTGGCCACTTCAGCTGCAATCTGCTCTGCACCAAGTGGAGGTGCCCAGCCCGGCACTGTGTGGTCCACAAGATTTTTAAGAACGAGTCACTCACAGTGGCACTGGAAAGATAGGACAGGAAAGCGTCTGGGAGAAAAAGGGAAAATGAGAAAGGGATACAATACATACGACAGAGGCACATTTCACCATCTCTCAAATTAAACAGGGTCTAACTGCCTCCGCCTGATTGAGTGCTGCATAGTCGAGGACCTGGATATGATCGGTGTCGTGTTTGCTATCTATAAGATCAAGTGACGTGCCACAACAGGTCTCTTGGAGATACTGTAGGAGCAGTGAATTTGACTTGACGTCGAGGGGATAAAGCAGAAATTGACGTTGATCGGCTAAAGCAATCATATTCGATTCTTGTTCTTTTTTTTCTTCTCGAGAGTAGGGTGCCCATCCATGTCAGACTGTTGTTTGTCTTCAATTAAGCAGGAAATTTGGGTCAATTGTTCTGAACTTCTGATCACTGGTTAAAAGTTACTCCAAAACAACATTGGAGTATTTGTTTTTTTTGGGAGTAGGGTGTATATGCCTGATTCTTGCTCTCTTCAAATTATTATTTTTTTTCTCGAATACGCATAAGGTATGCACATCTTTTATATTAGCAGAAAAACAACAAGGTTTACAACGACGCGCTACAAATGACGCACTAGGGGGGAAAAGAGTATCTCTTCAAATTATTCAGGCATATATCTGCAATAAACGTTCCTATCCTGTTTTCCTGATAGTGCCATATATGTTGTTTCGATTCATGGGATCATATTATCCTTCTCTTTTGTTTTTAAAAAATCTGATTGGCCATGAACACATCATGCATGCCTGTTCTTCTAGATAACGGTTTCAGTAACTGTTCCTTTTTGTCACTGAAATCACATATCACATGAACCATGACTGTGGACTTATTGAAACTGTTCTGCAGGTGATCTGTTCTCTCTGCTCCAAAGAACAGGATGTAAGTTGTCTACCAAAAAGTACTCCTACAAACAATAGTGTCTCAGATTTTCTTCCTTTTTTTTTTTTTTGAATCTATGTCTCAGATCTTTGGTTGTACTAACTGCATGAAAACTGTTCATTTCCATCAACAGGTGCAACAGAACTGCTCCAACTGTGGGGCCTGCATGGGGAAATACTTCTGTGAAATATGTAAATTCTTCGATGATGATGTAAGGATACTTGAATCCCAGATGATAAATAAGAAACTGAACTCGATACGTCAGTTGCTGCATTTCGTTCACAAATATGCCACGCCTCCTAATTTGACATACAAACTGCTCTGATCCAGGTCTCAAAGGGCCAATACCACTGTGATGGATGTGGCATATGTAGGTAAGTACCATACTGATAGACTTAAAAGCCTAAACTTTTTGTCAACTGTTCAAGATGATAAATTTGGATTCCTCTATCATTTTTATTCAGAACTGGTGGCGTGGACAACTTTTTTTCACTGTGATAAATGTGGTAAGTTTCTGCATGAACTAATTTTTTCTGCTAAGAGAAGGTTCCATACATGTTGTGCAACAAAGATTTCACTCGCATTTCCTGAGGCCTTTTGTTTCCCTCCAACAGGGTGTTGCTACAGCAATGTCTTGAAGGATTCCCACCGCTGTGTCGAAAGAGCAATGCATCACAACTGCCCTGTGTGCTTCGAGGTTAGAAGACCAGATCCTCTTCTCAACGAAACACCACTCTCAACTTCCCACTTTCTTGATCCTGAAAAAGAAATTTCCCTCCCTACTTTTACAGTATCTGTTCGACTCCACAAAGGACATCAGTGTGCTGCACTGTGGGCACACGATTCATCTGGAGTGCATGAACGAGATGAGAGCGCACCATCAGTAAGTATATATATCATTCTCTTCAGAGTTCAGAAACAACGACAATATTCTCTTTTAGTCACAACGATCTCAGCCTCAGCCTTGTTTGATCTTTGGCAGCTTCTCGTGCCCGGTGTGCTCGAGGTCCGCCTGCGACATGTCCGCCACATGGCGGAAGCTCGATGAGGAGGTTGCGGCGACGCCGATGCCTGACATCTACCAGAAGAAGATGGTAAGAAGCTGACCGACCGCTCTCACAAGTTCAGAACCTTGTTCGATCGGCATCGTTTTCCACGGTCTTTTGTATTGCACGGCTGTTTGACGAGCCTGAACATGTCCGGGTGCCGATTGCTGAAGCTGAACAACAAATGAACAAACGCTGTGGATGCAGGTATGGATCCTGTGCAACGACTGCAGCGCGACCTCGAGCGTTCGGTTCCACGTGCTGGGGCAGAAGTGCCCCGAGTGCAGCTCATACAACACCCGGGAGACGAGGGCCGCGTGCCCCACCAGGATGTGAAGGCAAGTCGCAAACGCCAGGGAGCTAGGAGCTGAGATGCCATGGTGATCATCATCCAGCAGGACGTTGCCGCGCTAAGACCAATCTTGGGTAGTCCAATCTTGAGTTTGGTTCCGAAGGCTGGATGGAGCATTTGCAATATCCCTGTAATGCGTCCATGAGCATGAGTGCTGATCAGGCACACCGGCCTGTGGCCGGCGGCGCAAGGGCCGTAAGAAAGCTGCAGGGTTAGGCAGATTAGTGGGGCTGTTCTCTGTTCATGTTTACGGGGCGTGAATGCAACGAAATTCCAACGCAATGTCGGCCGTGCCCGTGGGTTTGGCATGTAACCGTACCGATTATTTTTCTATCTAATGATTGATATGATGCAGTTTTATCAGGTCGATTATATCCAAATAATTGCTACGCTTAAGGCAAAGGACATCCCATTGCCCAAAAAAAAAAAAAAATCGGCAAACCAGAGAGAAGTCGTAGTACATATATTGCCCGTGCATCGACTCCTCTCTGCAAGTATGCCTCTTAGCTGCATCAATGAACCTACGAACCTCCAACTAGCATGTCCCTCCAACTGCATCTTCTTTTCATTTTAGAAGTTGGAAAGGTATTTGCAGGCCAAAAAAGGAAGGTGGTCTAGGTGTCAGAGACATGCACCTGATAAACAAAAGCCCGATCCTCAATGCTGCTTGGAAAATTGCTACAAGTACTAACCCTTTCTTTTTAGCTATCATAAAATCCAAATATTACCCAGACTCTAGCTTCTGGAGAGCAACAAACAAAAAGACTCATTCTGCTTTTTGGGCTTCTATTCTCAAAGTCAAAAAACTTCTTGTAAGACACTGCAAAATACAGATTCAGAAAGGTGACTCTAGCATTTGGTCAACCCCCTGGTGCACAATTTGGTAAAATATCCATGACAGTATTAAATTACTAGTCTCTGTTCCAAAACTGCCGGCCACTATTTCAGATCTCAGGATCCCTGAAACCTATTCTTGGAATCCTGCTCTTATTGATGAGATCTTTGAACAAGATGCTGCTTTAGCCATTAAGAACACTCCTATCATCCCCTCGCAAGACAATGATAGAGTTATCTGGACAAACTCCAGAAAGGGCACCTGTACTACTAAAGATGCTTTTCATTTTTTCAACACCCAGAACCATATTACCCTGCCTAACCAGGGGCCTAGGGTTATCTCTTCAAGTTCCTTAGCCATTTTGAACAGGGTCTGGAAATCTAAAATTATTCGTCCCAATATCAAAGCTTTCTTTTGGCATCTCATAAGAAACGCCATCCCGACGGGTCTCAGAGCGGGCTCTCTGTCCAATCACATTGATAAAAAATGCTCCCTTTGTGGTATAGAGGAAAATGATGCTCATGTTTTCTTTCACTGTGAGTTTGCAAGACTTGTGTGGTTTTCTTCCTCCCTTGCTCTCAGGTCCTCTTGTCTACCAGATGAACAAGATGGAGTTCAGCAAATTCTACAACACATTATTACTCCAGCCTCTAGTGAGAGATATCATGAGAGTTCTAACCACTCTCTGGTATATCTGGAGGGCGAGGAATGATGCAAGATTTAACAGGAGCACCTGGTCTCCTCTTCAGGTACATCAATTTGTGAATGCAGACATAAAGGTGGAGTTTGGAGATTCCTGTAAATCCTCAATCAATTGTGAAGCGGGGAATTTGCAGCAATGCAATGCTGCAACCTTTTGTTTTTCTACAGGTTCTGGCATCTCAGCAAGCGAGGAACCCCATTTCATGGGAGGTAGCTCAAACGAACGAGGTCCCTGTACTCCTATCATCAACAATGTGGATGAAATTAGGTCTCCATTGGCCTCCACAAATGCATGCTCTGTTATTGCAGGTTCAATCCTAGGAGAAAATATCACAAACATTCCTATGCCAGGGCAAAATGAGTTGCTAAACTGATGTGATCAGACAACAACTTATCTTTGTTATACAGACGCTTCAACAAAACCAAATGATGATAATCAGGCGCCTAGTACAGCTGGGCTTGGGATCCATATTGTCAACACATCAGACAATACAAGGATCAACATCCAAGCACACTTACCTCAGTGTACCTCGGTCCTGATGGCAGAAGCTGTTGCTCTTAATTTGGCTGCAAACATCCTTAGTACAATGACTCCCTCTAGAGTCATCTTCTTTATTGATAATCAGATATTGGCAAATTATTTGCCATGTGCCACGGTTCAAGAGCCCCCAGATTGGAGAATCAAATTCTTCACTCACTCATTTGTCTCCAAGCTGAGGTCCTTTCATTGGAGCATCACTAAAATAGATAGAAGATTGAATTCAATAGCCCATTGTTTGGCTACGAATGCTTTCAATAGCCAACTAAATGCTTCTAGACCCTTTTCAGTGCAATGCTCAAAAGATAATCATGTAAGCAGCTGCTATGTCTCCCTAGCTCTGCACAATTACTCATGTAATTTGTACCATCCCATAGTAGCAGTGTGCTACTAGTATCAATGAAAATTGTATTTTTGTCAAAAAAAAAACTAGCATGTCCCTCACGTGGGTCCTAAGTATAGAGTCCTGGCAAATTCTTTTTGAATCAGACTTGTTATTAGATTTTATTTAAGCTGGAAAAGTTTCTACAGGAAAAAAAAAAAATCTAGAGATTACTGAGAATCCAATCTGGGCCTAGCATTGTTGTCCCTCACAGACCATTCTTTGATTTGATGGGCCTAGCCGCACCTTCCAGAATGGGCCTCGGACTCGATGGATCTGCTTTAGAATTCCCAACAAAAAACGTTGATATGAAACCCTTTTTCTTGAAATTAAAAAAAAAAAAAGCTGCCCACGAATTGGAATATCTACGTCCTAAAATTCTGCATGGGATCCTGGCCTCAACAGGCTTCTCCTACGTCTGAAAGATCCCACGAGCACCAAAAAAACTGAATTGAGCGTCACGTACGGTTCAATTTCCACATCAATGCTACTTGGCATAGAGCTTAGTATAGCTTCAGTACTGACTAACGTTTGATGTAGGACCCCAATGGCAATAATATAGAATATAGATGTTCGCACACACGAATGAAACCTTGCAATAAAAGAAGAATTGGTGAACCTATTATATAATTAGGTTTAATGGAAAATCAAACTGAAATGAAAACATTATACTTTCATCATGGTAGCACACACCTGCAAATTTTGACTTATATTAGTTTTTTCTTCCGTTATAACTTAGGAGCATAGCTCTACTAATTATTCATTTACTTTCGCTCAAGTGATTATATGCTTTTGTTTTTGTTTCTTGGCAATGAGTCTGTCACCCTTTTTAGGTACCCTCCCACGAGGAAATTAAACTGGAAACCATTGCATGCTGCGGTGGATGGGGTCCTCGGGCTGGGTCAACAAACTCGTGATCATCTGGTTTGATTTGATTAGCCGAAAAGGATGGATCAACAAAACGGACGCCTTTCTTCTTTACAAATCATCCCTCCTGTGATGCATAACGTAACGTATGATAGTGCTCCATCCATCCATCCTCCTGTATACCAACAACACGCCACAACAAAAGCCAAGCTCCGTCCTTTTCCCTTATTTTTTGCCCCTTCCTCCTCCTCCTTCCAGGAGAACTGAAGTGGTGGTGATCGATACACTATTACGTTTTTGTACGGATTTCCCGTGAGAACAACCCATTATATGAGTGTGTACTTGATGGTGTTTGTGCTTGATGCTTTGCAAGTGGATGGATATTTTGGATGCGGTTTTCCGTTTGGTACTGACTTTGCTTTGCCCATCCGAAATCACAGGCAATTTTTTTTGTTCCGAGAACAATTCGTCTTCGACGAAGACAGATGGTATTTCAAATGGCGAAATTAAACAAACACACCCAAACCGCGTCAATGCCGTTGCGTATATACACAGTCGCGAAAGCTACTGACTGTATTGCAAAATCGTATCGTAATCCAATGCGCCGATCGATAACAACTGACAGATAGCCGTCCGTCAGTATTCGCTTGGACCTGGGGATCGCGACGCAGAGCGTCGCGGTCACGTGCCACCACCACCACGCGCAGGACGCATACGCGACCAGGTGTCCCGTATGATTGCTTGCGAGGCAGTCGTGACAGTTTTCGAAATCGTGTCGCTGTCAGTAGGTAACCGGCGCGTCACGTGCTACGTACGTAGCTCCCCGGATCCTCCTACTACCCCGCCGCAGCTCACCGGGACGCCCCTGCGCACGCACGCACGTATCCGCTGCACACCCGAGTGGCCGACGCGATCGTAACCGTGACCGTGACCGTGACCGTAACCGCACGGCAGGCGCAGCCGAGAGCCCGACACGGCCGAAATGGTGGCGGCGGCCGACGCGCCGAAACCCACGTCGTCCACCTCTCCGAAACAGCCAAAAAACCACGTCGCCCACCTCTCCAGTCCAAACCAGCCAAAAACCCGCAGTGCTCCCCACCCGCAAGGGAACGGCCGGCCGTCTGCCGGCCGCCCCCGCCTCCATCCCTCGTGTCGTGTCGTGTCGTGTCCACTTCCAGTCCCAGACGAAACAAGCCTGGCAGCCGGCACCTTGCCTGCCGTTGCCGGCCCGGCCGGCCGGCCTCCTCGTGTGCGCGCGGGTGCCGCGCTGACCGCCTGGCCCCCGCGCCCTGCTTCCCTGAAGAGCACCCCCGCTGCCATAAGTAGCTGGACCAGCCGTCACCCACGCCCGTCCCTCCCTCCCTCGCGATCGATCTCTCTCGCTCGCTCGGTCAAAGCCACCACGACACACACACCAGTCTGGGTAGCTGTCCCCCTCGCCCGCTCCCGCTCCCGCTCCCTCCCACCTCGGCTCGGCGCCGCTGCCGGCCCGCGCCTGCGCCCTCTATCTATACCTCCGCCCCGCGCTCGCTCGCTCCTTCCCTCGTGCCGCGCTGCCCCGCATTCCGCGCCACCGAATCGATCGGGTGGAATCTGAGGGGAAGGAAGGAAGGTATGGGGTCGCCGGGTGCGGGGAGCAGCGGACGCGGCGGCCACGAGTGCTCCTTCAAGATCCTCCTCATCGGGGACTCGGGCGTCGGCAAGAGCAGCCTCCTCGTCAGCTTCGTCGCCGCCTCCCACCTCGACGCCGACATCGCCCCCACCATCGGTACGCCACGCCACGCCCGCCTCTACTGCGCTGCGCTGCGCTCCACCTCCGCCTCCGCTCCCTCGCTCGCCGTACCGTACCACCACGCCGGGTCCGCCCTCGATCGCGATCGATTCCGATCGCACCACTAGCAACCGCTAGCTAGCTGCACGCGACATCAGCACGGCCGCCGTGTCAGAACAGGCAAGACCTAGAGCCTCGACGTCGGCTCCTAGCAGAGCAGTGGTACGTCACCACTAGGACTGACTCCGAGCGGACCAAGCCATCCGTAGCGGCAGAAATCAAGGCAGCGTAGCCCCTCCCCTCACACCAGGAAGATGGCGCCCTCAATCAAACCGTGGCATCGCCATCACCCCCGCACGGGAGAAATTTGGAAACGCGCCTTAATTATTGCCTCTTCATTTTTTTCCCTAGTCCGAGTCTACTATCTGTAGTAGCTCTATTAATTACTCCGTTGGGGCGATCCATGCCACCAGTCGTACCAATTCTAGCGTCGGATCGACCAGGAGTGCGAAGTTGGTGGCGGATTATGGGCACGAGCGACCCGGCCAGGTTTAGTGAGCAAAACTTCCACCATTTTTTAATGGCGTCGGAGCTGGATTCTGCTCTTGCTTGTACTGGGAGTTACTGCAATGCTTGCACCTTTAATTTCTTCCTGTCAGTTGTGGGGAGTTGGAAAAAAAATCTGCCCATGCTGTCACTGATGTACCTTGCACTAGACCTTGTGCACAGGTGGTTAAGTTAGCTTGGATAACTAGTTTACAGATTAAAGATTATGCTGGTTTGGTTAGATTGCCTCCCTTATCTCACTTTCCCTTCCCTCGTGCTATGCTGTACCACTAAACATTAAAAGGGCAATCTCATGTTTTCTTTGCAAATAAAAAAATAGAAAGGTAATCATGTCTAAAATAACATTTCATAAGAAGTGGCCATCCTGCATAGGCTTGAGGTTTATATGCTTCTTATGCAAGAAGACCTGATCTCACACGAATCTTCAAATAAAATTTGTTATTCTTATTTCCTGTTTCAGAAAATTTCAACTAGAGTATTGTAGTTTCTATGCTATCTGCTGAGGGTGCTTCTAACACGACAGTTATATTTTCCTCTGCGGTTCCAGATTGGTACTTTAGCATTTTTCTGTATTGCATGACACTTTTATCTACTTATTAAATGGCATGCTGTCTGAATTGTGTTACTTGTTGCCAGGTGTGGATTTTAAAATCAAGTTCCTTACAGTTGGTGGAAAGAAACTAAAGTTGACAATATGGGATACTGGTAAGTACTTAGATTATGCAAAAATATCATTTACTTTTTGTTATTATATCTCTGATTCTTGATGGTATACACAATACTAGGAACAGGCTGTTTTGCATGCAGTTTGGTATCTGCATCAGAAATTGTTGGACATTCCAACGTTTGCTGTTACATGATTCTGTCTCTACTCAGTTTAGAATTCCACCCTTTCCTGCTCTCATTACTGTTAGTGGTTTGAGAATCAAGGTTTGCTTTTCAGCTAATATATTTGGTTTCTTCTTCCATGCCTGTCCTTACATCATGGCTATTGGGGTTTCTTATTCACAGATTTTAGCCCCACCTTGCTGCTTTGTGCCTAAAATATTTGGCTACTTTCGCCATGTTAGCTCTCACATTCCTGAAATCATTGTGACCCTAGGTTCCATTAATATTAAATATTTTGTTGTTTAGCCACACCAACTCCTTTCCCCAAAGGTATCTCAGTGCTTCACCATGTTACCCTCTGTGTACTACTGCTAGAACTTGTCTAAGTTATCCATTATCAGCATAAATTATGTTATATTGTTTTCTGCTATTTTCAATATTCCAAAAAACTTGGATGTGCTTTTTTTATTATTTATGCTTCTTTGCATGCGGGTTGGCTCTCTCAAGAGCTTGTGGTTATCCTGTAGCCTGTTGAGGCGTGCCTGCCATCGAGGCAAAACGTTCTGCTCTTTTTTCCTTTACTTCAATGCAAGGCAGAGCTCCTGCCACTCTCTTTCAAAAAAAATAAATAGATACTTACAATGTTTTGCAGCTGGCCAGGAGAGGTTTAGGACAATTACTAGTTCTTACTACAGAGGTGCTCAGGGGGGTATTATTCTAGGTAAGACTATATTTCACTACAAGTTGACTACTTAAATATATTGATATATTATAATGTCACAGTAGTGTCATTTTTGTCACCTTAATGTCAGATTATTGAAATATGGCATAGAATGGTATAAGTTGATATATTTAGTGACTAAATGGAGCTCTCCATAACCTTGGGTATCTGATGTTGCTATATCTTGGTCTATTTTTTATGTTGAGGATTTTATATGTAGCACCAATGTGTCTCTTACAGTCTCGTCATGTCAATCATGTATCTTGACTTGTGGGTGAACAGTGGTTATAGATTACTGTGTATGAACTCATCATATTTGTAAATACAGGGGGGCAGTAAAATCACCTCCATGTTTTGTAAATATTATTCAACATGTATATTCATGAACAAACTTTCCTGAGAAGCATATTGTATTTGTTATTTGGATACCATATCCATATCTTTGTCATTTTTCATCATTTCATGAATGGATCTCTGAATTAACTTTGGATGATAATTCGAAATGGTTGGATCCCA
This sequence comes from Hyparrhenia diplandra, assembly GCA_015847255.1. Taxonomy (NCBI): domain Eukaryota; kingdom Viridiplantae; phylum Streptophyta; class Magnoliopsida; order Poales; family Poaceae; genus Hyparrhenia; species Hyparrhenia diplandra. The sequence continues at coordinate 390,760 of JADLZK010007397.1, forward strand.
TGGACAATTTAGTTCCTGCATTTATGGAATCTGAATACCTCTTATAATTAGTTTTAGTGGTGAATATTCTAGAGTTTTTGGATGTTTGGTCCATATTCTCATTTTTATGCTTTAGTTATTGCATTTTATCTGAATCCTTCTGTCTAGGTTGATGATATTGAAATGCATCATGATAACATCTTATGGAAGTTTTGCCCATGGAATTTCTATCTAGTTGTTCATCTTGTTCTGTTCGTACTTGGATTATTTAAGGTCTAATGACTTTGTATTTTACTCCTAGTATATGATGTCACAAAGAGAGAAAGTTTCTCAAATTTATCTGATGTTTGGACTAAGGAAATAGAAGCAAACTCAACAAACAAAGACTGCATAAAAATGCTTGTTGGAAACAAAGTTGACAAGGTACCATCTCTGCCAGAAACTTGATTGTTATTTCTTTTCTTGAAACATCATGTCTCATCAAAAAGGATTTCTTAGTACCTCTTGTCGCTATGCAAGTGGCACCTATACATTCTTTACTCTTTCATTAATCGTTTTTAACCCGCTAACATTCTGAAGTTCTAAAAAATAAAATTGATGGGCTCTTTAGGGGAAAATGACTACATGGTTCCTACTTCCTATTTCTGATTTTACTAGCCTCATCTTGCAGGATGATGAAAGAATGGTCACAAAAGAAGAAGGTCTTGCTTTTGCTGAAGAATCTGGATGTCTGTTTCTTGAGAGCAGTGCAAAAACACGAGAAAATGTTGAGAAGTGTTTTGAAGAACTTGCATTAAAGGTATGCTTGGAGAAAGATATTAGGCACCATAATGTTATTCACTTAAAACCTTTCCCTCTTTCTTTTAAGGGGTCAGGGTGGGGTGAGGTGATTATATTTCGCCAGGGATTGGGCCGGGAGCCCTGCCTGGATATGAGCCCCCTAAAGAGGCTCTCTGATTTGGTGGGTGGAATTAATTGCATGGGCTGCTAAAGTTCCCATCGTCAGATACCTTATGGCACGAGTCTAAAAAAAGCATTCACACCGAAGCTTGAGACATTAGTTGGTTCTGATTAAATTAGTAATTCAAACAATCAAACAAAAACCCTATTACTCTATAGATAATGATCACACATAATTCTTTACGCTTGCTGATGCTCTGCGCAATTGCACATTTGGCGATGTGTATTGAAGAAAGTGCAAAATCCCCACAAAAAACAAGTGGAAAAATATTCCTGCATGTTAGTGCTACAAGAAACGTGACTGTTGTTGTTCCTAATAAATGGCATAAATTCATTAAATGATTAATACATGGAAGCAGATGTTATGTTCTTTGCTGCCAGAAATCTATTTTATGTACTGTGTGAGCTAACTCAGGATCTTGCTGTTATCATGCAGATTCTTGATGTCCCTAGTCTCCTGGAGGAAGGGTCTTCTTCGGTCGTCAAGAGGAACATCCTGAAACAGAAGCAGGAAAGTCATGCAAAGAACGCTAGTGGATGCTGTTAATAGATGTGCTGATCCACACGACACGGCTGGCTGTCTTGGTGTGAGCTGCCCAGATGTTCTGCTGTACATGAGTTGTATCTACATGGTCTTGTGAGTAAAAAGGGGGTTAAAGAATCAGCTTTGTTTGGGGGTGGGGAGTGAGCATAATTGATTTGTACAAAGGACATGGCAGTTTGGTGTCATTGATTTTTTTTTTCTCATCTCCAATTGAGTTTAGTGTAGCAATTTTGTTGTCGCCCTAGCAATGGAAATATGGAATCATCTCTTCTCTCCACAGTATTGTATTAGCTAGCCTGCTGAGGCAATTAGCGTTAGCGTGCCTAGCAGTAGTGACGATGGACCGTAGAAGCACGTGAGGAAGCATGCTAGTTTTGATTTGTGTTCGTTGTTTTTGGTTCAAAGGGATAAGGTGGGACTGGCGATATCAGTTTCTACTGTGTATAAAGGAATATTAGGGGTACAATCATTCTCGGAGGAATATTTCTCTTAGATGCTAAAAATTTAGTTTAATTTGAACCAGTTTTTTTTTTAATTTTTAACAAAGAAACTTTGAACCAGACTCGGAATTACACCTTTTATGGGATAGAGGGAGTATAGGTCTCGTCACGTCACTCATGGTGGCACACGGTAGTGGCGCGAGAAGGTTTTCCACTTACGTTGTCCAACGTACCATATCTTACCGTACCAACACACATATCTTGCCACACTTGCCACACCAACGCAAAGGGTTATCTAATGCAAAATATTTTGTGGCGTGTTTCTATTTAAAATATTATTTTGCCAGACCACCAAAGGGTTATCTATTAGTTTTTTATTTAAAAAATAATTTCTAGGACAATTAATATTAAACTATTTATTAAAAATATTAAAATTCTCCGTGCTTGAAGGCTCTCTTTGTACGGTTACTAACTGCCAGAGGAAGACAATAACGAGAGTTTACATGTGCCTAACATTTCACAATTTTTAAAACCTTTGTATTTGATAAGAGAAACACCAGATATCAAGTTCAGTTACAGGATATGGGAATCCAATGTTAGCCGTTGAAAAAAAATTTATTCTTCCACATAATCGCTGGTCATACAGTGAAACCCTTGCCACGTCCAAGAAAACGTAGCCTCTCATTTTGTTCTTTGGCCCTAGTAACGGTAGATGAGATCGTTAAATGCACCCGGATTCTTCGCGAAGTGATCAATCTCAGCCTGTGGAAAAAAAGATGCTGGAATGGTGATGGAGTCTAAAATATTGTCGTACAGAATATATAAAATTAAAACAACGTAAAGAGATTAAAGTATGCTAAAAGAAAAGAAAATTAAAGAATGCTGACCTTCCGTATAGCTATAGCAGCTGTGACAAGTTTTTCACCAATTAATTCATGGAAAATCTTATCTGCAGAAAGCGATTCTACAGATTCCTGCAGGTTCTGCGGTAGCCTTTTCAGTTTGGAAGCGTGATCAGAAGGGTTTGATTCTACAAACAACACGAATCACATAAGGAAGGTATTTGCATACTGAGGTAATGATGTTTTCTAGACATAGTATTTCATTCAGTACCGGAAGCTTGTCACTTATCGGATCAAAGGTTATTAGGATTGTTTTCAAATATTACCAACAAGACATAAATTTTGGAAACAATGGCCAAAAGGAAAGGCCAGGCATAAAGGAATTCATACCAATTGGATCAGGCAACTTAAGGTCTCTTCTTAGCCCATCGATGCCAGCAACAACGATAGCAGCAAGACCCAAGTGTGGATTTGCGCAACCATCGAAGGATTTGATCTCAAAGTTGCTGACTAAATCAAGAGGCACACCAGGTGGGCATGCAGTTCTTAATGGAGCCTCCCTGTTCTCTTTTCCCCAGCATTGATAAGCTCCACTCCAAGTATCTGGCTGAATCCGGTCATAGCTGTACACAAAAATAAAAAATCAAGTGAACCTCATCATTAAAGAGGGAGCACATAACATACTGTTGAAATGGTTTCATCAGTATCCTGGCATTTTGTCAGAGAAGTAGCAAATGATGCTCTCTGGAAGATAGTGATATATGAATTGACATCTTGTAAATATCATGCAGCTTATGTGAGAAACAAATAACAGATTGAGTTATCAAGATTTCAATTGAATTACAGGTCATTCTTAGAAGAAGACATTACCTGTTTGGGTGAGGAGCGGTAAATGCCAATATTGATGGAAGATGATGATACACTCCAGCAAGGAACTGTGCTCCAGTTTTTGACATTCCATGGAAATTATCTTTACTTGACCCCATAAAAACATTCTGATCATTCTCCCACAAGCTCAGATGCACGTGAGAACCAGATCCAAGATCATTCAAATCAGGCCTGGAAAGTGTCCAGGCAGAAGAAAGAATTAGTCCTTTTCAAAAAAGAAGAAGAAAGAATTAGATACCGGATAAATAGGGCCTGTTTGGTAGGCTGCATGAGGGTGGCCCGTGTGGATGGACTGGGCCAGAGCAGAGGCTGGGGAGGTGCAACCAGCTGTGTGTTTGGTTACTGTGTATAACCAGAGCCTTGCTCCCCATGTTTGTTGGCTGCATGAGCTGTTGGCCATAGCTTAAAAGCAACAGCTGAGCGACCCAACTGTTGTTATCACAGGTCCTCATTTCCGTTTCCCCAGGTGCAGGCTTTTGTTTGCTTTATGTGGCGTGCCAAGCCTGGCCCACCAGGCTTTCCGGGCAACAAAATACAAGAAGCTGCATCCCGTCAGCCAGGTCGCTCGTGCAGGCAAACAAATAGGCCCTTGAAATGATTGGTGATCCATACATCCAGTATGGACCAAGTATAGCTCATATTTCAGCTACCTTCAGCACCAAAAGAATTTCAACTCGCTTTTGTCAGGCCAAATATGTTCACAAACATTTTGCTACTAGTGCAAAATGAGGTAAACAGACAAATCCATTCTTTGAAGCTAGTACTTAAATTGTTTCTGTTTAATTTAATAAATTGTTAGGTTAGTTTCACTTTACTGTTTTTCACCTATGGTCACAAGATATTAAAGAAAGACAAAGTTGGTCTATATTATCGAACCATCATGTGGTGAAACTTAAATGAGCTGACCTATCTATGTTGATCCTCCCGTTCAAAAAAAATCTATGTTGATCCATAACTTACTTTGGAAGAAATGTTGCTAGCAGTCCATGCTTTCGAGCAATCGATTTAATAGTCTCACGGGCATATATGAGTTTGTCAGCCGCAAGAGTGCACAAGATATACTTCAAGGCTATCTCAAATTGCCCTTTTCCAGCTTCAGCATGCAACTGCCAATTTTTAGGAGGGGGGTAGGGGCACACAGAAAAAAAAAAAAGATAAGTCATTGCAAATGAACTAATCAGTTTGACATCAAATGTTGTACTTGACATGGAATTTTTGCACATGACAAATGTAAAACACTTACCTGCTCAACAACAATGCCTGAAACTTTGAGGGAAGAATATACTTCTTGTAATATGGATGATGCGCCATCAAATGCTGAAGTTGAGCAGTAATTGGTATTGTCATATGGAATCCACTGCTCAACTCCATCACTGCAGTGATTTTCTATTCAGATACATAATAAAAAATAAAAAGGTTTTACATTTTTCAATAGGAAACATAGCCTGGAAAAGCTACCTTACTAATTTTCTGCGAAGAAAAAATTCATTCTCAAAACCTGCCTTCATTGTCTGAAAGGATAAATAACTAAGCATGAATACCAAAAAAATGCAATTTAGAATCCATCAGACTAAATGACCTTAAAAAAAAAATTTAGACAGGAGAAAGTGTGGATTTATTCTTACCACATTGAACTCATCTAGCAGAACTTTTGTGACTTTCCTCAAGGCATTTCTAGGACAGTATTCCCAGCCTTCTCCAGGCCTTATTTGCATGTCAGCCATCACCATTTCCTCACGTCTTGACCTTGTAACAACAGTAATCTACCATTAACATAATTTGAAGTGAGGCTTCAAGAAACATAAAATTTATACTAGCATAATCAAGCCAATTTTAATAGGTATATTATTAAAAGAATAAAACATGATGTCTTAATGCATTTGACGAAATTAATAAACAAGAAAACAGAATCGCTAGATGGGCACTTTTGACTCCTGCCCTGGCCCTGGTAGTTGTGTCACTTGCTTTTGTCACAGGCTAAAAGTTTGTGTTTTCCCTAAGTAAGGTGGGGTTTCTTATCTCTGTGTACTCATCTTTCTTCTTAATGAAATGATACACAGCTCCCTGGGTGTTCGAGAGAGAAAAAAAAAAAAAAACCCCAAGAAAACAGAACAATCTTAACCATAATGTAGCAATTGATTTTTAGAGTTATAACATAATTTAGTTTTTATTTTACACGAATATATTAGGTGGTTACCAGTAAAGGAATGAGATTGGCTTGCTATTTCAAGAAATGATATCCCCTATTCACTCTCTCCATTCCAAATTTTAAGTTGTTTATGTATTCAGACATGGCGTATATCTAGGTGCATAACAAAAATTATGTACCTTGAAAAAACACAGACTTACAATTTGGAATCGAGGGACATAAATAGCATAGGAACTTCAAATGCATAGATATGAGAGAGGAATAGGTGAATAGCAATTTTGACTGTAAATCAGCATATCATTGATGTTGAAACAGGAGTAAGCAGAAGATAATAAATAATAAGAACAAAAACAAGTGTAACAATGGGTGTGTCAACTGAAAAGTGTACTTAAGCAGGAACTGGGCTGAGTTCAATTGGTCTGCACTCCCACCAACCAGGTTAAAGTCCTCCTCAACATAAATTTGGGTGGTTCTTTCTTCATGTTTACATTTACAATGCCACATTGTTCCTCCTAGATAGGTCAAGTTATTTAAAAAGGTAGTGAAGAATGTTCAAAAAAATCAGAAATACCATGGGGTTCTAACAAGTGTTGGCATATCTGGTACAAGTCTGATCTCGCCTACACCAGTAAGGTTAGACCCATCTGCTGGGCCATCACAAAATGAAGTCATTCCCATTGCTGCAAAAGTCAGACCAACACCCTTATTCCTTGTAATCTCATAAAATCGTCCAGCTGGCACAACCTGGAAGTACAATTCTTTGAGAAGTGAATAAAATATGATGTATTATTTTCTCAAGACTCAGAAAGAACACTTGCAACTATAAAAACATACTTAACGTGCCATGTTGGTTACGTTTCAAAAACAAAAAATAAAGGCATAATATGCTGGGCAAAGTTCATTATACAAGAGTATATATAACTTTATATGGAGCAGATAACAGTGCAAGAGAAAAATAAACTGATAACTTTATTTTCCATGCTAAAACTAACAGATAACTTTATTGATCCATGGATCATGAGAAGTGATCAATATTCACTACTTCGCATCATATTAATTGCGGTATGTGGTAAGAAAAAGGTACTTACACGGCATCTATGTTGACCAGAAGCATCGCTCCAGATCATTCGAACAAAGAGCACATCTTCCTCAACAGAAGACAATGACACACTGTCACTAACTATGGTAGTTTGATGATTTATTGATCCATTAACAACATTTAACTTGTACAAATGCAATGCATTTCTTCTAAAGATGTCCTCAACAGCTTCAATGGCTTCCTGAATGCTAAGGTCTCCATCTTCACATGCAGCAGACAGGACACGATAAACAACATCCCGTGCCCTTTTTGCACCTGTGAATCAGCACGATGTATGAATCAGGAAATGAAACATTAAACCAGCATTTATTAAATATATATTCAATATGTAGATGCACCCTTCCATGGTTCACAATACAAACTGTAGCAAACATGTCTATAAATCAAAATCCCATGAACCAAAAAAACTAATTCTAATCTCTTTGTTCATCGGTAAAAAAAAAGTATTTTTGCTTATCCTAATGTAAGCTACCATTCGCGCACCTTGATTTCTGATAAGATATTTAACATTTGTACTGATATGCAATGCTCCTCAATCATTTTATGAACTACAGAGTATATAAGATGATGAATGTACCTAGATAATATGTCTCTGGAAAAGCATATCCATCTGTACTGAACATGACCTGAAAACTTTTGCAAATTAGAAATACCAAGCAAAGTGTACCTTAAAGTTGAAATACATAGGTTGTTCATATCTAAGTGGCAACAAGACAGTCACATTCATCAGTATATATTTATATAATAAATCAAAATTGAGTAATGTTACTAAGGTGACATGATACTGAATATTAAAGAAAAGTACTAACATCAGTAAATGAAATGTTTTGTAGCACACAGTAGGAACAAGATACATGGTAATGCCTAAGATGGAAGGTCTGACAAGGCATCACTGAATTTCTATGGACAGCTTCCAGGATAGGTACTTCTTATGATGAAAGAATCACTACTGTCAGGAGGCAAGTAGCTTACTAGCACTAGCAGTTTTTTTGAGAATGTGCATTGCACATATGTTTCATTAAGAGAAGTGGGAAGTGCAACAACACATCCAAAAAAAGTACAGCAACACAACGGGGAAACAAGAAATTAAGCTGAAACAAAAGACTAAAAGTTACAGGCGTAGAGTTAAAACTGAAACCCAAAACAAAAACTGAACAGGAGAACAGTACCACTTCCCGCCGACACCCGACTGCAGCCAATAACAGGATGGGTAACCGAAGAAGGGGACTAGCACTAGCAGTCAGAACAGACAGTACTTTTATGCCAAAACTGATGATCAAACAAGGCCAAGATGATGAGAAGAGTACTCCATTTTGATTGATCAGATCAAAACTGACAGTACTTTTGCAGATTGGTGGCGAGAGAGGTCAAAAAGGAGCACAAAATGAGTGAACACTTCAATTATTATCAGTGCCTGGATTATAAGGAAACATAGGAATGCATGTATGTTTGAGGGGGCATCGCCTTCAGTTAACACGATTTGAAGTAAGCTGAAGTATGAGCAGTCTTTGGTGCATGGGTTGTGTGAAGAAACTACCAAGGGCTGGATTTGCGTTTGCAACCTAGGTCAGTTTGGGCAAGATCGAGTCATGTTTGTTCGCTATGTGTTTGAACCATGAGTCTGCATAAATGCCTCATTCATATTTAGTCCTGGTATGAGTAAGGATACTGTTGGGGACTTGAGCTTGCAACCTAGGTCAGTTTGGGCTAGGTCAAGTCGTGTTTGTTCGCTATGTGTTTGAACCATGAGTCAGTGTAAATGCCTCACTCATATTTGGCCCCAGCATGAGTGAGGATCCTGTTGACCCACATCATGGTGTGACCGGTTAGAGCAGTGAGCTCCGGGACTCTCCCATCCGGCCCGGGTTCAAAATCTTGGCACCTCCTTATTTTCAAAGTTATAGGAGAGTCTTCTCCTATAATCCAGTTTTTTATATATATATTTGGTCTCAGTATGAGTGATGAGCCTGCGTTTTCAGGAAAACTATACTTACTGTTGTTATTCAGAAGAGCTGGATGAATTCTATAATTTTTTTTAATAACAATGCATCAATTATAAGTCCACAGTCAAGAGTGCAACTCAAACAGAATGATCATAACTTGTTCATAAGCAGTTAAAGCCAGACTAAGAAGGTCTTCCTATAATATGCATCAACCACTTCTGGAGAAAAATAAGCTTGGTATGATATATTTAACCAAGAAAAAGATAGGCCTAAATGCTTTGATCTAAGAAGTGGATGGCCACCCATGTGGCACTCCACGCACCAGCAGCTGAAGATAGTGTACGCAGCAAGGGAGTGAGGGAACTTTTAAGGCCTCGTTTGGAATGAAGGATTGAATTCCAGAGGAAAGGAATCGTATGTTGGTGTTTGGAACAAGGAACTTGGACAAATTATAGGAACAGCAGGAATGGTCACTTTTGGAGGATTGAAAAAATGAGCTCAAACAGGGAAAAATGATCATGGCCTTGTTCATCAAGCCAGTCTTTTGCCCTGCATTCTTTCTCTTGAATCTTCATGAGCGCCACGGAGACATGAGCAGGGGCGTGTCTGCTTTTTTGCTGGGCGGTGGGTGCAAGGCTCAAGGCTGAGTGGCTGACCGTCAGTGGACAAGGTTTGAGAAAATTAATAAATAAATATATATATTTATATAAGCCTATGTATTTATATTGTTTTTATCAGCCACAACTTTATAACTTAATTAAGATAAAAAGCAAAATGACATCAAGCTAATAAATCTATTAAGCATGAGTCGGTTGGGAGCTCCCGACGTATTATTAGGAGATCATTAAATTATATGTGCTTCTTATACTTAAATAATCTATCTATATTTTATATTTGTGTTGATTCCTCTGTTTTTCATTCCTGTGTTCCAAACACCTCTTTCAATTGTTTCCTGTGTTTTTTCAGGGAACTGTTTTTCCAAACAGGCCCTAATGCACAACGGGGTCTCAAACCACATGGGTGGTGTCACAACCAATGCCCCCATCCCATCACACTAGCAGCGCGTATGGCCACTATATTTAACTGCAGCATTTTCTGTTACCAGAACATGAATTCTGGAACATTTACTGCAGCATTTTCTTTGTTTATTACACTTATCCCTGCTAGTGTAGTGAGGGTACCGAGTAAACTATGAACAATATGATCAATAGTGAAGACAGGATAAAACTCAGTTCCGTTTTTAAGCAACATAGGATCATAAGGTTGACTGAATTAATTTCAGAACTTGAACTTTTCTAGAAACTAGTCACAAAGGTGGGCGCTTTACCTTCTTTATGGGAGCTAGCTCCAGAAGCTCTTTCAGGGACGATGTCATTCCATGAACACTAAGTTTTGGAATCGCCAAGCCAAAATCAAGGTAGACCTGATTGTTGTTTTTAAGGATAGATAAAACTTTAAAGCCATGAAACCAAAATATATGCAATATGAGAAAATCAGGATCTACCTGGGAGTAAACAGATGCAAGATAGGATGCTTCCTTAGAAAACGGATAAGAAGCATGTAAAAGAACAATTTGGCACTTAGCAAATCTTTCGTCCTCAAGAACAGCACGCAGATGTAGTGGGTTGCACTTCCGCAAGTCTAGGTCCTTATCTCCAAAACTGAAAAATGTGTAGGAGTATATGTACATGCATGAGATATTGAAACAACCAAAATATAACATTGTTTTCATACTAGGAGCCAAAATGTTGTCACCCTGTGTGAATTTGCACTGGCAGATTATGTGAAACAGCAACTCCAAGACTGCAGGTAAATAGATAGTCAATAAAATTCTTGTTTGTAATCCGAAATGGCCTAGGACCTGAAAAACATGGAGGAAATTAATTGCAAATTTTGTTGAGATTGTTTTAGGCGTTCTATATCCATGACAAAAAAAAAGTGTCTACCTGTTAGCTCCTTACGAAAACCATCCTCTGCATCAGTCTTGCTAACATTGGGATTGATCTCTAAGCCGCTTCTATATGCAGCTATGCTTTTTAATGCAACAATTTGGTTAGAAACTGTGAACAATAAGTTAAGGATATTCCTAAATCCAAAGGAACTAAAGAAAAACAATCCAATTGGCTTGCAAAGGGTATTGGAAAATCTGGAGGATATGAATTCAGCTTAGCTATGTAGCTTTCAGTGAATGAGTCCAGTGTCCAGCTTGATCCACTGAATGACTCCTGAAAATGGTAATCGTGCAAGTTGACTAAACTTTACTTTTTAAAAAGTAGTTAAAACAGGTTACTAACTACAAATATCTGATCTGATATTTCAGTATAAGAAATGTAATATAGGTTACTAGTTCCATAATGAATGATCATGCTATTTTGTTAAAGTAATTTTTTTCCAAGCAATCTTTGCACTTAGTTACAAGAAAAAAGTGAACAGAGCCAAAAACAAAAGTAATACCTAGAGAGAAAAACAAGAGAAATACACTCACATCATTGATGATTGTTTCTGCTAGCCTTTCTATTCTCAGAACTCTGCCAACTACAGGAGCAAATGCCTTGTGAGACTCCAAGTCTAGCATTTTGTCGAATGCTATGCCATCATCTATAAGGATGACAGATATGTTGGCAGCTTGGAAGCATTTTGAGGCAATCGATTTCAATCCTTCAGCACTTCTGAACTTCTCCACCTTCTCAAGTGAGGGCTCACAGTTGTACAATGCAGCGATGTCCCTCAGGCTTCTCTGCATTTGAGCATTCCATTCATGAGGTTCCAAAGGATGCAATGAGTTAAGTGCAACCTTAGGTAGGCCAGGTGCCTTTTAAAAACATTCTACTACATAAACGAGCACATGCCTTGGGTCAGATTTCCCCATGTGCTATAGAAAGAAAATCTAACAAAAAATCTAATCGCAAAAAAACATATTGCAAATGCTAGTAGGAGGCCTACTGACTCTGTAATTACTGACATGGATGGATAATGCTGCTGGAAAAATTGGCCCACAACCCATGAGGCCATGGCCCATGGACACTTGGCTGGGCATTCCACACCTGGTCCTCATGTGCATATATGCAAGACTCGGTTCCAGTTTCGGAACAAGCAGCCCCACCAGTCACAAGGACCCCAGGCATTCATGACTCATCAGGAGGCAAGGAGACGATCAAAGGCGGAGTGAGTACTACTACTGCACGAGCACGATGGTAAGGCAGCCCATAAGGCTGCTGCCACCTGCATGCCGCACTGCAGAAAACGACGAGCTCAGCATATTCCGCTAAAACAAGCTGGCCAACTGCAGTAAATTTGCATCCCTGTCTATCAGTTATATATGTGCCCTTTGTACCTTGCACTACCCTCCAAAACTTTCTTGTAGCTGTATGAGCAAATCCCTGCTAAAATGCAATCAAATCATGACTATTTGCCACCTTCTAAAATAATTTGTTGAGTCGATCAGTGCTAGTGAAATTCAGGAACACGGAGTTGAATCAGACGTAGACCAGCGTTTTCACATCAGGGAGACAGGGACCGCCAACAAAACTATTAAAATATGCCAACAAAAACCTCAATCGACACGATCTAGCATGGTAAACCCATCATTGTCGTGATTTCGAATATGCTGCTACCAGAGTAGCAGCAGTGCGGAGTTAGTAGCAACCTCCAAGAGCACAGCTGCACAGGACCAGGACAGGGGCGGGGAGGAAGCAGGGTTTCCGTGGTGGAGCGGAGCGGAGCGGGAGTGGTGCTCGGGCGGCGGCTCTACTTACCTTGAAGGAGAGGGAGTGGGGCGCGAAGGCGAGCGCATCCCCCTCGGCCTCGGAGAAGCAGCGGAGAAAGGGGAACGCCGAGCCGTGCTCCACCAGGTTGTGCGCGTGCGCGTCCACCGCCGCCACCTCCTCCGTGGCGCGCCGCAGCGCCTCGTACCTCGCCTCCATCTCCCTCCCTCCGCGGTGTCCGCCGGCCGCCGCCGCTCGCGCTCGCTGCCTCAGCCCTCAAGGATCTAGTACACGTTTGACTGAAGCGGTGGCTCTGTCTGGCGGAGGCGAACGACGCACGCCGGCACGGAGTGCCGAGATTTTAAATATATATAGGCGGACTGGCAGTGTGGTACGGATAGCTAAATTTTATATAAACCGCTCCATTGCTGCTCCTGTGTGTCTTTTTTTTGGGTTTATTTATTGCACCTGAATATTTACCCACCAAATCATAGAAAAATCATAAAATAGAAAATCCATTTTATTGGGCTTCATATAAGTACCTCTACATATTGAACATATAATATGGTATGATTTAATCTTTTTTTTTATTTATTTAGATTTAGAATATTGGTTTTTTTCTAAATAGAATAATTTAAAAATCATAAATTGGTATGGGTTGGAGGGCTTGGTTTGATTCTCATAGGTTAATTGTATCATGTATAAGTTATTTATAAATTTTTTCACTTTTTATTTTAGTTTTTTTGTTTTTTTTTTTTAAATAGAATAATTTAAAAATTTACATAATAAATTTATTAAAAAATTTATAAAATCTTTCCTTTGTTAAAATCTTTTTTTTATTAGGTCGCATGATTTTCGTTTCCTTTTCTTTAATTTTTGTTGGGAATTCCATATAAAAATAAATAATATACTAATATATAATAAAAAAAATATCATTTTTTATTTTTTTATGTTAAATATTTTACTAGCATGTTCATACTTGCGCGGACGCGGCACTTTTCAACCCACCGCTCCATCTTGGCTGGTATGGAGGGTGATTTTTAATTTTTTCTATTTTTATTTATTTAGGCTGAATATTTCAAAATAAAAAAAAATTATAAAATATATATTTTGTTTCCATAGTCTTATTGAATATATAATATGGTATGGTTTAGTATAACTTTTTTGCTATGGGCTAAATATTGTTTGCTTGAATTAAATGGAATAATCAAAAATATAATTTCATGGTCCAATACAGGGTATCATATATGCTTGAACTCTAGTAAAAAAAATCATACTCATTGTATCATGTATAAGTTAGTATAAATTTGTTTATATTCATTTTTTCAATTTAAATAAAGATATAACTAACTTATACATGATCCAATAAGTATGAAATTTTTATTGTAATTTAAGCAAACAATAATTAGCTCACCAAAAAATCACTATAATTGAACCATGGAAATTGCAGATATGAATTATTCTTATTAATTAGAGAAAGAGAGTAATTTAACACAATTTTATAGTTTGTGGGGGTTAAGTAGTCCACCTCCATACTTGAGGGTACGTAGACTTTTTTCCCAAAAAAAAAAAAAAAGTGGCTTAGAAACAAAGCATTTCCATACATTGATGATGATGATGATCTCATGAGTGATGCCAGCTTCGGCTACTGACTAAATGGCTACTAAAGCCACGGTCAACTTTAGAGTGGATCGGATTTATTGAATGGACGACCACACCTGTGGCAACAAAGTCAAAAAAAAAAAAAAAAAAAACATCTGTTGGCCGTAGAATCTATGCCACATGAATTGTTTGGGTGAACTGACTCTAGGCGCTTGGATCAGGCGCTAGCTCAAGGTTGAGGTTGTTGACATACGATCACTAAATGTCATAACACTACGTATGCCAGCAGGGCAAGAAGTCCTCTCTAGCGGCAGCGGCCAATAAAGTTCAGGACTTTCGGAGCCATATGCTTATTTCTGTTCTTCCCCGTTTGTTTTGATTCGTTGACTTTAACGTCATAATCCAATGACACACATAGATGATTTTGCTGGTTAATTTTAGCGTAACCAAACACCAAAAAATATATAAAACCCACACCTATGGTTTATTGGTCCGAAACCTATTATCAGAGCTAGCAATCGAATTAGCCTTCTTGGCCAAACGACACTTTGCATGCATATTGGAATTTGGGGAAAAAAAATACGCAGAGATTACCGGAATTTCTTTGTTGTTCTAATATATAACTTTTGAGTTTTTCTTAGGAGGAGATCATGCTAATACAGAATGGATATTTTGATGAAGGAGTTTGACATACTGGTGATTGAGCTACTACCATTAAACCTCAAATAACATTTATCAAGATGGAAGACATTTGATATACCAAAACACTACATCATT